>CM045562.1:15941475-16377416 GCA_024721245.1 Mitragyna speciosa
TGATTTTGCATTTTCTTAATTGAAGGTGGTACATAGTTGTACTAAGCTGTGGGTTTCCTGCATGCCAAATATCATAGCTTTTTGGTGACTTTTAATTAGATATTTATCCTTTGAAATAATTGCTAAGTGCATAAGTTGGGCTCCTTTGGCAACCTGAACAAGCTCTATTTCTATAGTATTCCAAACAACTTGATTCTTTGCTAGCCAAATATTCCATAAGATAACTATAGATTAGATAATTACCTGCTTATCAACAACTTATTTGAATCAATTATTTGCACATACAAAGAAAGAAGTTTTTTGGCCCACATCAAAAGCCAAACCCAACAGCTATAATCTCCATATGATCTTGGAAGTAAAGCATTCGAAGAATGAATACTCCAGTATTTTTTTACTTTTCTCACAACTAAGACATAGCGTTGATAAGACAACCCCTCTGTTTGTGCACAATTGGCAGGAAAAAATATCTATCTGGCCAATTGGCCTAGTGGTTGTGTTTGTAGGCGTGCCACTCGGTTAATACAGAGAATGTGATGTGTGATAGATGAAAATGGTTGAAATATTGCGCTGATTAATTTTGACCTCTAGGTCGACTGCTGTTCGTCCCACCTTGGACAGCTCCAAGGACTTAAAATTCAAGCATTAAACAATTAGCAATGACTAAAGCTAAAAATAGAAGTTAACATAAATTGACAAAGAAATGAATTTGTGAGAGAGAGAGAGAGTCATGGAATATTGAATTGCATTACATTGGAATATTTAAAGTGCTAAACTAAATAGAAATTGCTGAAAAATTAAATAAGATTGCTGGAGATAAAGAGAGAGCAAGAGAAAGAGAAAGAGGAAGAGAGAGAATTTTGCTATTCTAAACTTTAAAGATAATTCTAAGCATTTCTTCTCGTGTCTTTCCCCAATGCATCTTGAACTATTTATACGCATGGCTTCCTCCAAAATTGGTAGTTAATTTGGAGCCTCAAAGCCATAATTAGTCATTTCCTCATGTTTATTGGCCACTTTGTCACTTCCCTTTTTGTTGGGACATGGGTAACTACCCACCCTTCTAATGCACCCATTTGTGGCCCCACTTTCTGGGTAGTTGTGTATGACTTTTCTACCGATGGTAATCATAACCCCAATAGCTACCTCCCTCAAACAGTTCATCAGTGCTCAAAGTAGCCGCTAGGGTGTTTGAATCCTTAATGGCAACCTATAAGTCAATTCTTTTGTTCGTAATCAGCAACATGACTAGCATGTCAATGGCATTCATCAACCTAGTACATTTGTGATCAATCTGTATTTGTATTTGCCTATTGGTCTATCCTGTATCATATATTAATCTCTACCGATTAGAGTCATTATTACTCACCGGCAATGAGAAAATTAGCACTTGAAAGCAGAGCGAAATTAGCATGTCCTAGTATCCTAGCTAGTACAAGCTCGACTTGACTTATGCTTGTTAGGCACATAATGGGCTTGTCTCATCTAATAAGCCCGCTTCTGCTGATCTTTCATTAATGGGAAAATAGCATAATGGCTTCCTACTTCATGTTGCCCGTTGTCGATTGTAATTATCGAAACTATTTGGGATTGATAATTATGCTCTGTAGGCCGATTCTTGCTCATATACACTCCTTGGGGAATTATCAGCATGTCAGGTAGGAGGGCTGATTTTTCACATTTTGGTACATAGGATGAACCATCCTCCTCTGATCGATGGGGTTCATTAACCATTGCTTTGCCTATACTCTCATCAATCTCTTCACTTTGCTGAGTAGGGCTAGTCACGTGTGCCGTCATAGTTTCTTTTGGTGGTTGAACAGTTGATAGTTTGTCTCGAATGACAACGGCCTTTTCATCTTCGTGGCCCAACATTGTTGATTGTGCCTACCCCCCAGATTAAGTCAATGATAATTGTACCTGCCCCTAACTTGAGTCGATAGCAACTGTGCTTGCCTCCAAACTGATAGCTTATCTGAAATGACATTGGCTTTTCTGCCGACGAAGCCTGTGGTCATTAGGTATGTCTGCCCCCCAGACTAAGTCGATGATAACTGTACCTGTGACGCCCCCAACCAAGGCCTACCCCGATACCTTGATCGAGACACCTACCTGGCTCGCGCTAAGTCTCAAACACAAGCAGTCATATGTCGAAAACATAATTAAACGCTAAAATTTACATTTATCTTTCAATTATTACATCGTTTGAGCCACTTAGGTTTCAAAATACAACCACTTATTTACCAGTATTATTCTAGGAAACTCTTTTCCTGGACACTGTCATCCCCCTTCCCATGGTCAGACACCTGTAAGGAAAACAAATTTAAACAAGGGTGAGCTCAAATCCCAATGAGGTCCCGTAGTGAAAATCTAGTAAAAAAAATTCTTTAAAACATATTTGTTTGAAAAGTGGATTTACTCAAATAAATGGTACATAGAAACAGATATCAAATTAAGTAAACATATAATCAAAAGGATACAGAATGATCTTATCAAGTACCCTTCAGGACCAAGTCAAGTACCGCTCAAGACCATGCCAAGTATTGTTCAGGATCGAGCCAAGCTCAAGATCATGTCCAATACCATTCAAGATCGAGCCCAAACTATACTGCTCAAAGTCCGGTCAAATACTGTTCAAAATCATGTTGCCTCATTCATGAGCTTATATGTCGTATCAAATACCATGGCCTTGCATATACTATCCATATAGAACCCTTCTTTGTACCATTAACACATTATTTTCGTGGCCACATCCCACCGGTTGGTAAACTCGAGTATTACCCACATATTTCTCTCGAACACCCAAAGCCTACAAAACCTCCTCGCAAGTTAGGAAGTGTTGAGAAGCCAAGGCAGCCAGAATTTGGATGACCAAGTCCTTTGTTGGCTCGAACCAAAGCTGGACATGCTCAAGGCAGGGCCCAAGCCTCCCCAGTATGACAATCGGGTTCACAACATGCACAAGTACATTCCAAGATATAGCAAATTTTCCCCGTGCGATAAAGTACACCCCGGGTTCATAACACATACACGAGCATATTAATCAAATTCATATCTATTACACAACAATGACGTGTTAAGCATGTTTAAAAACAATCAAATTTTAGATCTTAGATCTATAGATAATCAAATATCACATAACCATGTTCATCATGTGAAATATGGTAAAACAAAGAATTCTTTGGTTTGGAAAACATGATAAGTTAATGGACACTCACTGGTATGTCATTTAGAGGTTCTTCAAATGCTCGCTATTGAGATTGCCCGAATCACCTATCAACTATAGATAAATTAATTAATTATCAAATGAAGTTGAATGAACGAAATAATAAAAATTAGGCGATCTTGAAAGAGGAGCTTATACACTCAAGCTTAACTCTATTTTCATTCCACCAAAATTTCACAAGCTCAATGCCTATGTAAAATACACTCAATTTGGAACATTTTTCATGAAGACAACAAATTCTAATTTCAATTATAACCCCCTCAAATCTCAGTCACAAAGCAATTCATTTGTTGTCTACATTCTGGTTTTAGTCCTACGAAACACCTGATTTCAACTGAGAATAACTTTCAGTATGTAAATTGGATCACTTTGTACTTTACATCATTAGAAACTAAATTCTACGGACTACAATTCTTATGAAGAAAGTGAATTAAAATTCCAACAAAAACTGTATCAAAATTGGGTCACAACTTGGCACCTTTTCAACCTTGTTATGCAGGATTGGAACTCCAACCCAAATTCATCAAATCTGGCTGTAATTTACCAAGAATCTGGACCTGTGGCTTATACGGATGAAAACTATGTTTTAAGGGCTACAACTTTTGTGAAGAGCACCTAAACAAATTCTAACAAGAACAAATTCAAAATCATGTCTAAATTTGGCTCTTTGACAAACCTGTTTGTACAGTATTGAGATTTCAGTCCATTTTGCTCAATTTCTGGAATTAATTCACAAAGAAATAAATATCATGCTTTGTACCACATTAAAGCCCTATGAATCTAGTTTCTAACACAACAAGAATCATTCAATTCTATGTTTTCTACACCAAGTTATAGCCGATTAACCAAGACTGCTCCTGCAAGACTGTTCATACGAGTTTCTCAACCACAGTTTAATCAAATCAGCATATCTCAAGGTATAATCAATGAAAAATCATAAAATTTATACCTTTATAAACTAGATTTAATATATAACAAATAAGATGTCATGTCCTGATTCTAGTCGTAACACAACCGAAATCCCAACACAAATGTAAACACTATCACACCCCATCATTAATGTGGCAGATTATTCAATCAAATTGGGATATACTCTGGGGTTTATGCACTTTTAACTAAGCCATAATTTTTACATCTTTAGAAGGTTACCTAAGTCTATCTTTTAATACAACAAACCTCACTCAATTTCAAGTTTTCTATGATAAGTTATGGCTTATCTATTGAGACTGCTTAATACTCCAGTGCGTAGAGGTTCACGCAATTGCAACTTAATTTACTTTTACTATATACATTTTCCACCTGAATTTATTTGCCTAAATAAGCGTATCTAAGTTTTGTAATCACTGTAACTTGCATAATACACCATGCGATCAAGTAGATTTACCTTAACTCCTTGCATGATATGATTTTCACTTCAAGTTTTTCAAGCTTTGTCTTTGGTTATCTTTTCCGGTTTTGCTTTTGAACTTTTTCTCTCTCATTCTCACGGCTCGTCCAGCCAAACTCTCCCAAATTTCCTCTTTCTTTTTCCTTTCATTTGAACGGGTTTGTGATGGTCCCCGTTGAGGTGTGGGCTTCACCTCTTTGTTTCACCTATAAAGGTCCTAATTGCATGACACCTCCACTTAGCTTGTTTCTTAAACTTTTCCAGCAACCTCCTTTGGCCGTTTCTCTCTTTAGTACTTAGTTTATTAATTAATTAAAAGCTGGTTAGAAGTTTAACCACGTTAATTAGGTTATTGTATCTGTAATATACACCTAGTTCATGTCTACAATTGAATATATTATCACTACTTGATTTTAGCATTTTCAAGTGTGTTAAATCTAAATACTATACTTGTCAATTCAAGTATTATTATTATTATGTAAATTAACCTTAGAAAGTCTACAAGCAATCATTTAGATACGAACAACGGGGATTTCTACAAGTTAACCACATTGTCACCACTTTGACATACAATTTGCAACAGTAATACTTTTAATAGTTAGGCTTAAATGGTTCATTTACTATAACCGCCTTGCTCAACCTTGGTAAGTATATAATCAACTAATGGAATCACTAGTATTTGCTAAAGTAATTACGGGCCTTCACAATACCTGCCTCTAGTTTGAGTTGACAGCAACTGTACCTACCCCCCAGTTTGGGACTCAACTGCTGAGGCCAGTTTCTTGAAGTTCGATCCAAGTGAATCAATATACATATCAACCTTGGAGTCGACAACATCAATGGCATTACCCATTGTTGTAGTTTTTCACTCCAATTTGCGTAGATCTGTCATTATATCTTGCATTGTTCCTTTCATAGACCTATTCTGCAAGCGCATTTCAACCAATAGGTCAAGGTGTGCATCTAGCACCTTGTGCATTAGTCGATCCAATGTTTCCATTAGTGCATCATTGATCTTAGGTTGGACTAGAGTCAATGGTCCTTTCAATCTAGCATGCTCATTCCATGAGGATAATGAAGTGATCTCATCAAAGTTAAGGATTTTGTCCTTAACTGCTTCCTTATTTATGCGTATCCTTTGAACTATACCAAAGGAACTCTAAGCAAGTGCACCTATTGTTCTGTAGTAGAGTATAAGGGAGCACCGAATATCGTCCCACAGGGATTAGCAAGTACTAGTATTCACTTGATTTCTATTATCTAGCCTAATAAACACCAATGGAATTTTAAAAATAGACTAGATTCAAGAGAAAACGACAATGGAGATTGAGAATTGATAACAATAATGACAAATTAAGTCTAGATGTGGTATCCCCCAATTGCCTGTTCAATGAATCAATTCTGGATTAATGCTATTACTAACTACTTGAATTGAACCCAAAACCCCCAAATTTAGACCGTAGCCTTTCTCAAGAGAAACAATTCTTACCCTCTTGGTTGGCCAATTGGAATCTCTTCACAATTAACACCCCAATTAGATGCTTTAAGATTAATGGGTTCTAATTTATCAAGTCTTTTTCGAAAACTCAACAAAAGGAAACAATTCATTGAACCCCATGTCTATTGGTTCATTCAAATTACCTTAATTTGTGAAGTGATCCATTCATATGTGCAATCTCTCCATATACCCATACAAAATCAACCATGGAATCAAGGATGCATGCAAAATTCCAATCCAATCAAACATTAAAAATCACAAATTAACCCAAATCAATAGAGGTAATTAGCATAAATAAAAAATCAATCTATTAATTACACAATTGGGTTCAACCAATCTAGACTACAAAGAATTACCCCATAAGAATCAAAGAAAATACATTAATTAACAAAAGGGAAATGTAAAAACTCATTCTAATTATAGCCTTCAAATCTCCACTTGGTCAATTTCTGCAATTTCTTCTAGGTGATGAAGATTCAAGCTCTTTTTTGTCTATTGAAGCCTCTTCTTCTTCCCCCTTCTCTATCTCCCTCAAGAATCTCCAAATTCCCTCTTTTCTATCTAAGAAACCCTAAAAAAAAAGAGAGGAGAGTGAATGTCCCGTCTAAAAGTCAGTCCCAGCTGCTAAATATGCTATAGAGTTTGTCAAGAAAGCGCGCGCATTTTCGTTCGTTGACCTCCCACGGTTTCTCAAAATTTTGAGAAACCGTGGATCAACTCGATAGGAAACTGCGCGCGGTTGGTCACGCGATTTCTCTTCTTTGCATTGTCGCACGCGAACTCGCTCGGTCTTATCCATGTTTGCCTTCTAGATGGAACCCGCAGCAACAACCGCACACGATTGGTCATGCAGTTGACCTTTTGTCCGTAAACCGCGCAAAAACTCTTGCGGATTTTGTTCAAGTTGATCCGCAATTTTGGCCCTTTTTCCTAAAAATCACCTTTTCAGTGCTCCATTCTTCTTGGCCTTTGCTTCACTTCTAACCGCCATCCAATGCTGATCTTCGTACCTGCAAAAACTTATAGAATAAGTGCAAGTATATGGCTCAATTATGCTCAAATACGAACTTCAAGTGACAAAATGAAGTGTGTCTAAAAAATGATTGAATTGACCTAAAAATACTACTTAAAATCTTAAAATACCTACCCAAAACCACCACTTAGACACTCTAAAATATGTGTAGATAGACAACTATCAACTCCCCCACACTTAAACCGTTACTTTTCCTCCAGCAACTAAACCATACAGACCCAACAACTAACTTAATCAGGGGCAATTAAGGCAATTTATTTCAAAGAATCCTTCTTCAAAAGGATTATATGGACACACATCATACCATTATTCATCATATTTAAAGTACTCATAATACAAGGGGGAGCAAGAGCAATTATACATTGAATTTAGTCACTTCAATGTAATAGATTTGCCTTACTTAACCTTAGCAAGTAAATGAGTCCCATATGTGGCAAATGACACAACAAAATCTGATTGCACCCACGAATACTAAAAACCACTATTTACTTGGAGTTTGGCCTTTCATTGAGACATGAAGTTCTCTTTCCACGCAAAGATCGACACTTTGAGGTGAAGACCCCCGGTTATCAGATGCTTCATTCGCTCAATTTGCTATGCATACTCATAGTTTAAGTGACTTTTGACGTGAGAATTGACATTGCCAAGTGAAGATTTCTGGTTACTCGACATCAAAACTAGCGGAGTAATCCCAAATTCACACATTCGTTTCTTCTTTTCTCTCTCTCTTTCTCTCTTTTTTTTTTTTAGAAATTATTGGGCTAGCAATCATCCCAAGTATGTTCGATTTGCCATTTACTTTCATCATTTAACTCGCAATAATCAAGTAGGGTCTAAATACTACATTAACTTCACTAAATTCTCAAATAATTACTCTAACTCCACCTAATGTACTTTTCCAAAATAAAAGACTTTCAATGGTATGATAGTGGCCCATAGTATTTTTCGAAAGGATTTTAAGAAATAACTTAGCTAATGAGCACCTTGAAACCCGAAAAAGTTGACGATTTATTTGGAAAATTTTGGAAAATTTTTTTGACAAAGTCTACCCTAAAATAGGTTTAACTCCCTGTCAATCAAACCCAATCCACATAAAAATTCACCACATCAATCATTCAAATGTCAAACACTACTACTACCTTTTATTCCCTCCCCCACACTTAAGATGTACATTGTCCTCAATGTGCGAGAAAAATAGAACAAAATATATGAAAAAAGAGATAAATATGAATAGAGAAATTAATACCCTCCTTTTCGTGTAGTAGGAGGCCTTTGTCTAGATGAAAAACTACAGCTTTGCCATTCTGGTGATGAGAGGTGTTCAACTGCAGTCACGTGACATAAACAAAATTATCCAAGTGTAGTTTGAGTCGTCTAAGTAGTGTTAGAAAGATCAATTGAAAATGTATAAAATAAAGTTAAAAACAAGAAATAGATAATAAAGATAAAAGTAAAGTTAGTTATAATTATAGGCCAATCTAAAAAAGTCAAACAAAATAAAAAAAGCTAATAAAATAGGTAGGAATCTAGGCATAAGCAAATAAGAAAAGCAGGTAAATAGGTCTAAGCATCTCCAAGGTCGCCTCCTAAATCTCACCCAAAACCTCCCTCGTGTGGGCTACCCTATGGTGGAGAAGACTGCGCCTGATAAAAGTTTTGGTGCCGCTGGAGTGCTCGTATCATCTCTAGATGCTCGTTTAATCTTCTCACAATCTAAGTCTCCATCCCCATCATGTCACTGCACAGGCTAGCCTCCATTATGTCCACTCTCCCCATCAACCGAGTCTCTACTATGTCCAGAACTCCTTGCAGTCTATCCCAGTGAAAGGGGGCAACGACTGGCGGGCCACGTGGGCCAACGTGTTTAACAAGCTGGTGGTCTTGAGGGGCCTGCTTCTCCTATGTCTGTGCCTTCATCCTCCTCATCACCCCCTTCTTCTTCATCACCCCCATCTCCCATCTCACTCTGTAGGATTAGGCATCCTATAATAGTAGAATTAAGCTATGCGTCCCATTTGAATTTGACTAGTGTGGAAGTATTGACATAATTGTTTGATGTCATCTCTTTCGCCTCTGCACCCATGAAATAAACTTGGGCTTCTTGAAAGAGGAGAATGAGTAAGCGAGGGAGTCCAAAGCAGTTGTAACCTTTCTTCCCTCTAACTATATTCCTCATATAGGAAATCAATATACTGAGTAGTGGGAGGTTTCTTTAGTCTTATCGCTACCAAAGAAGATGAACTCAAGTGGGTACATATTTGAAACACGAACTTCATTTTTGCTGCTTTTTCTTAGGACCACATTACAGTAAAAAATATACAGGAGGACGTGCTGCAGCGACTGGAACTTACTAGCGAAAATCTTCTTTTCTTTTATCTTTCTGAAATCAACAGGGTACACGTTGAACTTTACAGCTGAATTATGTATTGTCCAAGTCGAGTTGACATAAAAGCTTTTCTTCATGTCCACGTCTCGCCGTCCATTCCAACAATAAAGGGCCTCAACTATGACACTCCGATAAATCTGCATCTTGGTACCGCTCATTGTTGATTCAATGTAATTTCCGCTGTACTTCTTTTTTTCTTCCATGTTTGCATAGAATTCCTTGATAATCTCAAGGTAGATGAACTCCAGGAGGTTTAGGATGGGATGCCATCTTATCTGGCCAAGATGCTTGGAGAGATGAAAATAATTCTATCTTCAGTGCCACACTTTTCTCTTTTAAAATTTGTTTCCCTCTTCATACCAACGCTGGTTTTCCAAAGAGGTAAACTACGTATCATCATATCTTTGTGCGTGTGTTGACCCCAACCTATTGGTAGAATTGGTAGTTCTCCTCTTCCTTGATGATATTGAGGCCATTTTTACCTAAAAAAGTGTGTTTCACCATTAAGCCCAAAACACATATTCATTGACATGCCTTAACCCTTATAAGAGTCACTAGTTTTCCCCCATATATATATATACTCACCACATACAAGTGCTCAAATAATCAACTACAAAACTAATGCAATTTAAACCACATTTTGTTTATTTAAGCTTCATGTCAATTTCTCAGCAATTTTATCATAGGAAAATGCATGATTAGATACTACATTGAATAACCCAAGAAATTCATTAACTCAACAAATCTGAACAAAAATGTGATTATCTATTCAATCATTCAAGCATAATGCATAAATCTATTGATCATTCAATTTCAACAAAAGGATAATAGCAAATCAACTCAAAGAATGAACTATTTTTCACAATTTTCACAATGTCGCATGTTCACCATTACCCACAAAACCCAATTTTCACAGATAATCAAAGTCAAAAGCTGCCATACAATCACCATAACGACCACGTAAAACCACAAACAATCGGGAATAACCACCATTCTTATACAATCACAATCACAGTATATACACACACAAAAGACCATACTGCTCAGCCCCAAGCCAAATAGACAAAAAAATTCCCTCATAATAATCCAACTAAAATTACATGAAAATATAGAGAATTGAAGAGTTAGTCTAATAATTACCTCAAATGGAATGTAAGGCACTCAAGAGTGGTGAGATTTTCCAATAAGAACACAAATTGAAGCAAAGGTTTGGACTTTTCCCTTAAAAAAAAATGGTTCTGCCCAATAACTACTTCTTTGCCCAAAAAATGTAACAAAACTAGTAAAAATCTAACTAAGGAGGGTAGAATGTGAGGTGCGTGTAGTGTTTAAGGTTAAAAAATGGTGAAAATCAAGGGGAAAAAGGATGGGGTTTTCGTGTGTGAGAGATGGAGAATAGAGAATAGGAAAGAGAAAAAGGGGAAAGTGGGGAAAGACCTGCATCTGTTCAATTTTTTTCAAAAACCCGACTGTAACCCGCACGTAGTTCATGAAAAGGGTCCACAGTTCCTTCGCGCAGTTTTAATTGACTGACTTTCTGGAGACAACATGAGAGACCAACCGCGTGTGGTTTGTCGCGCGGTTTCTCACACGTAATAACACTCAAGCAGTAAATGCGCGAGCTTGCACGCACGGTTTCTAGCTAAAAATTCAAAAAGCTTCTGCATATGACCTGCGAAACAAAACGCATGTGGGTTTACCTGTGGTTTTACAATGAATATGAAACGTTTGAGAAACCGTGCGAGAAACAATCCACGTTTCATCTTACAAAATTTTAAAAGTTTCTGAACGTGAACGGTGAAAGGAAACGTGCGCATTTCCTTTCACAGTTTTCACTTGACAGAAAATCACTGAATATGAATCATTTGAGGAAACACGCAAGAGGACATGTGCGGTTTCTTTGGCCAAGTTTTTAGAAACAATCCGCGTGTTAGTCGTGCGGTTTCTATTAAGCAATTACTCACGTAGATAAAACAATGGGCGTTCATGGCTGCGGTTTCAATTGCCAAAATTTCTGGACGCGAATTGCATGAAAAACCACGCACAGTTACTCCTGTGGTTTGTGTCCAGAAGAAACAACTATTAAATGTAACAATGAACAACACTTAACCAATTGTACCCAATTCTGATTCTCATAGACACAACCATATATCTCACACACTAAAACTAAGATAATAGCACATTCAACTAGTGAAAAATCAGAAATCTACCCCAATTAAGTAACTCGATTGAGAAATTAGTATACTTCCATTTTTCTCAAACTATATTTCTTGTGTAGTAATGGGTCTTAATTTCTCCAAATTGACCTGCAATCAAAACATGAACAACATTAACTTTCAAACACCAAACGAACTAAAGATTATTGCTAAGAAAGAAAAAAAATTTTAAGAACAACTAAACATTGGGTTGCCTTCTAACAAGTGCTTTATTTAACATCGTTAGCTCAACATTCTTCAAACACTTTATGGCTCGGACCAATGAGATGTAGATCTTTTTCTGTTGCTTCTCAATCTCATGGCCCAAGTATTGTTTCAACCTTTGAACATCCCCTTTTCTTTGTGTGTAACCTCTACAACACCAAAGGGAAAAACCTTGTTAACCACAAATGAATCGGACCATCTAGATATCAACTTACCTGGAAAAAGACGAAACCTTGAGTTGAATAGCAACACTTAATCTCTCGGCTTAAACTCCTCGTGTTGTTTGATATTCTTATCATGCCATGCCTGTATCCTCTCCTTGTAGACTCGTGAATTCTCATAGGCCTCACGACACCATTCCTCAAATTCGTTCCATTGCATAATCCTCTTTTTACATGCATATTGTAACTCAAAATTCAGAAATTTAATGGTCCAATAAACTTTATGCTCAAGTTCCACACATAGGTGATAAGATTTTTCATAAACTAGTCTAAACAGTGTTGTTCCTATAGGTGTTTTGTAAGCTGTTCTATAAGCCCATATAGTGTCATGTAACTTGATAGACCAATCTTTTTTAGAACACTCTACGGTCTTTTCAAAGATCCTCTTCGATTCTCTATTAGTTACCTCGACTTGGCCACTCTTTTGAGAATGATTAGGGGCAGCTAACTTTTGTGTGACACCAAATCCAATCAACACTTTCTCCATTTGTTGATTGCGAAAGTGAGTACCCTTATCACTAATAATCGCTCTAGGAGTGCCAAAAAGGGTATACAACCTCTTAAGGAACTTGACAGCTACCCTAGCATCATTTGTAGGAATGGCTAGAGCTTCTACCCATTTAGAGATATAATCCACCTCTACTAGGATATACTTATTTCCATAAGACAAGAGAAACGGCCCCATAAAGTCGATGCCTCAAATATAAAAAATCTCACAAACTAATATACCCGGTTGGGACATTTCATCTTTACGAGAGATATTACCTGACTGCTGGCAACTATCACATTGCTTCATATATCTTTTAGCATCCTTAAAGATCGTGAGTCAAAAGAAACCAGAATCCAAGACTTTTCGGGCTATCCCATTAGTATGATAACGACCACCTGTCAGCCCCGCATGACAATGCCTCAAAATCAACTCAATCTCTGAGTTATCCGCACACCTCGAAATAATATGATCTGCACAGACATGAAACAGATATGGGTCATCCCGTAGGTAATGTCTCAACTCAAAGAAGAATTTTTTCTTATCTTAATAAGTCATTCCCTTAGGAAGAACTTAGCGAGGTCAAGATAGTTAGCTATGTCTGCAAACTAAGGTACAGGAAAATAAGAAGAAGAAATTGCATAAAATCTCTCATCAGGAAATCATCGACTAATTTCTTCCCTCAATTAAGTTTCTTTCTTTCATCATTCTCGAGACTGAGAAAGAGGATTAGCTGCCAAATTTTTAGCTCATTTCTTGTCCTTGAATCTCAATATCAAACTCCTGCAACAATTAAAATCCATCTAATTAGTCTTTGGTTTAGCATCATTCTTGCTTAAAAGATACTTGAAGTTCTGAGTGATCAGTGTGCACTATGACTTTGGACAAGATAAGGTAGGATCTAAATTTATCAAATGCAAATACTATTGCAAGCAATTCCTTCTCCGTTGTGGTGTAGTTTTCTTGAGCCGCTATTAGTGTTTTGCTTGCGTAGTAGATGGGTCGGAAGTGCCTATCTCTTCTCTGTCCAAGTATCACTCCCATTGAAACATCACTAGTGTCACATATAATTTCCAAAGGTAAAGACCAATCGCGGGCAACTATAATCGGAGAATGGGTCAATTTTTCTTTCAAAATTTTAAAGCACTCATACAATCTTCACCAAAATAAAAAACCACATCCTTTAAGTAGTTTTGTTAGAGGTTTAGCTATTTAGGAAAAATCTTTTATGAACTTTCTATAAAACCACGCATGACCAAGAAAACTTCTTATTGCCTTCACCGAAGTCGGTGGGGGCAACTTCTTTGTGACCTCTTTTTTTGCTCTATCCACTTCAATACATTTTTTTAGAAATTTTATGCTCCAAGACAATCCCTTCTTAAATCATAAAGTGACATTTCTCCCAATTAAACACCAAATTTGTTTCCTCACATTTTATTAACACTCTCTCCAAAATTTTCAAGTATAAGTCAAAGGAATCACTAAAAATGAAAAAATTATCCATAAATACCTTCATGATATCCTCAACTAATTCATTGAAAATGGCTAACATGCACATTTGAAAAGTGGTCGGTGCATTACACAACCCAAAAAGCATCCGACGGTATGCAAATGTGCTATAAGGGCAAGTGAACGTTCTCTTCTCTTAGTCCTCTGAAGCTATAAAAATTTGAAAATGACCTGATAATCCATCCAAGAAGTAGTAGTACTCATAGCCAGCCAATCTCTCAAACATTTGATCAATGAAGAGCAAAGGGAAATGATCACTTCGAGTGGCATCATTGAGCTTCCTGTAGTCGATGCAAACTCTCCAACCCATGACGGTCCTCATTGGAATCAACTCATTCTTCTTATTTGGTACCATCGTCATGCCCCCCCCCCCTTTTTGGGAACCACTTGCACTGGATTAACTTACATACTGTTAGAAATAGGATAGATCACTCTCGCATTAAGCAACTTTATCACTTCGACTTTCACCACCTCTTTCATGTTTGGATTAAGCCATTTTTGATATTTCACTACTAGTTTGAAATCATCTTCCATTAGTATCTTGTGAGTATAAAAGGAAGGACTAATGCCTCTAATGTCAGAGATCTTTCCCGCAAGTGCTCTTTTGTGCTCCTTCAAGACGTGCAATAGTTTGTACTTTTTCTCATTATCAAGGGCCGCTGCAATAATCACTGATAATTTGTAACTTTCTACAAGAAATCATATTCTAAGTGCTTCAGTAATCTTTTTAATTCAAGTTCGAGTGGTTTCTCAATTGACGGTTTGAGAGATCCACCTCTTGATCCCTCAATTTCTTCATGTACCATTATATGACTTTTTAGCTCCTAGGTGAGCTATGTGCTCGGCTATAGTAGGGTGGAGAGTCGCCTCTTTGCCTTGAATGATACATGCCTCTAATGGATCATTGATGATGACCTCCTGTAAAACATTAACCAATTCATTGTCAATAGTGTCCATATAAAAGCAAGTAACATCTCTATTTAGAGAATATCTCATAGCTTCTAGTATCTTAAAAACTACTTCCTCATCTTTTACTCTAAGGGTTAGCATTTCGGCTTGAATATCAATTAATGCTTTAACTATAGTTAAGAAAGGTCGTTCCAAAATGAGGGAAATCTCTACATCAGTCTCCATGTCCAAAATCAAAAAATTAACCAAAAAAATGAATTTATCAATTTTAATCAAAATATCCTCTATAATCCCCTTAGAATACTTTATGGACCTATCTGTCAATTGAATGCTCATTCTAATAGGTTTGGACTTTCCTAGTCCCAATCTCACGAACATCTCATAAGGAATCAGATTTATGCTTGTACCTAAGTCAATTAAAGGCTTATCAATAGACAAACTATCAATATTACAAAGCATAGTAAAATTTCCTAGATCTTTGAGTTTCTGAGGCAGCTTGTTCTGTTGGATAGCGGAATATTCTTCATTGAGCTTTACAACTGCTAGTTTCTCGAGTTTCTTCTTATTTGACAATAAATCCTTTCGAAACTTAGCATACTTTAGCATCTGTGAAAGAGGTTAAACAAAAGGAATGTTGATGTGCAATTATTTAAAAAGTTTTAAAAATTTACCAAATCGCTCATCTTAACGGTCGTTTTGAAATCTGCTAGGATAGGAATAAGGGGCTTGTACTCCTTTACTACCTTTTTCGTAGGCTCCACCTCTGTCCTCTGGTCATCATTGTTTCGTTTTTCCCCTTCTTCTTCTTCATCTCTCCTTTCATGAACCACTAATTCCTTAGCCTTCTTTGGTTCCTCTATTTTGCACTTCACTATCACTTCTTAAGGTGATTGCTTTTGTTTGCTCTCTCAGATTGGCTTCGGTATTGCTTGGAAGTGCTTCTTGAGGTCTTTCAGACATCAACTTTGCAATTTACCTAATTTGATTCTCCAAGTTATGGATGAAGGCTTGTTGATTTCTCAAAGATGTTTCCATGTTTTGCATCTTATTTTCAAATGTATTGATGCACTTGGTCATCAATTCCTCAAAGTTGGACTTCTTCTCAAATTGAGGCTGAGGTCGAGATTGATATCCCAGAAGTGGTTGCTTCCTTTGTTGCCCTTGATTCTCTCACAAGAAGTTTGGATGATTTCTCCAAATCGGATTGTAAGTGTTGCTGTAGGGGATGTTTTGTTGCTTTGAAGTATTGCCCATGAAATGACATTACTCATCCGATTGTTGCATTGCATTCATTGCCCGACAGTCATGGTTAGGATGTTCACCTCCACACATGTTACATTGCATCTCTTGGAATGGTTTTTGGTTCACTAACATGCCATCAATCTTTTTGTTCAAAGCCTCAACTTGGATTGCTAATGCCATGACTGCATCCATATCATAAACTTCGACTGGTTTATTTGGTCTAAAGTAAGCAACTTGCCATTGGTAGCTATTCATGGTTATTTCTTCAACAAGATCTTGGGCCGTCTCCAGTGTTTTGGTATTCAAAGTATCTCTCGCCGCTGTATCAATCATTTGCCTTGTAGTTAGATTGAGCTCATTGTAGAATGTTTGCACCTACATCTACGTAGGCAATCCATTGTGGGAATATTTCCTTAATAATTTCTTGTATCTTTTCCAAGTGTCATACAAAGTTTCAGCTTTAATTTGGGCAAAACAGGATATATCATTCCTTATTTTTGCAGTCTTGGCAGGAGGGAAGTATTTAGCTAAGAATTTCTCCGCCATTTTATCCCAAGTGGTGATTGAGTCTCGGGATAGAGAACTTAGCCATTGCTTGGCTCTATTCCTCATTGAGAATGAGAATAACCTTAACCTAATATCATCATCTGTCACTCCATTTATTTTTAATGTGTCACATATCTCCAAAAAGTTGGCAAGATGTGCATTTAGGTCTTCATCTGGCAAACTGTCAAATTGAACATGTTGCTGCACCATTTGGATGATGTGAGGCTTAAATTCAAAGTTATTTGCTGCCACGGGAGGATGAAATATGCTAGATTCAATTCCCATCAATAACGGTCTAGCGTAGTCAGACATCGTCATTGGTCTTCAAGGTTGCTCTCTCCTTTGTTCCTACAGGGAAGGATTGAATGGAGGTTGATTTTTTTCATATTTAGCTCTTCTTCAACTATTTTATGGTAGAAGTCCAAAGCTATCTCCTCTAATTGATTCTTTAACCGTTTTCTCACTGCTCTTCGAAAGGTTCTTTCTATTTTTGGGTCAATTTCAAAGAGAAAAGAACTTAAGCTTTGGGTCATACATCAAGAGTGAAGTCCTATAAAGAAGTGCCATAAACACAAATCAACTCAAATAAACAAAACACTCAAATAAGAAAAAGAGAACTACTAAAAAGTAAATAATAGCTAGAGTAATAAAATGCAAGTTTTCCTAATATTGCCAATCTCGACAATAGCACCAAAAACTTGATGCGTATTCTTTGAACTATACCAAAGAAATTCTAGGCAAGTGCACCTATCGTTCCGTAGTAGAGTGTAAGGAAGCACCGAAGATCGTCCCACAGGGATTAGCAAGTACTAGTATTCACTTGATTTCTATTATCTAGCCTAATACATACCAATGGAATTTTAAAAATAGAAAATAGAAAAAACACTATTTAATTCACTAAATTCAAGAGAGAACGACAATGGAGAATGAGAATTGACAATAATAATGACAAATTAAGTCTAGATGTGGTATCCTCCAATTGCCTATTCAATGAATCAATTCTAGATTAATGCTATTACCAACTACTCGAATTGAATCCAAAACCCCCAAATTTAGACCGTAACCTTTCTCAAGAGAAACAATCCCTACCTTCTTGGTTGACCAATTGGAATCTCTTCATAATTAATACCCTAATTAGATGCTTTAAGATTAACGGATTCTAATTTATCAAGTCTTTTTTGAAAACTCAACAAAAGGGAACAATTCATGGAACTCATCTCTAATGGTTCATTCAAATTGCCTTAATTTGTGAAGTGATCCATTCATGTGTGCAATCTCTTGATATACCTATACAAATCAATGATGGAATCAAGGATGCATGCAAAATCCCAATGCAATTAAACATGAAAAATCACAAATTAACCCAAATCAAGAGAGGTAATTAGCATCAACAAAAAATCAATCCATTAATTACACAATTGGGTTCAACTAATCTAGACTGCAAAGAATTAGCATATAAGAATAAAAAAAATACATTAATTAACAAAAGGGAAATGTAAAAACTCATTTGAATTGCAGCCTTCAAATCTCCCCTTGGTCAATTTCTGCAATTTCTTCTAGGTGATGAAGATTCAAGCTCCTTTTTGTCCTTTGAAGCTTCCTCTTCTTCCCCCTTCTCTATCTCCCTAAAAAATCTCCAATTTCCCTCTTTTCTATCTAAGAAACCTTAGGAAAAAAAGAGGAGAGTGAATGTTCCATCCAAAAATCAGTCCCAACTACTAAATACGCTGTAGAGTCTATCAAGAAACCGCGTTTGTTTTCGTCCATTGATCTCCCACGGTTTCTCAAAATTTTGAGAAGCCGTGAATTAGCCCGATAGGAACCCGCGTGCAATTGGTCACGCGGTTTCTCTTTTTTGCACTGCAGCGCGCGAACTTGTGCGGTCTTGTCCACGTTTGCCTTCTGGATGGAACTCGCGGCAACAACCACACGTGGTTGACCTTCTGTCTGTAGACCGCGCGAGAACTCTCGCGTGTTTTGTTCAAGTTGATTCGTGGTTTTGTCCTTTTTTCCTAAAAATCACCTTTTCAGCTCTCCATTCTTCTTGATCTTTGCTTCACTTCTGATCGCCATCCAATGTTTGATCTTCTTATCTGCAAAAACTTATAAAATAAGTGCAAGTATATGGCTCAATTATGCTCAAATATGAACTTCAAGTGACAAAATGAAGTGTGTCTAAAAAATGATTGAATTGACCCCAAAATACTACTTAAAATCCTAAAATATCTACCCAAAACTACCACTTAGACACTCTAAAATATGTGTAGATAGACAACTATCACTTATCCTTAGCCATTTGTCAGCGCCGCTTAGCTTGTCCCACCAGGCGTGTCAAAAAGATGTTTTGCGCACAAAATTGGTAGCAAAACAATCTCTTTAGTTGATTGGCCTGGTTGTTGTGTTTATAGACGTGCCATTCGGTCGATACTGAAAATGTGATGTGTGATAGATTAAAATAGTTGAAATATTGCGCCGATTAATTCTGACCTCTAGGTCAATTGTTGTTCGTCCTACCTTAGACAGTTCTAAGGACTTAAAATTCAAGCATTAAACGATCGACAATGACTAAAGTTAAAGATAGAAATTAACGTAGATGGACAAAGAAATGAAATTGAGAGAGAGAGAGAGAGAGAGAGAGAGAGAGAGAGAAAGAGAAAGAGTCATGGAATATTGAATTGCATTACACTGGAATATTTAAAGTGCTAAACTAAATAGAAATTGCTGAAAAATTAAATAAGATTGTTGGAGATAAAGAGAGAGAAAGAGAAAGAGGAAGAGAGAGTGAATTTTGCTATCTAAACTTCAAAGATAATTATGAGTATTTCTTTTCGTGTCTTTACCCAATGCATCTTGAACTATTTATAGGCATGACTTCCCTTCAAAATTGATAGTTAATTTGGAGCCTCAAAGCTACGATCAGCCACTTTCTCATGTTTATTGGCCACTTTGTCATTTCCCTTTTTGTTGAGACGTGGGTAACTATCCACTCTTCTAATGCACTCATTTGTGGCTCCACTTTCTGGGTATTGTGTATAACCTTTCTACTAATGGTAATCATATCCCCAACACCCTCTTTTAACAAGGAATATCATTGTTGGGTGGATATTGTGAAGTAATCTCTAAAAGAATGAATTGCAATTTGGACGGAATGTTTAGTGCTCACAGTAGTTTGAAAGCATGAATGGCTTGATTGTTGTCGGTTATATTACTGTGCAATGGTTTGGACTGACGTGCAATCTTTCATGCCAAAACATAAGCAAATTTTACTATCTATCATTCTTTCTAATTTCCAAACTAATTTATCATACTGAGTTCCTTGGAATGTGTGTGGTTAGTATCTGATCAACAACTTGCGGAGGGAATAGTCTAAATAGCAATGGTAGCCTCTAATTATGGGAGAAATACTTAGGTAGATCTAAAAGTTTATGGACCCATAAATTCAACGGTAAAGATTGAGCCACCGGGAGGAACTCCTGAATTTTAGTGACTTAATCTCTACCGTCGAGTTTACAGGTGAGGCCCGTAAACTCGATTTACCTAAGTATTTTCCTCCAATTACCTTGATGATCATATAAAACTTTCAACTTACGATGAAGACTAGAATATAATAGCGAGTTATCTCCAGGAGGAATTAGATCTCCCGGAATCCAATGTTCTAGATATTGATTGTTTGTCCATCTTTACCACCCATTTCAAACCTCCCTTCATAAGTGTAAGAAAATCAACATGCCAATATCTAATTGACGTAGCGGAATTTAAATTTTGATTTTCATTCAAGATCATTGATTATCCGTATAGTAATAAGACGTACCTCTTGGTGGCGTAATTTGCAATCAAATTGGCGAGGAAATTTCACGATGAAGCAATGTCAATCACAGCCGCACACGTGTCCGGCCTCTAAGGTATCCACACGAATGCCTTCTTGGGATTCTCGACAGGATTGAACAACACCAAGGCAGTATGCTAGATCCCCTCGATACACCACGAACGTAGAGAATATAGAAAAACTATTTTAGCTATTTTTCTCTCTCTAACTTTTAGGAACGTTTTCTTGTGTCTCAAGTCTTGGTGTCTAGGGACTTATTTATAGAGCAACAAATAAGATATTTTGTCCTACAAGAATTTCGTAAGTTACCTTTTTTTAATATGATAAGAATAACTTACCAAATAAGATATTTAGTAGGTTTTAATTTCCTTCAAAAGAAAATTATTCCACTACTAAAATTGCTCTATTTATTAACAAGCCCTTTAGGATTAATTATTTCACAAATTAATCCCTTAATCAATTTAACTAAAGAATTAGTTCTTTTGTGTGTGACCCTTTAGGTTCCTAATCATTTGGCAATAAATATAAATATTAATCTTAGAATTGGCTTTAGTACATTACTAACAAACTCCCACTTGGACTAAAGTCAATTTAGTCACAAGTATTCTAAGAATAGATAAATTAAACGACTTTAATTTATCTTTAATCAAAATTAATCAATTTATATTTATAAATCAAGATTGGCCTCTAGCTAGGCATCATGACCACCCAAGTGTTAGGAAAAGTCAAGTTATTGACTTCACCCATCCATGAACCAGTCTCCGTGCAATTATTATCCTTTCACCTTATTATATCTCAAATTAGTACAAGAGTAAGGTATAAGTGCCAACTCTTAATGTACTAATTATAATCTCTCGTTTCTGAAATACAACTCCTTTTCAATAAATTCAAAACTTTTCTAAATTTACTGACTCGTTTACAAACATTTCTGAGTTGATATTTCAACAAGTGTGGCTACAATAGGGATATACTTTCCCACTATTAGGAGTGGTGAATCCTATATTGATTATAAACTATCAATTCGTGTTTCTTATTGTACCCAACTTCTATTGTACACACAACCAATTACGGATTATGGACTAATAGAGTTAAAGTATAACAATACACACTAAAGATACTCTTATGATCTCAAGTCAAAGGATCTCTTACAATACTGTCACATAGAGATTATTCCATTAGCACTCAAATAGTTAACCTTATGGAAATCTCTAAGCGGATCAATCTAGTGAACTTGTTCTGTAACAATTCACTCATATATATCACCATATATGCTAATTTATCCGTATTAACAATGTCCTTTATATTGTTAATACTATGATTAGGGATGATTTAAGAATAACAAATATTATTCTAAGGACTTTATCATGATTTAAAAATATATAAACACATATTTAAAATGATAAAAATGCGATATTACTATTATTGCATAAAAGTAAAATCTCAAAGTATCAGCTACATTATCATCAGTGGGAATCTTCTCTATCCTTACTTCTCCCCTATCAATGATTTCTCTAATCAAATGATAGCACCTTAGAACGTGTTTGGAACGTTGATGAGACCTAGGTTCCTTGGCTTGTGCAATAGCTCCATTGTTATCACAATACAAAGGTATTGGATCAACAATTGAAGGAACCACTTCAAGTTCAGATATAAACTTCTTTATCCAAACAGCTTCCTTAGCGGCTTCTGAAGCAGCAATATATTCAGCTTCCGTTGTAGAATCAGTAGTAGTATCTTGTTTGGAACTTGTCCAACTAACAACACCACCATTCAGAGTAAATATGTATCCAGACTGAAACTTGCAATCATCTTTGTCAGATTGAAAGCTAGCATCAGTGAATCCACGTACCTTAAGCTCAACTTCTCCATAAATCAAGAATAAATCCTTAGTTCTTCTCAAGTATTTAAGGATGTTCTTGACCACTTTCCAGTGACTTTCACCAGGATTACCTTGATATCTGCTCGTAACACTTAAAGCATAGGAGACATCCGGTCTTGTGCACAGCATAACATACATAATTGATCGTACAGCAGAAGCATAAGGAACATTTTGCATACTACGTTTTTCAACATCAGTTTTTGGACACATATCTTTAGAAAGATTAATCCCATGAGACATAGGAATATAACCTTTCTTAGATTGATCCATGCTAAACCTTTTTAGCATTTTATCAATATATGTTGATTGTGAAAGACCAAGCAACCTCTTAGATCTATCACGGTAGATCTTTATACCCAAAATATAAGTTGCTTCTCCTAAATCTTTCATTGAGAAGTTACTGGACAACCACTCCTTAACAAATTGAAGGGTAGGTATGTCATTTCCCATTATTTATATGTCATCTACATATAATATGAGAAAAACCACAATACTCCCACTAATCTTTTTGTATACATAAGATTCATCTTCGTTTTTGATGAAACCAAACTTTTTGATTATTTCATCAAAACGAATATTCCAACTTCTAGAAGCTTGCTTAAGTCCATATATAGACTTATGTAGCTTACACACTTTATTAGGGTTGTCAGATATAAATCCCTCAGGTTGTATCATATACACCTCTTCTTGCAAATTTCCATTAAGAAACGTTGTCTTAACATCCATTTGCCAAATTTCATAATCATAGTGTACAGCTATTGCAAGTAAAATCCTAATGGATTTCAGCATAGCGACTGGCGAAAAGGTTTCATTATAGTCAATACCATGTTTTTGAGTGTAACCTTTAGCAACCAATCGTGCCTTATAGGTAGACACATTACCATCCATGCTCCGTCTTCTTTTTGAAGACCCACTTGCACCCTATGGATTTTATCCCTTCAGGTGGATCGACTAAGGTCCATACCTTATTGTCATACATGGAATCCATTTCAGATTTCATGGCTTGAAGCCACTTCTTTGAATTCTTATCATATAAGACTTCATTGTAAGTCGTAGGTTCATCATTTTCAATGATATACACGTCATCATACCTCTTAGATGGATGACGTATCCTACTTGACCTACGTTCTACTTGTGTATTTTGAGCTTCAACATCAACCACATCATTATGAGGTATAAGCTCTTGTTCCATCTAATTTTCTGTGCTTATTTGTGATTCTAGAACTTCCTCAAGTTCAATGGTACTCCCACTAACCTCTTCTAGAATAAACTCTTTTTTTAGAAATAGGGCATGTCTTGAAACAAAAACTTTTTGTTCATTGCGATTGTAAAAGTAATATCCAAAACTCTCTTTTGGATATCCCACAAAATAGCATTTATCAGATTTTGTTTCAAGCTTATTAGATTCTACCTTTTTAACAAATGTAGGACATCCCCAAACCTTTATGTGTTTAAGGTTTGGTTTCTTTCCATACCATATCTCATATAGAGTAGAATCGATAGCTTTTGATGGAACAAGATTTAAAAGATAAGAGGCAGTATTTAGAGTATAACCCCAAAAGGATTTGGGCAGAATTGCATGACTCATCATGGATCGAACCATATCTAATAGAGTTCGATTTCTCCTCTCAGACACACCATTTAATTGTGGAGTATATGGAGGAGTCCATTGAGAAAGAATACCATTTTGTTTAAGATAATCTTGAAATTCTTGGTTTAAGTATTCTCCACCCCGATCAGATCGAAGTATTTTAATACTTTTACCAAGTTATTTTTCAACTTCACTCTTATATTCTTTGAAACTTCTCAAGAGATTTCAGATTTATACTTCAATAAGTATACATGACCATATCTTGAATGATCATCAAGTGAAGGTAAGAAAATATGAAAAACCTCCCCTAGCTTGAATTGACATAGGCCCACATACATCAGTATGTATGAGACCTAGTAATTCCCTAGATCTCTCACCTTTTCCAATAAAAGGTAATTTGGTCATTTTTCCTAATAAACAAGATTTGCATGTAGTCAAATGATTCATAATCAAATGATCCCAAATAACCATTTTGGTGTAATTTGTTTATGCGTTTCTCATTTATGTGACCAAGTCTACAATGCCAGAGATAAGAATTTCTAAGATTATCTATTTTTGGTTTCCTTGTGTTTATGTTGAAAATAGGATTATCTAGATCAAGTATATATAAACCATTATTTACATAACCAGCACCATAAAAAACATTATCACGATAAAAAGAACAACATTTATTCTTTTGAACTATAGTAAAACCATCCATGTCTAAACATGAAATAGAAATAATGTTTTTAGTAAGTACTGGAACGAAATAACAATTTCTTAAATCTAGAACTAATCCACTAGGTAAAGCGAGACTATATGTTCCTACGGCTAAAGCAGCAACCTTTGCTCCATTGCCAATACGTAGGTCCACTTCTCCTTTAGCCAACCTTCTACTTATCTTTAGACCCTGCATATTTATGCAAATATGAGATCCAGATCTGATATCTAATACCCAGGAATCCTAATTTAGAAGTAGAAAGATTTATTTCAATCATAAACATACCTGAAGTAGAAGCTTCATTAAGCTTCTTCTGCTTCACGGTTTCCAAATAAGCCTTGCAATTCCTCTTCCAGTGTCCATCTTGACCACAGTGGAAGCAAGTGCCCTTTGACTTTTTATCCTTTTTGGGTGTTGGTTTAGTAGCCTTATTTTTGGTCTTCTTAAGACCAGGCTTAAATTTCCTTTTCTTGGAAGATTGAACCAACAACACATTTCCTTTTTCCTTTTTAATTGAGTCCTCTGCTGTCTTAAGCATGTTTAGCAAATCAGGCAAAGTAGAGGTCTCAACTTTGTTCATGTTAAAATTCATCACAAAGTTTGAAAAACTTGAAGGTAAGGATTGCAATATCAAGTCAACACTTAACTGATAATGCAGCATAAAACCCAACTTCTCCAATTTTTCAATGAGACCTATCATCTTTAGTACATGAGCAGAGACTGAAGATCCTTCTGCCAATTTGCAGTGAAAGAGCTCTTGAGAGATATCATACCTCTCATTCCTAGCTCTTTTGTCATACAATGCTTTCAGACGATGATGCATAGTGAAGGCATTCATATCCTCATGCTGCTTTTGCAGCTCAGGACTCATGGATGCCAGCATCAGACAGCATACATTCTCAGAATCATCCTTATGTTTCTGAAATGCATCTTTGACTGCCTTATCAGCATCATCAGCAGGCTCCACAGGAATAGGATTGTCAAGGACATAAAGCAACTTCTCATTCCTAAGAACAATTCTTAGGTTTTGGACCCAATCAATGAAATTTGGGCCAGTGAGCTTGTTGTCAAACAGAATATTACGCAAATTCATATTGTTACTCATTTTCTACAACAGAAAGAAAATAAAGATAGAATAAGATTTCACATTTATGCAATAAACAAAACCAAAAATAAAATCATATAATGGCACAAAATTTTTGGTTTTGCTCCCACTATTTTTATGTAAATCAATATCCCTCATTATTGATTTTAGAATTTTCACAAAATTTTAGTGGGCTAGGATCCCATTTTAATTATTTTTAATCTTGAGTTAGCTCAACAAATCAAAAATAATTTCAACAGGTAGATAACGATTACCAATTACAACATTTGTAATTCCTAGATAGTTAGGTATCAACTATTGATACACATATCACATATGTCTCCTAACTCCTTGCCTCAAAAATACATGACCTTGAGTTAGCTCAACAAGTCAAGGATTTTTGTTAAATCAAACCTATTATTCAGAGATCACATCTCATAGTATAAACATATTTTTAGTAGAACAACCTTGAGTTAGCTCAACAAATTATTCTAACAAAAATTGTTTAAACTATAATAATAGAAGGCAACTATTAATGATTTAATATTTTAATTGAATCAAAACTATTATTTAGAGATCATATCTCACATTAAACACATTCAAGGTAGAATAACCTTGAGTTAACTCAACAAATTATTCTAACAAGAATTGTTTAAATTGTAATAATAGTTATGATTTTTATTGAGGGATTAATTTATGGTCTCATCATGCACTTATATCACATATGAATATATATATTTGATTAATTAAAGCATACAATATGCTAATTAAATAAATCACATTATTATATTCAAATATAAATCACATATGATATATTACCCAAATAATCACATTAAAAGAAAACATAAAATTTCAGTCATGAATCTATATGTATATTAATTCTAATCACATTAGAATCTATTCAATTGATTTATTTGAGAAGTTTCTGGGTGAAAAATAATTCAACAAAAATTATTTAGGCCAGTAAACAAAGAAAGAAAGAAAACTGGGGTTGAATTGCAAAAAGGGAAAATGGCCTCTTTTCTGGCCAGTCAAAATGCGCTTTTGACCTCTTTTTTTTTTTTGGTTTCCAGGCGTGGTCAGACCGCGCCATTGGAAAACCACATGGTCAAACCATTTGGTCAAACTGTGCGCTGAACCGCCGGTTTTCCTTTTTTTTTTTTTTCCTCGATTGACCCAGAACGACGTCATTTTGGCTAGGGCTTCCCAGCCACAAAACGACGCCGTTTCAGTTGTCTTCTTCCCCAGTATTTTTTTTCTTCTCCGGCAACGTTTCTGGTCGAGGCTTGCTGGCCCTTCTCCGGCCAGATCTGGCCAGAAAACTCTTCCCCATGCGATGGTTATCAGATCCAGCCAATCGTTGGCCAGATCGACCATCGATCGCGCGAGGAAGAGCCTCTACAAACTTCGGCTTGGCCAGATCTGTCAACTTCGGCCGTCTCCTTTTGGACCCTAATGGCCCGATCGTCACCGTGCGATGCTACTAGAACTTTTCTGGTGCTTCGATTTCACAACGACCAGGCGATCACAGGCCAGATCCGTTCAGATCGAACGGGACAGATGCAGGCCAGTGCGATGCCGTCGGCCTCTTGTTTGCACCGCCGGAACCTTTTTCCTGGCAACTTAGCCCAATGAATTTGTTTGACCGTTCTGTCGGTCACAACCTCCGGCAGCCAAACCTCTTTTTTTTTTTTGAACAGTATTCAAAATTAAAACCAAAAAATCCAGAAAACATATTTTCATGAAATTCCAGAGAACGAAAATCTTAAGTGAAACACGTTCCAAACAAATTTTTAGGTGAACAAAATTGTCAACCAAATTTTCGTACAATTATTTTGAAACAATTTTCAAAATAAAACTTCTCAAATAAATTCAATTAAATTACTTATACATATCAATAAAATTATTCATGACATCATATAGCATACAGATAATCAAACACAATGCTCTGATACCACTGTAAGAAAATCAACATGCCAATATCTAATTGACGTAGCGGAATTTAAATTTTGATTTTCATCCAAGATCATTGATTATCCGTATAGTAATAAGACGTACCTCTTGGTGGCGTAATTTGCAATCAAATTGGCGAGGAAATTTAACGATGAAGCAATGTCAATCACAGCCGCACACGTGTCCGGCCTCTAAGGTATCCACACGAACGCCTTCTTGGGATCCTCGATAGGATTGAGCAACACCAAGGCAATATGCTAGATCCCCTCGATACACCACGAACGTAGAGAATATAGAAAAACTATTTTAGCTATTTTTCTCTCTCTAACTTTTAGGAACGTTTTCTTGTGTATCAAGTCTTGGTGTCTAGGGACTTATTTATAGAGCAACAAATAACATATCTTGTCCTACAAGAATTCGGTAAGTTACCTTTTTCTAATATGATAAGAATATCTTACCAAATAAGATATTTAGTAGGTTTTAATTTCCTTCAAAAGGAAATTATTCCACTACTAAAATTGCTCTATTTATTAACAAGCCCTTTAGGATTAATTATTTCACAAATTAATCCCTTAATCAATTTAACCCAAGAATTAGTTCTTTTTGTGTGTGACCCTTTAGGTTCCTAATCACTTGGCAATAAATATAAATATTAATCTTAGAATTGGCTTTAGTACATTACTAACAATAAGATCATGTTTGTCCCTGCAGTGTACTTTGCCAACTCCATGTTACAGAAGTCCCGATTTAATAAGATTAATGTTGTGTCTGAAACAAATTATGAAAAGAAAACTTAACCCTCTTGTTCTTGTATATCTAAAAGCATCTATATTAACTAAAACAGATGATGCATTGCACCATGAGTAGCAAGCTAATTTAGCCCCCCTTAAAAAAAAGGCAAAGTAAAACCCCAAGACTAACGTCTTGGACATCAAATGTAAAGTTAAACGAGCATAATTGCATAGCAGAATGTCAACATCCTAGCATTTTTATTTTGATAACTACAAACAGATTAGTAATGCAAGGAAATTAGTAGAAAAAGAAAAAAGAACGCGAGATATTCCTACCACGCCACCAAATAATATATGAAGTCTATATTAAATATGATACGATAAGTGATTTATTGTGTCATAATTTGATAATTTATCTCTCATATTTGAAGACTTTATTATCAAACATACGCAAATTGAATCAGACAAGTCAAAATTTTGGCCTCTGGCCCATGCTGCTTTTAAAGGCGCAGTTTTCTCTCATTACCGTTTCATTTAGGGTCTGTTTGTTTTTAAATATTCATTCATGAGCCCCTCACCCCGCCCTCTCTCGAATTTAAGCATAAATCTTAATTCTAAAAATTACAGTTAAATGTCTACGACTACCTCTTTATTTGTATGCGAGCTAAGGATTTTTATTTTGATTCAACTAGTTTTCGTTTGAACTATCGATGAGATTATTGAAGGAATATGATTAAGTTTTTGAAAAGTAAAAAACTAAATGCAAAATAAAAATAAAACAAAAACTATTAACAGTAATACTCGCGATGTCCAACAATGATTTATAGCCCATTCTAACCTTGAACTTGTTTTAACTCCAGTACTAACTTTACGTTTATTTGAATTTAAATAGGCTAATTGAACGTACTTGGTTCCCTAACCGTACAAATAAAACCCAATTTCGAGTTTTATGGATTACTTTTTCTCTCAATACTGATAATTTCAAATTCTTTTGTTTTAATTTGGTTTGATGATTTCAGCCAAATTTAAATTTGCTTAAATTTTTATTTTCCTAGCCTAAAGCATCCTTAAATATTTTTGTTTATTTCTATGCAACATTTATTCCTATACTTTTACTATGATGTGGATCAAGGTTGTACATCTGTTTTAGATTGAAATTTAACCAAATTGAATATCAAGTTCCATGTCTATTGTGTACTGACTCCTAATAAAATGTACCGATTTTGTTTTTTACACCCTATTAATCAAAATATGACCAAGAGTTTACATTTGTTTCTTCAGACTCCAAATTATATGGCACAAAGCAAATTCAAAATTCTGGAATTTCTTAGACCTACAAAACATATTTCATGTGCAATATGTAAATTGTATAACAGTTCAACGGAAACGTTCGACCATAATCCATGCCATGGAACCTAGCCTTAGGGTGTAATTGAGCCGAATTGCTCATGAGTAGCTCGTAAATAGATCGGTCAACTACTCGGCTCGAACTCGAGTTGAAGGAGTTCGAACTGAATTCAAGTAGTTCGATTGGTCAAACAAATCGAGTTTGAGTATTGATTTTTCAAATTCGAAGGCTCGTCGAACCTAATCAAGCATACAATTATTTAATAATTCATATATTTATTTATTATACATTTACTATTTTAGGTATAAAAAGTATAAAATTTATTAGAATATCCTTGAGTACTCGAGCTCAAGCTCGAACAACAAAATGCAAAAAAAAAAAAAAAAAAGTGCAAATGAGTCGAGTTCGAGTATTCGAACGCTAATTCGAGCTTGACCTTGAGCTCGATCTTTACAAATTTTTGCTCAATCGAATTGGAGTCGAATTCGAACAACATCAATAGCAATCGAGTCGAGCTCGAGCATAGTGCTACTCGAGCTTGTTTCGGCTCGATTGCACCCCTAAGCAAACAAGGGATAAGCATATAGCGCACACATCCCCCAAAAAAAAAATCCAAACATCTGGCTTATCCACGTCATCAATCCATGTGAATCCAAAATCAAACAATCATCACCATCCAATAGTTTTCCTTTCCTTTAATCTTAGCCATCCATTTTCACCCAAAATACACAACCACTTTTCCTTTGTTTTCTTGTTAAATAACCAAATAAATAACAGTAGCATGTTGAGAAGCTCTGTTCATCACGCTAAAAGGGCGGAGTAAATTTTTGCTGTTTCTTTTTTATGTTTTTGAAGCTGACACCCTCTCTAACAAGATTACACATACTACGCACTCTCTTGGGCGAAGGAAGTTTCAATGGCGACTGAAGAAGTTGCTAAACCTCCCTCCCTCCCTCCATATCCACAGGTAAATACTGCAACCATAAACTGAATTGCAAACTTCCCCATCGAACCCCCCTTTCTTTCAAAAAAAGAATAATTCTTTTACTGGTCTATTTTTGGTCTATTTTTTCATCTCTGCTAATTTTTTTTCTTGATTTTCAGATTTTCTTTATACTTCCAGAAGAAATTCATGTGGGCTTTTTTTATCAGATTTAAATGAAACCCCATTTCTGGCATACAATTCTTTATCCCAAAAAAAGAGCTCGTTAATTTGCATATTTTCAGCTCGTTAATTTGCATTTTTGGGTATTTTTGTTCGAATTTAGACGTTCTCGCTGCAAGAAAAGGGGCATTTTATATTTTCAAATAGGGTTCAACCCCCCCCCCCCCCCCCTTCCCCATCTCTTTTTCTCAGGGGAAAATAAAGAAACAATTCTTTATGTAAAATCCTTTTCTCTTTGCAGCTAAAATGACTGATTTCCAGCTCTAAAGTTGTTGCAATACCATCATATTGGTTTTGGACCACTTGCTCATATTTAGCTTCTTTTTTTTTCGGTTTTTAATTAAAATGCAGAGGAACTAATTCCTCTTTTTCCGAGTTGAATTCAATTTTAGAATTTTGTTGCAGATGATTGTTGAAGCAATCGATGCATCGAAGCAGAAAGAGGGGGCAAACAAGTCAACAATATCCAGATACATAGAATCAAAGTATGGAGGCTTGCCAGCCGGACATTCCAACTTGCTTTCAGTCCATTTAACCAGGATGAAGGAAAGTGGCGAACTCATTTTCCTGAAAAACAATTACCTCATACCTGATCCAACTGCTCCGCCAAGGCGGGGCCGGGGCCGCCCCGCAAAGCCGAAGGATCTTGCTGCTCAAGGGACAGTGGCTTCACCTGCCAAGCCTCGGGGGCGCCCAAAAAAGGACCCAAATGAAGAACCTGCACCTAAGAAGCCAAAGCCGGCTGCCTCGCTATCACAGCCGGCTGATTCGAAAACTGGGAGGCCGAGAGGTAGGCCTAGGAAGGTGCAGCCACATTCTGGTGCTGAAAACGGTGGTGGTGTGGAAGTGAGCTGAAATTGAATGGAAGAAATGGAAGGTAGAATTATGCTAGATTGGTTTTGGTGATGATGTTGACATAATTTGTACTGGTTGAGTGTCTTTTGATTTGGAAAGATGTTGTCTTTAGAGTTCATGTGATTGGCGACTTTATTGTAGTTTCAGTTTAGAATTTTTAGATGCTTGTAAATCAGTATTGTTACTTGGTTTAATTGATGTGTGTTGTCTTAATGGAGTTAACTTCAACAGTAGGAAACTCTGTTCAGCGCTAATATGCTTGTTATGTGTTGGGTGGTTCTCGTTTCTTGGCTCCTTATTTTATTCCTGTGGTGATCAGTGATGATTTGTGTAGCTTTGCTGGTATTGTTAAGTAATTATTGTAGTATATCCCGTTCAAGAAGTGTTATACTGAATGCTTATAAATTGAAGTCTAAGGATTTATAATTGCTTGACTATTTGGACCAGGCATAGTGTAGATAATGATTTTGATGTTTGAACTTTGTGGTTTTGAATAATTAAGTGGAATAATGTTTGTGTGCATTACCTGTTTACTCTCCACTAATTATTTAGATACCACTTACCCCACGTTTGGTACATGGGAATGGCCTGGAATGAAAAGGCCTTTTCAACATATCTATTTCATTCTCATGTTTGGTATGGGCTCTGTAAGTTGGAAAGCCCTTTCCACCAAGAATGCTTATTCCAACTTTTTCTTGGAAATGTCATTCCTTAACAAAACCTAAAGAATGACATTTCCCACTTCATCCTAGAAACCTAAAATTAAGGGATGTCATGATTATCCTACCCACTTAAGCATTTCTCAACCTCCTTGCCCTTCTTCACAAGTAGAATTTTTTAGTCTTGCACAAAAAAATTTTATAGCAATTAACAATCTCTTCCTAATATATTTCAATTGATTAATTTCATATGTAAATATTAATTTGTTGACTTAATTTTTGGTATTTTTATCTATCAACCTATTTTTGTTGTAAAAATAAATAATTAATATAATTAAATTATTTATAATATGAACATTATTGTTACTAAATTAAAAATATTAAAATTTCTTTTAGGTACATAATAATGCACGCACAAAAGAAAATTATACTTTAAAAAAATTCAAGGCATAATACTCAAATCAATATATATTTTGTTCCATTATGACATCTCAATATGATTATACCAAACATTGGAAAGGAAATAGACATTTCATTCTGATTTTGATTACCAAACAATGGAATGGAAATTTTTTTTCCAACCTATTCCAGGTGGAATGTTATTCTGGGTAGAAAGGCTTTCCATTCCAAGCCATTCCTATGTACCAAACGTGGGGTTATGAAATTGTAATCTTGATTGATTAGGGGTGTTGGCTGAGAAGAGATGGAGGGAACAGAACATAGGAACTTCAAATTTTAAAATTTTGGATAACGGGTGAAACTTTAGATTTTTTTGGATAAAGGATAAATTGCGAGGTATTTGTACGGTTATAGTTGCACTGGACAAGGGATCTGCAGAAAACAAGGTGGATATGGTATATATCCATCCATGAATTAGTCCATTTGATTATATGTAAATTGAATTAATGCCATGTCTTTGTCAAAACCACCAAGACCCCACTCAGAATCTTGGTTTACTTACTAGTCCTCCATCTGGGGGTCCCGAGATTGTTGGAATCTTGCTCCATCCCTTGAATAATGAGTGTCGGAATGGGGAAAAAAGAGACCGTTAGTGCTGGAAAGGGCAATTTTGCAGTGATTAAGGAGTCGCATATATTGGCATAAATAATAATACAGTGGAATTTGCCCCACTTTAAAGATTAAAATTGTTTAGAGAATCCGTGTAGATGGAAGATTTTTAGTTGCTTTCTGTTGTCGGATAATGGACAAAAGGATTTGAAGCAATAAAGAAATCCGAACAATTGTCGATAACAAGAAGAGTTGGATTCTAGACCTATTATACATTAGCATCTTAATTTTGAAAATCCTCTGTTTTTAAAAACTTAGTCATGAGAATTAGTTGAATGAGGAGGGACGAGATTTGGCTGATTCTAATAGGAATTTCAGGAATTCTAAGAAGCACATCATGGTTCACTTTAATATTCAAATTCAATAATCTCTTATTCAAGTACAAAATGGACCACTATCCGTGGTTTAGTATCCCATGGCTCTGGACCACAATCTGCAGTATTCCAAAAATCTTAGATTTTAAATTCAAAACTACTATTAATTAATTTGTGAAAACTATTTTGAAAAGAGAAAGGCAAATGTATCTTTTAATTACTTCTATCCTATCTTGTGAAATTAGTACTACCTCAATCACTCACCCTCAATTGTGTCTTTTATGTAGGGGCGAGCCAAAAAAACCCGCAGACCCAAAAATCCAACTAACCCAATTTGACTCAATCCAAAAAATAATATACCCGATCCTCTCTTTGCTCAGCAGGTAGATGAGGGTTGGGTACCTACAAAAATCGGATTGGATACATATCAGAAAAAAATAGAAACCCGCGGGTGCTTGACCCGACTTGAAGTATATTATGTAAATATTGAAAATATAGGGATCTTATAATAATTTTATTAAAAGTATTAATCTAAACTAATCGCTGAACTCGAACGTCCGCTTGTCTTTCTAGTCGTTCGCTACCTCGTCTGCATACTCTCTGGAATTTTATTCTGTAATGGATCGGTCGTCTGTTATCTTGTCCACATAATTTCTAGAATGAACCGATCATCCACTTCATCCCTTGGTGCGCCTAGTTGGTTGTTCACTTCTCTTTTTACTATCTATTTTGACTTCTATTTTATTTCTAACTAATTTTGCTGCAAATACACTTTGGTAAAACATTAGTATACATTATTATTAATTTGTTAATCATCAAAACTACGATGAATTGAGACTATAGAGTCCTCAATTTCCTATAAGCTTTTAATTAGTAACATGACATTTATAATTATTTGGAGAATTAGAGAAGTCAAGAGAATTTCGAAAGGACTTGGTGTATGATTTTGTGTTTTGGCCATTACAAATTTTAGTCAAAAAATTAGGGGCGGATCGTGTACTCTATGACCGGCCCTTATTTATCGGGTACCTGAGGAATGGATACCCAAAGGCATTAAGGTCGAAAAATTGCTAACCTTACAGGTTAGGGTCGGGTTAGCCAAATTCCTTTTGGGGTGGGTACTCGACTTGTTGCCACCCTACTTATATGGCTAAAAACTTTTCCAACTATTAAACTTTTTCGATGGTAAAGTTTTGACCATTAAATTTTTTTTTTTTGAATAAAGGTTATTGAACTCATAAATCTGGTTACTTATAGTCATTTTGTCAAATTTTGTTGTTAAAAGCATATGAGAATAACATGTACTACTCATGTGCCAAATCCGATGGGTTAATTGGTTCATCCACTAAATTTGTCCTTTTTCTTTTTTCCCCCTTATTTCTCCTTTGTTTTTTTCTTTTCTATTTCCTTCCTTTTTTTTTCTTCTTCTTCCCCACGTTTGATCTTCATCAGGTTTCCAAAAATGGTGCAAGATCCAAATTCTTAGAGCCTAATGTTTTCTCCTCATCTGTTCATTTAAAAACACACACTAAACATACAAATTACTTGTATCAATGGCCTTATTAAACTTACCTTCATGCTTAGAATCCTCACTCCATCACTGTCTTTTTGTATGGGGCATCGTCAAAATCCTGTAAAATCAAGGAGACAAATCAGGCCAAGAATCAGTAAAGTTGGAGTCTTTTTGGTTTATCTTTGTTTACCTTCTTGTTTGATTTGAAAGGCCAACCTAAAATCAAATTAATGATCCTCTTGCTACATATTGTCCTCCTCCTTAGTGGCCCCATTGCCTTTCCCACCGAACAAATTTTCCATGGATTTCTCCCTCTGATCTCTATCACTCAAATCAAAGCCAAAATTCTACAAAATTTCACCGGATCGACTAACTAGATTTGAACACAAATCCACAAAAACCAATGCTCTCACGATATATTGTTTGCTGCACATTAGATTATATCTGATATACTGTTGAATCACTCTACTATTTGCTTTGCCTTCCTATTTCTTTCCATTGCAGCCATTTTTTTAAGAAGCAACGTGGTTATTGCTGTCTGTCCATGTAAAACATGAAAAATATTGTAATTTTTGCAATTTAGTCCCTCAAATCTTCCTTTATTTCTATTACAAAAAATATATTGTTTCAATCTCAAAAGGAAGGGTTACATACCATTTTTACCCATGTGCTTTGGCATGTGAACTACAAATGTTGTTTTTTCCGTCTGGCTTACTAGTGACATTTTATGGAATGATTATAAGTAACTAGTTTCATGAATTCAATGATCTTTTTGAAATCTAAAAAAAAAAAAAAATTTAATGGTCAAAACTTTTTATGATTAAAAAAATCTAATGACCGGGGAAATTTTTTGTCCATCATCTAACCTTTTAGGAGTTGTACTTTCAGTTGAAGTCACGTATTTCATATTTTCCATTATGAACCATTTCTTGGTTGCCGTTGATTTATTGATACAAACTTTCTGATGTAGTCTTCAGCTTAAATTGTAGGTGCATAGCTTACCTAGGAAAATTCTTAAATGGATTCAGTCTACGGCCCCATTTGTAGATCTCGTGGTTTAAAAGAAAGCCACATAAATATTCTCACATCATTTTATATCATTGTCTTACATCAGCATACATCATTTTGCTTACTTGACACTCTTTTAAATTACAAGGTCCACAAGCAGAACCGTGAATCTGGTCCACCTACGAATCTCCCGCTTACCTAATAGCATTGGCATTGTGACATCTTTTATTTTTGTGAGATGGTAAAAACCAGAACAGGGGCGTCGCAATTGCCAGTTCTTGCAATATCACGGTCTGAATTGAAGATGCAAAATGGAAGGACAAGATTCATCCAACAAGGCAAAAAACAATATAATCAAAATGACATCATTTTAGAGAATCAAGGTACATCTTCATTTGGTACATGTATAGAATGTTACATACTAAAAATGTTAGAAAATCAAGGTATTCTAGACCTTCTAATCAAAGCTAAAATAAAATTTGGTTGTTTAAAGTGTAGAATGGTTATGCTGTTTGTTTCCTTTTTGATGCTGTTGAATGTGTTGTTGATGTGTTGGATGTTGATGTAAGAGACACCCTTCAGAGACACCTTATTGATTTTGAGTGGATGTCCATTCCTTCGTTTGCTTTCTTTTGAGGGGCATTCACATGGCTAAAAGCACTCAATATACACTATGAACACTTAACGTGAAGTAGTTACATTTTTGTGCTGCATAGTTACATTTTTCTATTGATAAATTACAAATTCTGGAAAGTTACATTTTTTTCACTTGAAAATTACATTTTTTCATTGGAACATTACACGCGCCTCCAACTTGTCCCAACTGGATGTCCACTATCTATAATATTAATCATCATCTACTATCTATAACATTTTCTTGCTACCATGTTACATTTTATGCTGGGAGCAAACAATTTTTTGCTGATATGTTACATGTTTATGCTGGTAGGTTACATTTTTTAGCTGGCGCTTTACATTTTCATTCTTGTTGCCACGTTACATTTTTATGCTTGTATCTTACATTTTTTAAGTCAACTACTTCGATTTCGTACAAGTGCAAAGTTAACGGCAAGCAACTAGTAAGGAAAATAGACACAGATGTTGAGTATTAACTTTTAGTGGCTTCATCCTTTACAACATTCTTGACACAAGAACAACATAAATGACACCCTAAGGAAGATATTCTGCATTCCATGTGCAACAAATGTAAAAGACATCACCAAATGTTCGAGAACCTAGAAAGTTTAACATTGTCAATATATATATGTATGTGTGTGTATGTGTGTGTCTTGATATATATATATATATATATATCTATAGATATATATCATTTGGTGGACACAAATGTAAAACATCCTATCCAGTATAAATCCATTTCCAACTCATCAACATTATCTTTTCTAACAACATTTTCACATAAGAAATTTCGTAGGACATTGAAACAGTAATTCTAGAATGTTGCATCACTTGTTCACGAAGTGAGTTTTGAGGGTGGGAAATAATTTCTAATGCAAGCTCAATATGGTAACGCGGAATATGTGCCTAAAATACACAAGGCAAGTGTTTTGTGTTAAGTAACATGTAAAAAGAACACACAGCTATAACCTAATTTCAAAGGATGATGGGAATATAGCTCACCACAGAGAGGGTAGACGTGTTGAGACAACTTTTCCAATGCTTCATGAACTTCACCAGAAAGATACCATTGGCAAAGCTAAATAGAGAAAACGCGAATCAATTTTGTCACATTGTCCATGGTATCTAGCAACTATGTACATGTTGAAAAAAGGAAATACAATGACAGACTACCTGCTCGCGTCGTCATTATGTAGAACATCTGCAATGCAGGTCTCATAGTCATATAAATCCAATGATCGATTGTAGCTTGTGATTAAGACCACGTGCAACACTCGCTTATGAACAAAAACCAAGAGGAACTGCATAATAAAAATATAGTCATTGCTTTTGTGTCCATCACAATGAGAACCCATCAGTTTCCAATTACCGCTAGAAATAGGAATTGCATAATAAAAATATAGTCATTCCGTATCATATACCTTCCACATATAGGGAACGAACTAGTAAAAGTCCAAGCATGCAAACATGTGTGTTACATTGTGTTTGATAAGTTAAAAGAAAAGACAATGCCAAATCGCATTTCGAAAGGTTTACCGTGACTACGTGACCTTCCGAGCTCGGTGCGAACCATTGGGAGTTGATTATGCATTTTTTGGAAAGGTAGTCACATTTAATACAACGGATAGGACAAACAAAGAGTATTGGCCACTAGAAGTATTTGTTGATTTTAATCATCACATACAGGTGGTTGTATTTGGAGTGGCGTTGTTGTATGATAAGATATTTTATTCTTTCACAGACAGGTGGTTGGAATTTCAAGCCTACCTAAATGATTATCAACTATACTTGCACTTACTCCTCTCACAACAATTGGGTTGGCCTTACAGTACATGATGATATCCGAAGAAGTATTAGCAAAACTAAGAGTCGAGTTACACATTTGATCTAAATACTTATTCACTTTAACAGTTTAGCTGAGCTTTTCAAAAATTTGACTATATAAGTAAGGCTATTAAATAAAATAATAGCAAAATATATAACCAATGTACATGGTCCGTCAAAATTAAGGACATATATTCCTACATTGTATGTGTACGACTAAAAGCAACTTAACAACGGGGTAGGTTGTCAAAAATTGTATGGCAATTGTATGAGTTTAAGCCAATAAAGGTACCACTATGCAAATAATTAGTGAAGACATGTAACTAGTAAGTTAACATTTGTAACTGGTCAGTAAACATGTGTAACTGGCATTTTGGCATTTGGCATTTTTGGTCGAAATAAACCAAATACATTTCTATGTTGCAACTGTTCAACTAAAAGAAATCTATTAAAAGAGGTAAGATAATATAAGAAAACAACAAGAAATAACACAACTGATTTTAGTCAATTATGATACTTCCTTGATTTCATTAAGCAACACCTAAGGTTACAATAACAAGAGAGGTATCAATACTTGTCCTAACTCCCTAACTCCAGTTCATCCAAAGATAGCGAATTTGCTTACCAAACGACCTCATAAGTTGTGCCAAAGAGTTGATCACATTCCCTACTCAACCCTCAGAAATATACAATTGAAGAGATGTCACACCACAATGGGAGGAATAACACTCAAGGAGGCTGCAAAATTTACTATCTTTTCATTTCTTGCAAGTTGAATCTGGTGTAATTATCCCACACTTGTTTGTAAATGTCTAGTGAAAATATGTAAATAACCAGTGATATCATGTAACTGGTTAGTGAGTTCGTTCTGCACTAGTCCACACGTTCGCATTACTGTTCGGTCCCTTAGCCGCATTCTTTATGGAATGAATCTGACGTCCACATCATCAAAAACATGCATCCAGTTGGTTGTCTTCCTTACGAATGAAGCACTATTTTCAACATTTCTTGATTCTTTACTTGTTTTTGGAGACTCTCCTAACTCAATATATTTTCTTGGTTGTCCTTCGGAGGTGAGCTACCTGAGGAGAGGGATGGATGGGAAGTGGTTAGGTTGCTAGCTTTGGTTGCTACCCATGGGCTATCTTTTCAAAATTACTAGAAATTAAATGCTATTATTGTTTTCTTTTTGCTAAAAAAATAAAAAAAATTGTAACTTGATAGTGAAAATATGTAACTAGTGAGGAAGTTTGTTTTGCATTAGTTTTGTCTTCCGCAATACCGTCCGGCCCCTTTATGTGTGCAATAGGTTAACGTTTTCAATTGCCAAATTTCTAAAAATAGATTTTGCAGATGACTACGTTACTTCTGCCACTTTTGTCATCCTAAAAACAATTTGTATCACACATTTCACAAATATAATATTTGAACCATAAGTTAAGTGCATTCTCTTCAAAGAAAGTCCTATAGCATTCTTATTCTCCAATTTATGGTATAACTTAAGTGCATTCTCATCAATAAAAGTCTTACTCGTTTGGTGAATTAACCCCATATCACCAACTTGATAACTCATATTACGTCCCCTACCACGGCCTCCACGATACTTACCACAATGTGTTCTAGCCATTTGAAAGACAAATTTCAAATCTACGGTTGACAAACAGTGTGTTTTTTACGAATAGAAACTAACGATAATTTAATTTAGTAATGCGATCTAAATTTGATTCCAATAAATATCAATCCAAATTCGGTTCTGAATTCAAATCAATAAATTTGTATTTGAATTCAATAACTAAAAAAATAAAAAATAAACTAAACAAACAATCTACAAAGTAGGCCAAGTATTATGTATTCAATTATCAATCACAAATACAATAGGTGAGCCCAAACTGACCAGAGTAATATGTATTTAGTTATCAATCATGAAAGGATATTCATAATGCCCAGGATCACGTGGCTCTTTACAGGTCCCACACAATAATGACTCGTTCCCCTGCTACTTCTAATGCTGCAACAACTCACCATAAATATCAGAATTGGATGCCAAAGGTGGAAACTTGTATACATTCTCAACCAACCTTCCTCCGACAGCAACATCCAAGGGCAGTAGGATAGTAACATCCAAGGGTGGCAATGGAGTAACGGGCTTCAACGACATGGGAGCGACGACGACCCTAAATCGATTAAGAGCTCCTATTTAATAAATTTGCCAAAAGATATTGACTGCTTTTGGATATCCATTGTTTTAAAATAATAGGACAATTTTCAGAAAAATCATTTAGATATAGAGAAAATTATTCTTAAAAAAAATACTGTAGTGACTTTTGAATAATGGACCGCTCAAAACTTGTGAACTTTTACTCCCGATGAATTCTCTCTTCCTCACATGACTAATTGGATACCACCACGAGTAAGAAAATGACAAACCAAAATTGAGGCTTTGGTTTCACCTTCGACATAAATGGCTTTTTTGGTGAAGAGTTTATCCTTTACTTTGCTCCCAATTAAATCAGGCGAAATTTGATAGCGAATTTGGTGTAGATTTGCACAAAAAATACAAACAAATCTAGTGATTGGCCTAGTTATTGTCAACGTAGATGTAATTTAGTGAGTCACACACACATACATTAAGAATGAGATATTGAAGCCACATTGTTAGTATGATAGGTATGAGAAATTTATGGGTTTAATTTATGAGGTAAATTAATCATAGGAGCTTGTATACAATCAATCTAAGTCTTAGGAGGTTAGATTTTAGTTTTCATGTGAAATTGGACTTGTTTAATCTTATCTTACAAAATAAGCTTCCAATTTCCTATTGAATTCTAACTTGATTATTTCTACAAGACTATAAGTACCTTAGCCTTTTCTCTTGCATATACAAGACATACAACACAATTAGAACACAAAAGTTGTGTGAGAAAAATTAGGAAGAGAATTTGGCAAAGAGAGAAAAATGAAAAAAAAATGTATATTCGTCTCTCCCCCCTGTATGATCTTCAACCTAAGAGTTACAATTTTGGCTTTCTTCCTCTATCCTTGGCTATATGTTGAGTATTCAAGGAAGCTAGCACACAACAAATAAGGCTAGGCACACCTAAAAGGTCCTTTTTATTTTGTCAAGAATTCAACATTTTAGCCTACTCCTAACCTATTCTAGGGGATGATCCAACTGGATCTAAGGCGGCCAATGTGGACTAAATCACTATTAGACCAGAGAAAGTACTATGGCGCTCCTCTAGATTTTTTTAACAAGTTATCTGTTGCAGGTGGAGTTTCAACCCCCAACCTATAGCAGGGGGAGCTTTTTAAGTGCTCCCCTGACCATCGAGCCCGTTGGCTCAGTGGCTACACCTAAAAGGTCCTCGTTGATCTTGTTTGTGTGCACTACTGTTAGAGACTCAACTTTTAGAGTGCTTTTGTGGTAGGATCTCCACTAAAGTTTAGAATCCCCTTATTTTGTGCATAAAAATCTTCTATGCAAAGGTACAATTCTATGTACATAGTTTTTTTCTATGCAAATGTATAATTCTATGCATTGTCTCATATTATATTGTTATATCATTGTATGATTCTATGTAAATGCAATAAATTTTTAGATTTTAGTTGTGTTACCATGATTATTACCTTATAGCCTCACATTTGTCCTTTGATTATTATCCTAACCATATATACTATGCCTTGAATCATAGTCTATGCCCAAAAGATGGTCCATTTTTCCTTGCCCTAAATTTATGCCCACATGGAAATAAACTTCAATTGGCCCATCGAATATGAATCGGACATAGGTTTGGTGTTCCAATCCCAATTTTTGAGTAGAACTATTTCCAAAGTTGTGTGGATTTAAAAATGCTCGATGGTAAAGATGGACAGACTGTGATGCTCTTCAAAAAAGGTTGGGGTTGAATTGTTAAAATATAATTCCCCTAAAAAAAGGTACCACCATGTCCAATTTTCAATTTCCAATGAAATTATTTTTTTCAATTTCTTTTACAATCCAAATAGTTTTTTTATTATGTTAAATAGTGAATGTGATAAAAAAAAATAATGCCAAAATGATATTTTGAATCTTTTGCTAGATAATTCCTATCCAAATGTGGCCATTTTATTCCTTCTCATTTTTTCTGTACTGCCCCAAAGGACAAGAACTTGTTACGTTCCTTTTATTGACTTCATAGCTATGTACGAGAAACAATTCATCTCAGGCCTATGTTTTCAAAATAACATTTTGAATATTTTCGTCAATAACGTGAATCCAAGTGTAGCTATTTTATATCTTCTTATTTTTCCTACACTACTCTTGAGGACAAGAAACTTGTAACTTTTCTTTTTATTGCTTCGTAGCCATGCATGAAGCAAATTTTTCTCAGGCCTTAGGCTTCCCATTTTTTAACGTTTCTTCTCATCTAAAGTTGAGAGTTACCCAGTTAATTCTAACACTATTACAACCATGATAGATTTTGGGATCTATTGACAACATCTCAAAATCAGTTGAACTTTAGGTTCCAATACTTCTTCCAATTAAAGCAAAGTGGAGACGAATTGAGTTGGTTCTAGTTTGCTCGTCGTGAGAGGATTCATCCCCTTTTTAAAGGTATTTCCCTCCTTGGTGTATTCATGTAAGGAGGAAATTTTATTAGTTGAAAACAATTTTTAATGGGGTTTTGCGAGTTGTTAGGCCCAAAAGCAACTTAAGAGTGAGGTGAATTAGATTGTTTAAGAACTAAATGCAACTGTGCTCAATTTCAGCAAAAAAATAGACTAGATGATGAAAACACGTTGCAAGCAAATAATGATAAAGATATAACAATATAAGATCATAAATAAACAATAAATAAAGTAAAAGAAAGAAAGGACACAATCGAATTTTCTAGCGGTTCGGTGCCAAACCAACATTTACATTCACTCTCAAGTTCCTTAATTTGAAGTTCAAATTCACTAGTAGCTTCTTTAAATATTGGTGAAGCAAACCAACTTGTATAGAACAGAGGATCAATCTTGCTCTATTTTCCTAGCTCTAGTTGACACAAACTCTCCATTTTGGTCACATAAGCTCTGTCAAGACAAGCCTAGAGTTCTATAACACTTTCAACTCCCACACTATACTATAATTGAATGCTCTTATTCATCTAATGTAGTTTACACTCAAACCCAACTTAACCACCTCACAAAGAAGTACAAGCCTACCAAAAGGAGAGTATTTTCTCACTAAAATCACTCTAAGCAATTGTAATCAATGTAGGTAAAAAGTTATAATCAATTTCCTACTACCATGCTTATATAAAAAGTTAGAAAAAGCCTTAAAAGCTCTTCCAATGATCGAATAAAATTTTTTGTAGAAACTAGCCATTACTTAGTAAATTCGTGATTTGGACGTTCGCATTGTGTTTGCATCTGTGTCCGCGTCCTCGTTTGCATTTCATCTGCATGTATTCTGGCTATTTTATTTCTACACTTTCTAGGCATGTGGATGTCTGCATGCCTGATCCAGACGTCCAAATATGGTGACTCGACTGAGTCTACATGTAAGTTTGCATCCCATTTTTCATGTAGTTTCTTCCTCATTTTCTTTTGATTACTTGGTTTAAGCAATTAACATACTGCAAAAATAGTTCAAATTGCCCATTCGTTTGCATCATCATTTGTTTGTTAATCATCAAACTAGATGATTTAGAACTGTAAGGTCTTCAATCTTTCTCTTTTTGATGATGACAAACCAAATGATGAGCAGTGGGGATAACGTAATTATGAACAATAAAGAACTTTCCCTTAATATGTGCCTAATAAATCATGAGCTCCTGCTAGGTGTGTGCAAAACAAAATGTACTAAAATCTCATTATTTCACATTTTTCTCCCCCTTTTAGCACCATCAAAACTAAATTCGTGAGATGTTGTTCATTGCGGATGTGGCTTCCCTTAACTTTGTCAAAACCATTTTTATCCAAATCAATTAGATAAATCATTCAAGAAAATAACATTCAATAATGAAGTATCCAACAAACTTATTGAAAAATTAAAAAAATACATTTTGAAATCCTTTTAATTGAAAATTTTACTTATTTAAGAAATTTTGAAATAAGTGAATGTTAAAAATAAAAATAAAATTCATGCAAAACTTATTTCATAATAGTTTAAATCTATTTTTAAGAAAAATAAATTAGGGAAGATATCAAATGAAGTGTGCTTATCTTAGCAAGTAAATAAATAATACAAAAGTCATCAACAATGATAAGAGCACATTTTCACCTTCTTTTGTATAAAAAAACAAATGCACTTTGGTTTATAAATACTCATCTCATTAGTCACCCTAAATTTGAACATAAATTATTGAATATAAACACAAGACACATTTGAGTTTGAAAAACACATTTGCTTGCCCTAAGTGTGGGGATGTTTTTGAAAACACCCTAGACAACACCTTTAATCCCCTAAAAATCAGCATTCTCTTTGAAAGTGCAAAATGGTAGAAAAATCATATTTGAAGAGATGACTTAGCAATGGTAAGGTAGTGAAATAGGGCCGCATAAAAAGGAGAATTTTGCTCCCCTCAACAAATAGTCTACAATAAAATGGGAGTATTGTTCCCTAAGCACCACAATGCAAATCACATTTTCATTACATTCTCATTTCTCATATTATTATTAATCATATAAATCCAACAATAACACCTTGTCATAGGATCAAAATGAATTGAGATATTGAACCATTCAAAATTCCTAAAACATATATGATGTTCTTAAATGCAAGAATATGGTCAATTTTTGGAATTTGAAGAAGAATTTTTAATGGAAAATTATGAAAAGTTGCAAGTTTTTTGAGAAAAAAAATAATCAATTTAAAAGACAAGAATTTTTGTTTGAGTGAAATAGGATATGGAGCAAAGTAAGTTCACTTTTTCTCCCAAATAAGAAATCAAACCAAATTTTCTAGAACGAATACAAAAAGATGTACCATTTATCAATGCAACTTCCGAAGCAATTAACATTGTCACAAGAAGCATAGTTGATGTTGCTGTAAACCATTTGAAGTTTTGAAAACTCATTTAAAGTTCCTTAAAAAACCATAGGGATGACTAATATTGGATAATAATTTGAAATGATGAAATTGTATGATTTTGAAGGAAGATTGTATTTGAAAAGTCATTTTTGTTTTGAGGAAATGAAGAATGAAAAAGAGTGCTATTGGGGTTAAAAATAAGGACATCCAAAACTATTAAAACCTATGACCTGGACGTCCACTACTACTCCGGATGAACATCCGCATATGTATAGACTTTCATATCCACTTGTTAGGATGTTCGCACGCTTTCGGGTTTCCACTACCTTAAGTAGTCGTCTGCATCTCCCAAAAAAATCACTTTGTTGTCAAAAAATAAAATCAATAATTTAAAGCTTTATTTCTCAGAAAACCAAATTTTTTTAAAGAAGGAGGTATAGTGAAAATAGCAAGTAACTCATGAGTCAATCAAAGAAAATTATATGGGAACCTACATAGATTTTTTTAAAATATATTGTATGTTGTTTGTCGAACATGTCCAAATGTAAAAATTTTTAGAAATCACAATGATTTTTGAAAACCAACATCGTAAAATTTTTCTTAACAAATTCATCTACGTGCAATCTCCAATCATAACATTGCATCATACTTTTATATACATGCATAAAATATTAAAAAATGTATGATTTCAAAATCTTTTCAAGGTACTTAGTGAATCATCAAGTGTGCATCAAGTATTATAAAAATCTTTAAGAGAATCATTCATGCATACAACCACTACATATTCATACATTTAGTTATAGCACCTAACAAGCATCAATTTTAAACAAGTAGTGAAGAGAATAAACAACTATAGCTTACTCCTTACTCAATGTTATCCATGTACCTTCTTGACTTCCTTGTTTTGATCTTCAATCCTACAAGAATGAGAGAAATTTTTTAGTGCCCATAACTTTTTGGGTCCATGAGGGTTGGCATTGTTCTTTGTGTATTCACATTCCTTTCATATCTAACTTAATATTCTTTTGAACATAGCATTCTCCATGTATGTGGCCTTCTATCAACAAAAAAAAAAAAAGTTATCTTGGGATTTTGAACACCAGTACGTTTAATAAAACAAATATCATTTTTTTAAAGGAAGTGGAATTTTGGAAACAAAAAACTTCATCTTTTCAAAAACCTTTTTTTTTTTTTATCACTTTGAAGAATTTTTCCAAGATTATCAATTCTTTTTCTCAATAAAACTTGTTCATCTTTGATTTTCTCATAAAATTTTGACTTCTCATCCAATTTTCTATTCAAATAATCTTTTTTACAATAAAAATCAAATATTAATTTAGAACTTCATTTTCTTCTTTCAAACTATTTTTTTCTTGAATAAGTTTGGAGTTTCCTTTAACAATGAATTTATTTTGATTTTTAAATCCTTATTTCTGCGTAAGACTTTTTCAAACTATCATGCAACTTTAGAACAAATGCTTCAAAATCATCATCACCATTATTATCACACTCATCATGAGAATGATGACTATGAGATACCTTAATTTTTCTAATGGCCATGAAGGCCATTTGTGCTGATTCACAATCTTCTTCAAATTCACAATTTGAATCGCAATCTTCCCATGCAATGTTGTTGAAAATCCTTCCTCTAGCTACCTTCATATTTTCTTCTCCATCATTACCATCCTCATGCATTTCCTTCAATTTATCTTATCTTGTACACTTAGTTCATTTTTTAGTTTTTTTGTCTAATCTACCTAATTCATTGTCAAATATGGCAGCCTCAAAGTGCTCTTCATTGACTAATGCCAATGCCCAATATATAATGATTGTAAAAATATAGTCATCTTATCGCTCCAACTAACATAATTTTTACATTTAAACATGGGAGTTCTAGTGATGGATTGCCTTTTTAAAAATATAAATAAGAGGTTTTTCCATTCCTGTAGCATCATGTTGACTTTCTTCTTTCCGTGTCCTAACTAGAAATATCTTAAGGAAAGACGAGAAATTGTTTGGGACCGGCTAAATGGTACTTTAAGGGAATTTTAGGCTAACTCGACTGACTTGAACTCATTAAAGTTGTGTCGACGCACCCTTCTTTGAGGCATCCATGGCCTTTTCGCATCACCGGAATCAGATAAGGTCAAAATTTATGAATTGCTTAATCCCAATCTACGAGGGAAATTAATAAAAAGGAAATTCTTTTTTACTACAAGAAATTAAGGTTTTACCCACACACAAGATGTGTGGGTGAAAAGTTTCTATGTGCAGGAAAAAATATTTACCCCCACATAAATTAAATGTCAATAGATGTAGCTAAAATTCTGTGGAGAAATGTTTTTACCTACATATAGACTTATGTGTGGGTAGAAATAATATATTTACCTACACATATATGTTGGTAAATATTCACAATAGGTGTGGATAATTTGGTTGCCAAATGTGTTATGAGGATGTGGTTGTTGACGACGCTTCCATGTTAGTAGGTTTTGTATGACGTGTATGACGATGTAGCATGTGATGTGGCATGTGACATGGCATGACATTTCTTTTATGTGTAGATAAAAATATGGCAATATGTGTGGGTAAATGGAGCTCAATGTGTAGGTAAATAGAGCTCAATGTGTGGGCAAAATGAGTCCAATGTGTGGGTAAATCTTCATACATATATTGCAAGACGCTTCGTATGCGTGGGTAAAAGTATCTACATGTGTAGATAAAGTAGCAGTTTTTTGTGGTAAGACATTTGTATGTGCAGGTAAAAAAAATTTATGCGCGGGTAAAAGTATGCATATGTAAATGTAACCTGCCTGCATATGTGGTAATGAAACTCCCCCCTGCTTCACTGCCTTCCCATTGACCTAAACAAACAAACAGATTCATATACTGCAACTTGGCATTTTAGACCATCTAAAGAGTTTAGAATGCCTAATAGTTAGAATCAACATAGCAGAAGCAAAGCAGCTGATGAAAGAAAGTTACAAGAGCAAACTTACTTGTACTACTGTTAGATGTTAGAATCCCATTAAGGTATACTACTACAAAATACAGCAAAATTTTGAGCAGGATAAATCTGGTACTTAGCTTATTTTTCATCTAATCCGTTGTTGAAGGAATTCAATTGTATTGAATAATTATTCAACTTCAATCATAACTTAAGCCACGACAATAGGAACTATAATCGACAAACAATACAAAAACAGGCCGGATGTTATGAAATAACATACATTTACAAGGACATATACATTGTTCATTTCAGGTGAAGTTGAATGCACGTCTAGCAGATTCAAGCGTGTTGAATAGCAGCATTGCAACTGTCATAGGTCCAACTCCTCCAGGTACTGGACTGACTGCTGAAGCTACCTTCACAGCTTCTTCATAGCAAACATCTCCAATTAACCGATAACCATTTTCACAGCTGGGATCCTCAATTGGATTTGTTCCAACATCAATAACAACCGCACCGTGCTTTATCCAACTTCCACGAACTAAATTAGGAACCCCAGCTGCTGCAACAAGAATATCAGCTTCACGGGTAATCTTTTCTGTATTATTTGTGAAGGCATGCACAATACTCACTGTAGCATGGTACCTCTGCAACAGCAAGGAAGTTGGCAATCCAACAATATTACTCCTCCCAATCACCACAGCTTTCTTTCCCATTATCTCTACATCAGATCTTAGTAATAATTCAACACATCCTTTTGGGGTGCATGGGATAAACAATGGTTCCTTTCCATGCATAGCTAAATTACCGATGTTCAGAGGATGGACACCATCAACATCTTTTTCTAGGCATATTGCATCCAAAATTTTCTCCTCATCCAAATGTTGAGGCAAAGGAAGCTGCACAAGAACACCATGAATAGTCGAATCCTCATTAAAACTTGTCAAAACATCAAGAATTTCATCTTCAGTGCAGTTCTCTGGAAATTCAGTCAGTATAAACTTGAACCCAACCTCTTCACAGGCTACTATTTTATTACGAACATAAGCCTGCGAGTCTCTTCTCTGGCCAACCAATATTACAGCCAATCCAGGTACTTCTCCAATGGACGCCTTCATCTGGCTTACTTCAGCGGCTATGCCCAATCTAATTTCCTCAGCAATCGACTGTCCATCAATTTTTCTAGGTGTCGTCCTGTTGGAGTACACTTGGGCAGGGAGAAAATCAGAATGAGTTCTACTACTAGAATCCCAAACATCCTGAATATCAAGAGAAACAAGGGAAGGAGACTTTAAAATTTTACAGCCTCTGTCAACTTTTGATGTACATAGTTCCCTCATCCATGTTGGAAAAGGATTGCTCCTCCTCCATGTTTGTTGGGAAAAGGTCACACTTAGAACTCTTCTCCACATTCTGGTCTTTGTTATTTCTTCTACCTATCATTTCTTCACAAACAGAAACATAATTCTACTACACTGCTAAGCAGAATTCAACAGCCTGTATCATAGGCATGCAGCAGACGCTTGCATACTAAGTTGGATCTCCAACCTGCAATAGAGCGCTGAATCAATCAATTTTCTAACTTCAATATCTCACCAAGAAAATAGAACATTAAAGATTCATGGTACAATTGTCAAAACCAATCCGTTCAACCTACATTTCATCTTTTTTCACTAATATATTAAATAGGACCAAAAAACTCTATAATAACTAATCTGTCTTATTTAGGAAAAATTTGTTGTTCCACTATTGGTTTCTTAGAGAATTGGATTAGTAATTCATTGTCCTCGTGGAAATATTGTTGGCTCACTCTTTTTACCTGGAGAATTATTCAGCAAAGGCATGACATGCAAAGAAAAAGATTAGCTTTTTAACTTCAGCAGCTTCGGATTACGAAATTCCATTCAAGCTAATCTTTGCATCACAAAATAATTTAAATGAATGAAGGGATTAATTTGATAGCCCTAAGAAAATGGCCAAAGTTGTCCACATGAGAGAACTAGAGGATGGCAAAAAGGCCCTGAAAATTTTAAGCCAAAGGAAGAATCTTTCCTCACTTTTCCAATCTCCAAAGTGCAAATTAGCAGCAAAGCTTTCATCTTCAGAACAAAGACTCATCAAGCCATATCACCTCCATGCACTTCCAAGATTAACAGAAAAATGAGGGAAAAAAGAAGTTCTTTCTTCAAAAAACTTAAATCAAGCAGGGCTCAATTCCCCGCCCATTAGCTCTCTCTTCTTCGGTGTGGTTAAAGCAAATCAATCGTCATTGAGATATCAAAAAAATCCCAGACCAAATAATAAAAAAAAAAGAAGTAGTATCCAATTAAAGAAATAATTCAAGAAATAAGTACCATTTGAATTTGAGATTTGGCTTTGCATCTTTTCGCATTTTCTCTATTATTCTGAAACAGTGAAAATCACAATGGCTGCTTTTTCACTGAAAACAGAAGAGGTTTTCTTTTTTCCTTTTCCCTTTCCACAGAGAAACTGACAAATTCACGCAAACTGAAATTGAGTTGGAGAAGAGAAAACAAGAGCACGAGGGATTTATACTTATTAGGATTAGGGTTTTCAAGAACCAGCTGGCTGCACCCCGCCATGGGCCTAGAGCAAAATATGGGCCATGGTAGACTTCGGCCCGGGATATTTACCAGTAATTTTTTTTTTTTTTTTTTTGGTATCACTTTGAGAACTTTTTCATTTCTAGTTAGGTCAAATGGAAATTTTGTTTTTTTGGCATACAATAAATGGTTTCATAATTTTATGCATCACTTTTAATAAAACTCCTTCTTTATCCCCTGGAGCCAAGGTATGGAGTTTGAATCTCCGCCTTGGAAAAAACAATAATAAAAAAGAAAACAACCGCGCAAAAGCTTTATCCCATCAGGCAACAAAAGTATCGGCTCCGTTTGGATAGCATTATTTGGAGTGTTTTTTGAGAATTATTGAGAAAAATTATTTGGATTATTTTTTGTTGACTTTTTTGGAAAGGTGAAAAAGTGTTTGAATGTGAAAATTTTTTTAAAGTGTCATGATGATGGTTTGAAACGTGATTGGAAAATTGTTTAAATAGTTCAAAAATCTTGAAAAAAATTAGTGAAGTGGACGTCTGCTTCTTTAAGCGGACGTCCACTTCAGAGACAAAAATGTCTCAGCGAGCACTGGGCACGGATGCTCCAGTGCCCGCTGAGACAATTTTGTCTGTGAAGCGGACGTTTGGTTAAACAAGCAGACGACCGTTTCGTCGTTCGCTTAAAAAAGCGGACGTCCGTTTTATCATCCGCTTCGTTGTCCGCTTCCTCACCTCACATCAAAACTTACCGAAAATGGATCTCATTTTATTACTCGCGATTTTTCTAGTTTTTCTAAACAAATTTTGAATATAAATATGTTTGCTTTTGTGAATAATTGTGTAAAATGTTTCTAAAGTTCATTTGAAATTTCAAATGAAAAACTTGGTGGGAAAATTTGGTGAAAAAATTTGACCAAAAAATTTTTTAACTTTTTGACCAAAATTTTTTCCAAAAAATGCTCCAAAAAACCCATCCAAACGAAGTCGTCATTTTATAAGCATGAGGATTAAAAAAAAAAACATTGATAAAACATTTGGCAAATTAATCGATCATGTTCTTTATACTTCTTTAAAATGAGACCGCAAATGATGAAAAGGGTGTACTCTTACTAAGTTCCCCACGGATCAAAATGCTGTTCACTTTCTGTAATTAGTGACTGGTACTGTTCACTTCCTATATTTCTTTTATCTACAAACGAGTTATATTTCTTTTATCTACAAACGAGTTATCCTTTATGATCAAAATTTTAATTTTAAGGGCAAATTTTCTTTCAAATTTCTATAACAAATGTCCTGATTTCAAGCCATTGCTGCTATTTGTATAAAAAAGAAAGTGATGAACGATTATCTTGCTAAATATGCAATCAATTTGGGGGGGGGGGGGGGGGCCAAAATTAGTCGAAAAATAAAAAGCTACAAAAACTAGTCTATTTCGAATCGAAAAATGAGAAGAATCGAACTGAATTCTAAAAGATATTGGGCTAACCAAGCCTCACATCCCGATTTAGGGTATCAATTTTTAAAAATTGCGGCTAATCAAATCGGTCCACATATATGCCTAAGAGGCTAATATTTGTGAATTTTCTAGAAGAATTGAAGAGTATTGAGTCATTTTATTTTCAAGTCTAATATAATTTAAAAAAACTAAATATCATATTTGATTTTTCTTTCCATATAATTTTTAATTCGTATATTCTCTTGTGTCTGTAGACACCAAATTTTGACACACCATTTATATTTTTGACATTGGGAGCATTTTTATATTTTTGGGATCAAATTCTAATTTCTCAATAAATGGGGAACAGAGTCAACAATTTTGGGGGTCAAAATAGTAATTTTTAACACATAAATATTTTTTCATTAGTTTTGAAGTTTTAAATGTACATTTTTATATTGTTATATATGTTTCTAAAATTTTGTGATTTTTTTAGTTCAACTAGTATTTTTTCTATATTTTACTAGCATAAGGGCAAAATGGTCATTTCACTACGCGAACACCATTTTTGTCCATTTTCGGTCATAAATTTATTTTTCAGGTTTTTAAGTATGTTTCTAAATTTTTCTAATTTTTTCGGGGACAAGTGCTATTTTTCTGTAAATATTGCGTTCAGGGGCAAAATCGTCATTTCACATTCCAAACGCATTTTTCACCAATTTTTAAATCCTAAATTCAGTTTCTAGGATTTTAAGCTTATCATTAATTGTTTGAGGTCAATAGCCATTTTTTCGTATATTTTGACAATACAGGAACAAAATAGTCATTTCGCCTCCTGAATATTCTTCGCTATTTTTGGATCCCAAATTCATTTTTTGGTCTTTTAAGCACGTTTTTAAGTTTTTTTTAGCTTTTTTTGAGGTGAATTGCTATTAATAAATTTATTATTTACATTTTTCTTAATTTTTCTATTTTTGTGTTTTTGGAAGAGAGCATAAATTTTTAATTTTTTTGTAAGGGTAAAGTTGTAATTTTGGTTGTCAAGAGCGTTTTGGTTCTTTATTTATTTCTTGGAAGATAAGTCTTTTGTGCACAATAAATAGTCCATTTTTTTGAGATAAAGGAGAGAAAAAGAAAAAAGCCAAGAGAGATTTTTTAATATTTAATTTTATCTTTATACCAAGAACACAAAAAATGCACACTTTTTCCTATATTTATCTTTAAGTTTCATCTAGAACACTTAGAATATACATTAGGTTTTAGTTATCTTCAAACCTACACCTAGAACACCTAGAACACACATTAGTACATTTTTAACCTACACCTAGAACACCAAAAACACACACTTTCCTGAATCACACACACTACACACATTCACACTTTCTCTCACACACACAAACAGATATCAGATTCACATGAACTCACTTTCTCTCTCACACACTACACACAATGCTCATAAAAGAGATCCATTCACAAACACACACTCACTCACACATAGTTCACTCTCTTTTACACACACATAGTCACTATTTCACACACAATCTCACAACACAAACGGTTCACACACATGCATACACTCCAGCACAAAACCAACTCACAAACATAGTTATTCAGGCACCTAAATACACACACAAGCACAAAATCACAATCAAGCATCCACTGTCATACACTCAAAAACACACACACACACTTCACAAATTTACACTCGACACACACCCAGAAACACATACATTCACAGATAACACACAGGCACACACACACAAAATCACACATTCACACACAGTTCCCACACATACCACACACACAATCACACACGTTCTAACATACACAAAACACAGAGTCATATACACACCAAACACAAACACATCAGGCTTCCTGTAACCTTTCATTACCAGGCCACTATCACACACACATTCGCATTTAGAGTCACACGCACTACACCCACATAAACATACACACACACACACACACACAGAGCAAGCACACGCAACCAATGAACATCAACCATAGCCAAAAATCAGCCCCACAACAAAAATAAAACAGCCCCAATTCCTCTTCTCTAAGCCACAGAAACACCAGTCCTGCAGCCACATTACCACACACAGTCACAATAGCCTCCCATGGCCTCCAATTCCCCATTCAACAGCCTCACCACACTCACAGCCATCAACCACCCCAATTTTCAGCATCACAAAAATCAAGCACAGCTCACTTAAAACAACTCCCATCGACTCAAAATCACCATCACAATCACCCGCATACACAATCAAAAAATTCGTCTCTAGTATTTCCCCTTCCAATTTCATCAGCATATCAACAATTAATACCCACAAAACCTACCCAGAACAGTCACCCAAATGGCTCCTCCAACTCCACCACCCAATACACACAACCCCCTATCCACGCATTACCATCATCAGTTCCTTTCCTCTCCACCATGCTACCAGTAAGTCCGACAGCCACCCCCAATAACAAAGCCTCTCACAATCACTTCACCGCACCACCCTCCACTTGCAAAAACACAACCAGTAGCACAGACGTTCCTTCACAAACAAGGCAGCAACTACCAACTACGCCACCAGGAATCGTGAACCAGTACTTCCAGCGCCTTCATCACCAACATTTCCTGAACCCAGGTAAAGTTCTCCGCCCTTTTTCTTCCAATTTTCTTTTTGGCTTATCATTCAAACAATAGAATTTGGTGTAATTGTTTAATTTTGTGGCTAATTACTGCTGAGATTTGGAGTTTAAGGATAGATGTTGGGGAGTTATGAGAGAGAACGAGCTAGAGAGGACAGAGAGTTGGAAGAGGGAAGCAAGAAAAGAAAGGAGAAGCAGGTGAGAATCAGAGGAGAGAACAAAGGATTAGAAAGAAAGAAAGAAAAAAAAAAGAGAAAAGGAAAGAGAAAATAGAGAGATTCGGATGAGTGAAAGAGAGAAAGAAGGCAAGAGAGGTAGACAGAGAGAGAGAGTGAGAACGACAGAGAATTAGAGAGTAGAGAGAGTAAGAAGATGTGAGGGAGAGAGAAAGAAAGGGACCCAAGGCAAAGATTAGAGAGAAACGAAAAGGAAAAGAATGGAAATTAGAGAGCTAATAGACGGAGAACCAGAGAAATAAGAAGAATAAGAAGCAAAAAAATGGAGAAGAAAATAAAATAAAATTGGTTGGGGTGGGTTTGATTTGTTTTGTCTTTGTTTTCTTTTATTTTTGTTTATAATTAATTAATTGATTAAAAGGTGTTTTAGTGAATAAACCATGTCGTTTTGATTTTTGGGTCTTTCTGTAATTCTTTTAATGATAATATTTATTTATTTTTGTAGCCCTTGGATTTTTGTTAATGTCACTGTAGCCATGTATATTTAGGATTTTGTGTTTTAAGTTTCTGGTTTTTACCGATTGACCCCCAGAATTTTACTTTCCTATAATTAAGTCTGGATTAATTGCCATTAAGTCTTAACATTGTTGGAAATTGTATTCTTAGTCCTTTATAGGTTGCTGGAATTTGTTTTAAACTCCCATCAATTGCTGAAAATTGTATCTTAGTCCTTTATATGTTGCGGGAATTTGTTTTAAACTCCCAAACGTTGCTGGAAATTGATTTTTGGCCCCTTTAAATTGCTGAGAATTCATTTTTTGTTTCTTTAAGTTGCTGAAAATTCATTTTAAGCCCGTGTGTTGCTGTAATTTGCATTTTTAGTCCCTATGACCTGTTGTAATTGTATTTTAGTCTCTACATATTGCTAGAATTGGTGTTTTAACCCTTGTATGATGCTGGAATTTGTGTTTTAGTCCTTTTAAGTGGCTAGATTTTTAATTTTAGACTTCTATTTGTTGCTGGAATTCGTATTTTAGTGCTTCTAATTGCTAGAATTTATTATTTTGTCCCTCACTTTTACTTCAATTTTGCATTTCTACCCCCTTAGACTTATGTGAATTTTTAATTTTATCCCTTAAGCTTTGTAAAAATTTATCTTTATTCCCCTTAGTTGCTAGACTTCACATTTTTGGCCCAATTTGTCAATGTTTACATACTTTGTGCTTTACTCATTTATATCGTGATACGTTGACATGTGTATTCATTTTCTTAAGCATTTGTGCCAGGTGTTTAAAGAGGTATCCCTATTTCCCACTAATTTCACCTTATGTGCTCCAATGTGCCCCTATGTGATTTATTATGCATTGTCGTCACATGTTTCTTATTTTATATGCTTTTTGCGTATTTATTTTCTACCATTTAGTTTATAATTTTATTATTTTGGCAAAAAATGTAATATTTTTGTATTTAGCTAATCGATGTAATAATTAGATTATTTTTCTCATACTTTTAGCAAAACTTTTGTATTTAGATAGCAAGTGTAATAGATAGGCCATTTTACTTTTTTCCCTTTAAAATTGTAGCTAATCCTCCCAGTGTAATAGTTAGGGCTTATGTGTTTTTGTGTGCTTGGGACAGCCCCACCTTACCCTAAGGCGTACCAAAGGGCTCAGCGGATTACCTGCTTAGCTCTCTCCAGGACTCGAGTCAAGCACATACTAGATTCTATGAAACAATTGATATTTTATAGAAAACTCATAAATATATTCATATGATTCAAACTTAAGAGTAAGGGTACTAGTTAAGTAATTTACATCATAAACACCTAACTAATATAGTAAAATCTTAAACATCCCATTTACTAACAAAATCCTACCAAGAGCTATTCTTGAAACCTCACCACCAGCCTTAAGAGTAGAAGCCTATTTAAGGAGAATAAATAAAAGGGGTGAGCTATAATAGCCCAGTGAGGTTCCCACACATGCAAACACACAGGCAGACAAATTAGAAAATAAACAAGTAAATAACAATACCATAAAACGGTATAAGAACAAGTTAAGTAAACAATTGATCAAATAATAAAGGATACATCTTAACCACGGGAGCAAGCTCAACTGCGGGAGTATTAAGTATATAATCATATGGCAATAGTGGTTGGACCAATAGAGATAATTAGGTTCTTGCCAATGATCAAGTAAATATCAAATAACAGAACCCAAAACCAACCATGCACCTTACCTCCTCAATACCTCCACTCTAGGGAAAAATCTCAACCTTGGAGGAAAAATAGTTTATTCAATCCAAAGTTGGCCTCTTTGAGGAATCTCAACTCAAAGGAGAGAACACGAACCCCAATGCCCAAACACCTTATATCCTCTTAACCAGTATGACTAACCATGGTGTAATTGGTAAAGTGTAACCATGGAAGCCTAACTCAAAGGCTTAGTTCAGTTGAAAGTTTACAAACAAGTATATTCACATTTGATAGAAGTTGTGCATGTAACAAATTTCGGGATAGATGTGATAAAGTACACATCTTACCTTTATATAGCACATTGTAGTAGCTAACAAGTATCAGGCATAAAAGTGGAATTAACACTTGAACATGTATCAGGCGCACAAGGAAACACTCACTTCGAAAATTCAAGAAAGTGCCTCGTAAAACGTGCAAGATTCATACTCGGATCCTGAAATTCAAAAGTAGCCTAATTAACCTATTGAATTTTATTTTAAAAGAATTTTGTAAAATATACCCAAGTTTAACTAGGGTTTTAAAATAAATGTAAATTGGTTATAAGGAAAATCCAAAAAGTTGTAATAAAGAAATCCGAGTAATACCCTAAATCAACCAATAAAGAAATTTAAGAAATTCCCTTTTTTGAAAGTAATTTGGTTCTAAGGGGTAAATAATTCATTAGGTGTCAAAATTAAGATTAAATTCAAAAGGAATGATTAATACTAGAAATTTGTTACTAATTTCCGCTTTATTTACTATTATAGTTGCAAAACTTTAATAATTCGCTATAAATTCCGAACCAAAAGAAAATACTGCTAAATACTATGGACTAAAGAGGTAGTTTAAACAAATATCGATTAGGGTTCAAGATTTTTTTCGTGTAAGAAGAAATTTTGTCCAAAATAGTTAATTTATAAGTAAACTAGCTTTTAAAGTCCAAAAAGGATTTATTGGTAATAGCCAAGTATAATTTAATAACTTAGCAAAATTAATGTAAGTTAAAATGAGCAAATTTTGAAATATCATATACTTAGGTAAATTAATGTTTTTTAAACTAATTAATATCAAACTAATGATATTTAATTAAACTAAGACTAGTTAAATAACAATTTAGGGTTATTTGGTGAAAAGCATACTAGAACCGAGTGTAAGGTTAAACTAGTCAAAATTCTTACTTACACATTTAATAAAAGTTTAGCTTCTAACCAGTTTAAACCTTCAAAAATTTATAAGAGTTTCTTTCTAAAATTGATTAACAAGGTTCCAAAATCGTTGTCCGATGTTTTCCTAAAAATCGGTTAAGTAGATTGAGCTTAAGGTGCTCAATATTTGGTATCACTTCAACCAGTTTACAAGCTGAAATTTCCAGCAGTTTATGTGACAGCCCCACCTTACCCAGAGGCGCACCAAAGGGCTTAGCTGACTGCCTGCCTAGCTCTCGCCAGGACTCAAGTCGAGAACTCACTCAGAACATGCACGCGTGCTTAACTCCAAATAAAATGAAATAAAATAGAATAAAATAAAATATATTCACATTACTTAATTTAAAGGTACAAGTAACATCAAGAAGTTTACACGTCACCATATACATGATTTTCACCAAGGTAGCCCAAAATAGTTTGGCTATCAAAATACACGAAATAAAACATGTACACGTCCAAAATCAGCTTTTCCCGCTTTAGTATTTTTGAAAACCTGGTTAAAGAAAACAAATGAACGGGATGAGCTATAATAGCCCAGTGAGTGTCCAAGTCATGCAGTCATACCCAAAATCTATTATTTTATTGAACAAAATAATTGACAAGATTAAATAAGTAGGGCATGAACACTTTAATTAACAAGTAGTCAATGGCAGATACAGGGCTCAACTACGGAAGCAAGCTTAACCGCAGAAAGAGCAAGTACTGATCATGTAACCATGATGTTAGAACTGAGATAATAGCTCGGGTCTTTATCAAAGGTCATGCCAGTATTATCAAGCAAGAACCCTAACCACCATTCACCTTATAACCTCCGTACAGGCTACCACATCCAGGGAGAAATCTCAACCCTGGAGGGCCAACACGCAAGAAAGTTCAATCCGAAGTTGGCCTCTTTGAGGATTCACAACTCATAAGGGAAAGAACATCACGCCCTAAAACACCCAGCACCTTATATCCTCCCAAGCCTGTCCGAGTTGACTATCCGTGAAGTAACGGTGAAGTTAGTCACGGAAGTCTCATGCACAAGTAACACATTGGATAATGAAAGCGTGTAACACATTGTGGAATAGAAGTGATAAAGTACACCTCTTTCCTCAAGTAACACATGTCATAAAATAACACTTTCAAGTATAACATAATATTTCATAATTTAACATTCTCAAGTAGGACAAGCATTTCATGCATCATGCACACATAGAGACACTCACCTGAAGCCTAAGAAAATATTTCGTAATACGATCGGGTCTCACTTTCGGATCCTGAAATTCAAAAGAAATAATCGTATAAAAATCCTGACTAAAATCTAAGAAATTTCATAAGGAAATTCAAGAAATACCCCAAGTCTTTCTAGGGTTTAATTTCTAGGGTTTTGGAGCTTAGGGTTTTACCCTAGGGTTTAGGGTTTTCAAAATTAGGGTTTTCTAACTTTCTAGGGTTTCACTCGAAAAGGTTTAACTCACTAATAGCTAATCTACGAAAAATTTCTGCACGCTTAAATCACTAAATTACAGCTTATAAAGTCTTAAATCATAGCCTAATTACTTTTATTTCCTAGGTTTTACCGAAATTTCGGCAGCACTTCCCCTATAATCGGACTAACCCAAAAATTTTAAACCTGCAAGAAAATATCCAACAACCCAATTCCAAGTAGTTCTACTAATCTCACATCAAACTCAATTCAATTCTATTCAAATTCATCACAAAAATACCTAAACTACTCCAAGATTCTTCAACCAAATCACACTCAAATCACGATATTTCAAGTTTAAATCACTATCTACAAGCATACAAGTCCATAAGCCTCACATTCATGGAATAATACTTCATATTTCATGGCCAAAATCAATCATACTTAACAACAATAACATAGGTATAACTTCACAAAACTACACTTATACTTGAAAAAAAATAAGGAAAGTTGCATGGTGAATACCTTTAATAAGGAAAGATCTTTGCTTAGGAGGAAGATCAACTTAATTTCTATGGATGAAAAGTGATTAAATGGAAGGAAAATGCTCCAAGAAAATGAAAGAAAATGGAGAGAAAAGAGAGAAATGGAAAATCGGCCAAGCTAAAGAAAAAGAGAGAAAAAGTGATTAAGTGAAGAAGAAAAGAAATAGAGAAAATTTGGACAACACTTGGACCAATCAAAGCAAGACAAGAACAAAGTAATCTTGACTTTCTTAACCATGGAAGACTACACTTGGCAATGGTTAATTAGAAGAGATTTTTGTTAGTTATCCTATAATAAATTTTGCAAGACTTCTAGGTACAACTCCTAAAGGAAATGGTACAACATGCTAGTAAAATAGAAAATCAATTTCTTATTTCTTCTCACTAATTTCGGCCCTCTTTTTTTTTTTCCTAATGAACACAATACAAAATAAATGGTTTTGGCATGAATTTCTGGGGTGTTACAGTTTATGTCATCAAAACTTGGCCAAAACAAGGTTAATATAGCTGGAAATATTACGTTATCAAAGTTGAAATTTTTGTAAACTAGTAAAGATGAAATTTGTTCAAGGTTTTGAAACAAGGGAGTGCCGGTCAGCAGGCTGAAATTCTAGCAACTTTAGCCCACTAAACAGGCCTTAAATGCTGAAAATTTTCTAGAATTTTTCCTCTGACAAGGCTAATCAACATGCCTTCTAACTCTAGTCAAAATTTCAGCCATAAATTCCAAGATTTTCCACTCAAATAAAGCATCAATTCTTATACAAGTCAACACTAATCAAGTAGGTCATAACATAGTTAATTTACTATCAAGGAAAGGATCAAAACAAGAGAAACATCATAATCATGAGCATAAATATTCATATGTATAACAAGAGAACAAGATATAATCATAAATCTTTACTATTTAATGAAATCATAAGAAAAACATAAGAAATCTTCTATTGAAATTTGAAAGAACTTGAAGTTTCTTGATGAATATACCTCAAAATAGGTAGCTTTTTAGTTGAAGAAGATTGAATGGTTAGTCCCTTAAGAATCTTGAACTTTGAGCAAGAACTTGAGCTTGAAACGTGGAGAGAATTTGATGAAATTTGAGGGGATTTTTTTCTAGTTAGGTTAAGCTTTTGGAAAGGATTTAAGTTAGTCTTTTAAGTGTTTAAAATGGTTGAAATTGAAGAGTGTTTCTTGGCTTATGGTGGCGGCCCAAGAGAAGGAAAAATGCAAGGAAAATTGAGCCAAAAATTTGAAAAGAATTGGTAAAAGTAAAAGAAAATGATAGGTGACCATTCTTGGGTGCTAGATGGTATTAATCTCCTAAATATCTAAATGATAGGTGGCATAAATTTTCTAAATATCTAAGCTTGGTTGGTAACATTTAATTGGTGGAATTTCCTATGATTATCATCAAACAGGTATTAATAATAAATCAAGAAATCAAATTGTAAAGGAAAATTATACAATAACAACTAATAAGGAAACTTTACAATTAACATTCATAACATAGAAACTTTACAATTTTCTATGGTTTTACAGTGCTCGTGTGATTATATGATTTACCGCTTTCTTTAAGATTTTACATCTAGATATCATGCCTACGTGTTATATGCTCCTATGTGCTTTTGTATGTTTTATATGTTTACTTGCTTTTGATTCATGTTTTATTATTTTGATTCATGTTTTATTATTCTGTCCCCACACTAGTCCAACGCTAGTTGTGGCTTTATCGTTTTTCTGCTAGTCCAATGCTAGCGGGGAATTTTTAGAAAGGGTTAGTCAAACGTTAGACCCTTAGGTCATTCTAGTCCTAGTTTCACACCTCGTGTGTATTTCATATCATTTCACGCACTATATTTTTAGGAATTTTTCATCTTTGCATGATTTTTTGTACATATCTTATTATTATTATCTATTTTTAACATTCGACAATGCATTTAGGTTGCATTTCACTTAGAAATTAGGTCATTGTTGTGATCCGACTAGAAATAGTCGTCTACTTACGTGGGAAGTGGTGGATTGACAGTGTTGTTCCCCCTCCGTGAGTAGAAAGATATCAGTCACAAGCTATTAGTCCCTCGTACCCATTGTGTTGCATTCCCCACTTTCTTTGGCACTTACTATCTAAAATATTTTCCTTTTTTTCTTTTGTCATTTCATCTTGCATATACACTCGTGACTCTCTCGAGGTTTCGACTCGGGTCTCGCAATTAATGCGATAATCCCAACCAAGCATCGACAGAACATGTTGACCCTTCTAATACTCACATTTAGACTTAGGATTTGCATTCATATAGACACATCTAAACGCGATAGAATTTAGGGTTAATTTAGAAAAATTTGATCAAACCTTGCAACTAGCGTTGGCTAGGTAGAAAGGGTGCCTTAGGCGCGAGCCTTTGCCTTCCCTTTCTTCAAATGTGACTCCCGAACCTTTTTCTCTCGTTTTTTCGTAGATTAGAGTCAAAAAAGGGTTTTTAAATATTTTTTAAATATTTCATTTTTGTTTTGTTTGTTAAACAATTTTTTGGGTGACTTGGTACACCCTAACTCAATACCAAGTGACGACTCCATTTCTTTAAAATAAAATCCTTTTTCAAATTTAATTGGCCAAAACTATCGCACTTTTTAGTCCCGGCCTTATTTTATTTTTATTCTAAAATACCATTTTTTCTAAATAGCACTTTTTCACTAAAAATATGATTTTATCTCATACACGCACGATTTTTCCAAAACTTTCTTTTCAAAAAAGGTCACCAAACGAGAACGCCTTTTTGGGGCACGATAGTCAATGACCCCATCGTGCACCATCGATTTCGGACTGAGACAGTGTCCTTTTTGGCTTGATTATCATATGTTTTCTTGATATTAAAAAAATTACTTTTATATAACTTAGATGTGAAATATGGAAGATATTTCATATTTCTTTCATATTTCAAATAAAATTACTTTCATTTGATATTAGGTTAACTGAACCTCACATTCCGGTTCTGAATATCAATTTTTAAAAACTACAGCTAATCAAACCGGTTCACATATATGCCTAAGAGGCTAATATTTGTGAATTTTCTAGAAGAATTGAGGAGTATTGAGTCATTTTATTTTCAAGTCTAAGATAATTTAAAAAACCTAAATATCGTATTTGATTTTTCTTTCCATTTAATTTTTAAATTGTCTATTCTCTTTTGTCTTTTTTTGGCTTGATTGGTCCAAAACTTAAAAGGAAGTGTTAGATTGGTCCAAACAAGGAAAAAATTTTGAGAATCAACTTCATTGACTTGATTGTAGAAGAAAGGGAAGACAAAGGCTCGTGCCTAAAGCAAAGGTTCTTAGGCAAAGGCTCACGCCTAAGGTACTCTTTCAATCTATCTGAAACTAGTTGCGAGATTTAGTCAAAATTTTTCTAATGTAAACTCAGAACTTATCACATTTGGATGTATCTATATGAATGCAATCCTAGACTTAGAAAGGGACTTTAAATGGGGTGAAACGTCCCTTCGAAGTTTAATTGGATTTAACGCATTAATTAGGTAACCCAAAATGATACCTTGAAGGAGTCACAAGTTGTGCAAAAATGAAATGAAAAAGTAAAAAATAAAATATAAATATAAATGACCAAGGAAAGGAATGCAACATAACAGGTACGGGGAACTAGACTCATGACATAATGTTCCTTCATACAGAGGATGGATAGTGCACTAAGGCTATTCGAACCATACTCGCCCATTTTCCATGTTCGAAGGGTAACTCTTCCTAACCTAAATAAGAAATGATCTATTTATCCTAAAATTCTGTATGAAATGCAATCTAAGTGTCATGCATTATATATTTACTGAAAAAGGGATAATATAAGGGAAAATGACATGTAAAATGGAAGAAGATCCTAAAAATAGAAAAATACATGTAAATGGCATGAATTTCATGCAAATGAAACTAACGTTTAAGGAGCCTAAGGGTCTAGTGTTGGACTAACTCATTTTCTATAAATTCCTCATTAGCATTAGACTAACAAGGAAACAAGAATGAACCATAACTAGCGTTAGACTAGTGTGGTGACGATACACACATATATATATATATATCATAATAAAGCAAATAAATAAAAAATAAACATAAATTAAAGCAATAAGCACAAAGAAGCAGATAATAGTACATAGGAACACATAGCACATAAGCGTAATATTATAGATACAAAGTCCTAAAGAAAGCGAGTAAAACACATAAGCACATAAACACATAGCACGCAAAAGCCTTAACTATTATACCGGGGAAGACTAATTACAATCTAGATAAGGAAGAAATAATAAAAATGAACTATCTAACCTATCTATTACATTTCCTATCTAAAATACAAAATTATTGTTATATAAATGAAAAATATAACCTATCTATTATATTAACTATCTAAATACAAATTTTGTTAAATAAAATATAACCTATCTATTACATTCCTCTAAATAATTAAAACTAAACTCGAATAAATAAATAAACACAAAATTGATAAATACTCAAAAATAAAAAAATTAAAGCAACACATAAAAAAAAATAAAAAAAATCACATAGGAGCACATAAGGAGATTTAAAAGGTAATGAGGAATACCTCCCATGTGAAGAACCGATATAAGTACTAACAAAATAAACAAACACATCAAAGGCACCCCTATTTTGGAAAAACAGATCATAAAGTAAATAGCACAATATTAATTATTATAATCATGTAATAAGATTCAAGACAATCCTAATGATACTAATAATCACCAAATTAAAAACAACGAATAAACATTTAGGGGAAAAATAAAAATTATCTAATTTAAATAAAGAAAACATAATAATACATAATTAAACTTTTAATACACAACTAAAAGTACTAAAATAATTAAAAGAGGAAACAAAGAAAACTAATTTTGAGCATTAATTAAACAAAGAAACTTAATTTGGGCATTGATTAAAAATTTAAAAAAATAAAAAAGGCATAATTGAAAGTATTAAGCACTCAATTGGATAAAACAAAAAGTTTTTGGGGGTAAAGATGCAAGTATAAAAAAGTTGGGGGTAAAATTGTAATTTCAAAAAAATTTAGTGGTCAAAATGTAATTTCAAAAAAGTTCAGGGATCAAAAAATAATTTTGGAAGAGTTTAGGGGCAAACATGTAATTATATAAAAGTCTAGGGACCAAAATGCAATTCAATTGGGCCTAATTGAAAAGAAAATAAAATTATGGGGGTTAATCTATAACAATCATAAATTAAATGCAAAAATCATAAATGTATAGGCCCACAATAATATTAACAGAAGTCTAAAGACTACAAAATAATATTAACAGATTATCAATTAAAATCAAATTAGAAAAGCAAAAATCAAAATGACGTAGTTTCACTAAACTCTTTTGCAGCCCCCCCCCCCCCCCCCTTTTTTTTAAGGTTGTCTTCAACCTTTTGAAAGTTGTTGGCCAGCCATGGAGGATTTGGCCGGCTGGCAACTGGCCGTTGACCAAGCGGAAAATGTTTCGGTGGTCCAAATGAGTCTAAACTTTCACTCCTCACTCCGTTTTTCGTGTAGAATCCATTTCTAGATTTTTGGTAGAAAATTGCTAGAAAATAGTCAAAAGATCAAAAATACAATCCTGTCTACTTTCTACAACCCACCTCCAAAATTTCAACAAAACACCATACAAATTGCATGAAGAAACTCCTAATGACTAGTAGAATATGAATATGGCAAAAAAAACAAGATTAAAAAGTAAAGATGTGATATATTTAAAGATCCATTTCATTGTTCTCTTTGGCATTTTATCAAACATCTAGTGAGCATGCATAAAACTCTTCTACTTATGTACGATTTGCTCATGCTTGAACCAAAAATTTTCTTAACTAACAACCCTTAGTATCTTTCACAAAATTCAGCTAAATGTTATAATCATTCGCCAATATTTATTCATACGAAATCACCAAGATAGCAAAAATATTAAGGGGTGAACAATTAAAAGACATGATAGAATTACTAACCTTGCTCAAAAGAGGGCTAATGATGATGATTCATTCTTGAAGGGGGCTTTGGAACTCTTTGGTAGCACTTGTGTTGTGTGTGTGTGTGTGTGTGTGCTTTGTGAGTGTTGTGTGTGAGGTATAAGTGCATGTGTGTGTAATGAGGGTGCAGTATTTTTGTAAGTTGTGTGGTATGGTGAGGGTTCATTTGTGTGACAGCCCCACCTTACCCAGAGGCGCACCAAAGGGCTTAGCGGACTGCCTGCCTAGCTCTCGCCAGGTCTCGATTTACACACTCACGCAAACGTCCGAGCGTACTTAACTTAAAATGAAGTAAACTAAAATAAAATGGAATAAAATGAAATAAAATATACTCATTTTATTTAACATAAGGTACAATTCACATCAAAAGTTTACACGTCATAACATAAATGATTTTTCACAAAGATAGTCTAACACAGTTTGGCTATTACATTAACGAAGACATCTAGCATACTCAAAATCAATCGTTCCAGCTTTAATTTTTCAGGAAACCTGAGTAAGGAAAACAAATAAAACGGAATGAGCTATAATAGCCCAGTGAATGTCCAAGTCATGCAATCAAATCAAGAACTCATTATTTTTAGTAAATGAAATAATCGAACAATTAAATTAATAAATCAAGATATAAACAATTTAATTTAACATGTAGTCAAAGGAGGATACAGGGCTCCACTACGGAAGCAAGCTTAGCCGTAGGAAGAGCAAGCACTGACCATGTAGTCACGATATTTGGACCGAGATAATAGCTCAGGTCTTTATCAAAGAACATATCAGTTTTATCAAGCACAAACCCTAACCGCCAATCACCTTATAACCTCCGTACAAGCTACCACATCCAGGGAGATATTCTCAACCCTGGAGGGCCAACAATCAAACAGGTTCAATCCGGAGTTGGCCTCTTTGAGGATTCACAACTCAAAAGGGAAAGAACATCAATCCCTAAAACACCCAGCACCTTATGTCCTCCCACTTGCAGCCCGGTTGACTAACCGTGAAATAACATGGAAGTTAATCACGGTAGTCTCACGCACACACAAGTAACACATTGGTCAATGAAAGCAAGTAACATGTTGCGGAACAGATGTGATAAAGTACACCTCTTTCCTCAAGTAGCACAGGTATTTACATAGTAATTGCAAATTTTCGCATAATATTTATCAAATAAAATATCACATTCCATGCATCATGCACACATAAAGACACTCACCTTGAAAGCCTAAGAAAATATCTCGTGAAACGGTCGTGCTGTGTTTTTGGACCCTGAAATTTAAAAGAAATAATAACATAAAAACTCAATTAAAATCCTAGTAAATTTAGTAAGAAAAAGTCAAGAAAAATACCCCACTTACTTCTAGGGTTTTGGTTTTAGGGTTTTCTAGGGTTTAGGGTTTACTTATTCTAAGGAATTCAATCTATCACTAGATCATTTCTAAAAATTCCTACACTTCAATTTCCCTCAATTGAATATATTCTAGTCTTAAAATCTCACTTATCAATTTTTCTTCTTTTAATTCTACCGAAATTTCGGCAGCATTTCCCCTTAAATCGGACTAACCAAAATTTTTAAACCTGCAAGAAAATTCAACAACCCAATCCATTCAACATGTACCACAACTTCTATGTTCAATTTAAACTCAAATTCAATCAAGATTCCACTCAAATACAAAATCCCTACTCCAAGAATCATCACTCAACTCTGCACAGGGTTGGTTTTCAGCCAACTTCGTGCCATTTCTGGGGTCAATCCATTAAGAACTAAGGAATTATGATTACATGGTTTTAAAGTACGTTTATAGGGCTACAACTTTCGTGAAGATCATCAATCCAAATTCCAACTAGAACCGGTTCAAAATCAGCCCTCAATTTGGCTCATCATCAAAACTGTTTTACGCAGAATCAATTTTTCAGCCAACTTTGCAAACTTTCTGCGATTAATATACAATGAATCACAGTGCAAGCCTTATACCGTTGGAAAGCCCTATCAATCTAGTTTCTAAAACAACAAGAATCACTCGAATCCAAGTTGTCTATACCAAGTTATGAAAGTTTTACTAAAACTGGTCCAGCATGACTGTTTTAAGTGTTCTTGAGTTCCAACTTAATTCTTCAACTAAACCACATATAAAACATAAATTTCCAAGGTTTAAAGGCCATATACTAGTCTATCTAATCACAAGAACACTTTATATAGCAAGTATATATCAAGTTCTAACTAATTTCTTCAAGTATTATTAACAAGAAACTTGGTATTGAACTTGAATAAAAACTAATTAAAACATGAAATTAATAAGACAAGTTCATGGTAAATACCTTAGATAAGCCTAATACTTTGATTAGAAATGATAGAAGTCCACTTCCTATGGTTGATTTGTGTTAACTTGAGAGATGGAAGTCCAAGAAGTTGAGAGCAAAATGAGGGAAGAAGAAGAATGAAGGGGCCGGCCAAATGAAGAGAAAAAGAGAGAGAAATAGTCTAGGAAAAATGGAAAAGAAAAGAAGAAAAGATGGGAAAAATAGTGGTCCAATTAAAATCTTACAAGAGTAAAGTAAATAGTTAGTCTTTTAATGCAAGAATAGCTACTTGGATTAATTTAATTGGTGAAGATTAATAACTCTTACCACTTAATATAATTAATAATTAGACATAAATTATTAAAGCAAAATAGAACAAAAATAGAGGAGAGAAACCGGCCACATGAAGAAAAGAAGAAGAGAAATTTTCGGCCAAGAGAAAAAGAAAAGAAAGAGAAAATTTTCAGCTAAGGGAAAAGGAAATAAAGTAGGAAAATAAGTGAAATTTTTGAGTAAAATTGAGTTAAAATTCAAGTAGTCAAAAGACTAGAAAATAGTAAAATGAGCTAATCAAAATTTAAGCACTAATATAAATTAAATGGTCAAGTAATATTATTCTAACTTTAGTACTTAAATGTTCTTGCTTAAAATGAAAATCTTAACTAATTACCCTAATTAACTCAAGAAATCTTCCAACTACTAAATCTAGGATTAACACTTAACCCTAAATAAGGAAAAAGATGTCTTTTGTAAGGGCATTTTCTAGGGTGTTACAATTTGAGTTTTTTAATGTTAAGTGTAGTAGTAGTGTGAATAATGTGAGTGAAATGTGAAGTGTGTGTAGAGATGTATGTGAGTGAATGGTGAGAAAATGGTGAGTTTTCTTAGAGGGAGTGCAAGGGAGATAATGATGGTGTGTGAATAGTTGTGTCTTATTGTGAGGGGGGAGTCGAGAGAGAGTGGGTAGATGAAATTATGTGTTTATGAGGTGTGTGAAAATGGGTGGTGAAAAACCAAAAAGGAGAGGGAGAATGGTGAAGGGAAAATGGTTTGTGAGATAAAAAATGTGCTAGTATTGCAAGTGGTGATGTGAGTGATTTATGTGCTGAGATAATGGGGTTAGGGTGGTGGGAGGTACAGCTTGGTAGCCTTGAGGGCAGCTGAATGTAGTAGTAGCAACAAGCTGCGTTGCATCTTTTTTTTTTTTTTTGAGAAATTTTAAATGAATGTCAAATATAATTTAAAAATCATGAAATTTTTAGGAAAATTTTATAAATTCATAAGATGCATATATAAAAATTTTTACATGAAAATTCTAACGATAAGGGCACATTTGGAAACGTGCCGTATATTACAAAAAATTATGAAAAATACAAAAATACTAAATGACCTTTAAAAATTATGAAATTTTTACAAAAAATATATTATCACACAAAATATATATATATATATATGAAAATTTTTAGTCGAAAATTTTATCATTAACACATTCTTGAGAAGCGTGCCCTTAATAAACAAAAATATAAAACTAAATAAATACCAAACAATCTCTAAAAATTATGAAATTTTTACAGAAAATATATTAGTGTACTAAATGCACATATAAAATTTTTCACACGAAAACTCTAATAAAAGGGACGCATTGGAAAACGCATCATTACCTTAAAAAATCAAAATTCCAAACAAATACTAAATGACCTCGAAAAATTCCAAAAATTAGAAAAGTGATAAAATGTGTAAAAATATGAATTTAGAAATTAAGATAAAAAAAAAGATATTTATATGCTAAAGTTACCATTTTGCTTTTAATATGACTAATTAGTCATAATTACACAAAAGCTGCAATTGACCCCCGAAAAATAAAAAAGTACCCCCAATGAAATACAAACACATTTTGTTTTTACAAATAATATGTCAAAATTTGGTGTTTACAGCTTGCCCCTCTTTGTCGGGAAGCTCGTTGAGGTTCTAGACAAAGACGTAGACAGAACTAAATTTTGACTCACCTACACATAGAGCACACAGATACAAAACATAACTAACTCCTATGAAAAGATGAATGTATGAAATGTAGAAAAGGAATGATCGGGCTCCCTAGGGAGCTACCTACGTATCCCAACTAAAGGAATCAGGTCGAACGTAGTTCATATAACGAAAATGAAAAGTCTAGGCTACCTGACTTGAAAAATATAATAAAATATGAAATGTCCAATTTGCTGGACAGATGCATGATCCTAGTTTGCTAGGATTGATGAAATGCAGAGAAATTAAACGTGAAGCGTTCGGCTTTGCTAGACTTGGAAAAATAAACATGAAATTTCCAGTTCAGTAGAAACTTGCAACCCAGTTTGCTGGGGTGAATGTGATGCAAAGTTTGGTTTGCCAAACTAGAAAAAATAAACGTAAAATGTCTAGTTTATTGGACACATGCAGCCTAGTTTGCTGGGGTGAGTGCAAGGAAATTAAACGTGAAACATCCAGTTTGCTGGACGTGCAATCCTAGTTTGCTGGGGTGAGTGAAAGAAAATTAAACATGAAATGTCTAGTTTGTTGGGGTAAATACAAGGAAATTAAACGTGAAACGTTCAGTTTGCTGGACATGCAATCCTAGTTTGCTGCGGTGAGTGCAAGGAAATTAAACATAAAATGTCCAATTTGCTGGACACTATCCCAGTTTGTGGGGGTGAGTGCATGGACATTAAACATGAAGCGTCTAATTTGCTGGACATGTAATCCTATTTTTATATTTTGAAATCACATGTGTCGTGTCTTGAAATGACAAGCACGGTGGGGTCACTGACTATTGGGCCCCGAAAGGCGATATGGTCTGGTGACTCTTTTCGAAAAGAAAGTTTTGAAAAAATTGTGCGTGTGTGAGAAAAAATTGAGTTTTTATTGAAAAAGTGCTATTTAAAAAAATGATATTTTAAAAGAAAATAAGGTTGGGACTAAAAGTGCGACAGTTTTGGCCAACTAATTTTGAAAAAGGGTTTTATTTTAAAATAGAGTCGCCACTTGGTATTGAGTTAGGGTGTACCAAGTCATCCAAAAAATCATTTGACAAAACAAAAATAATTTTTTTAAAAAAAATGTTTTAAAACCCTTTTTCGACTCCAGTCTATGAAAAAAATGAGAGAAGAAGGTTCGGGAGTCACATTGAAGAAAGGGAAGGCAAAGACTCGCACCTAAGACACCCTTTCTACCTAGCCGAGGCTAGTTGTGAGGTTTAATCAAATTTTCCTAAGTTAACCCTAAATTCTATCATGTTTGAATGTGTCTAAATGAATGCAAGTCTTAAGTCTAAATGTGAGTATCAGAAGGGTCAAAATGTTTCGTCCAGGCTTGGTCAGGATTGTCGCATTAATTGTGAAACCCGAGTCAAGACCTTGAGGGAGTCACGAGTGTGAATGTAAAATAAAATGTAAAAAGAAAAAAGAAAATATTATAGATAGTAAGTGTCAAAGAAAGTGGGTATATAGCATAATGGGTACGGGGGACTAATAACTCGTGACTGAATGTTCCTACTTATAGAGGGGGGAACGGCATGTACGCCACCGCTTCCCACGTAAGTAGGGGACTATTTCTAGTCGGATCACATGAAATGGCCTAACTTCTAAGTGAAATGTAACCTAGATGTCATACACTTTTAAATGCTAAAATAGATAATAATAAAAAAATATCTACCAAAATGTCATGTAAATATGAAAAATTCTAAGAAAAAGTGTGTGTGAAATGAGATGAAATGCACGCAAGTGAAACAATCACTAAAATAACCTAAGGGTCTAGCATTGGACTAGCCCTTCCTAGGAATCCCCACTAGCGTTGGACTAGCAAGGAAATGAGAAAAACCACAACTAGCGTTGGACTAGTGTGGTGACGGAATAATTAAGCATGAATCAAAATAATAAACTTATCGAAAGCAAATAAACATATATAAACACATGAAAGTACGTAGGGATACGTAACACATAGGCATGATATTCTAGATGCAAAAAATCCTAATGAAAGCGGTAAAACAAATAAGCACACAAAAGCACATAAGCCTTAACTATTACACTAGGGGGATTTAATTTACAATTTAAGGGGAAAAAGGGTAAAAATAACCTATCTATTATACTTGCTATCTAAATGCAACATTTTTGCTAAAAATATGAGAAATATTACTTGACTATTACATTGGCTAACTAAATACAAAAATATTATATTTTTGCCAAAATAATAAAATTTGAAATTAAATAACATAAAGTAAATAAATACGCAAAAAGTATGTAAAAATAAGAAACATGTGAGAAAAATGTATAATAAATCACAGAGGGGCACATTGGAGCACCTAAGGTGAAATTAATGGGAAAATAGGGGTACCTTTTTAAAGACTCAGTATCAATACTAATAAAAAATGAACAAACAAGTCAAGGTACTTCGGTATAAACAAATAAAACCTAAAATATAAGTATTGACAAATTGAGATAAAAAAAAAAAGTTCTGGCCACTAAGGGGGCTAAAAATAAAACTCTATAAAACTTAAGGGGTAAAATTAAAAATTCACATAAGTCTAAGGGGGTAGGATGCAAAGTTAAAGTAAATTGGGGCAAAACAGTAAATTCGAGCAAATAGGAGGCAAATTTGTAAATTCCATCAAATCAAGAGGGAAAAATAAATTCCAACAAATTTAGGGGCATAAATATAAAATGAAATAAATTGGGGGATGAAAACATCAAGTCTAGCAAATAAGGAAAAATTGTAAATTGTAGGACCTAATTAACATGAAAGTAAAACTCGGGGGGTCAATCTACAAGTAAAATGGACTAAAATGCAGAAAGTAAGAGATGCTTATGGGTGTAGCAAATAAAACTAAAACTAAGGGCTAAACACAAACAAATATCTATTTGTAATAAAGTAACCAAAAATGCTAAATCGAATAAAAAACAATCAAGTGATTAACTAAGTGTATTAAGTTAAGTTAACTAATTAACTAAATGAATTACAAAATGAATTAAGACAACCATAACCAAATTACAAAATTAACTAAATAAACAAAAATTAAACCCAAAAAAGTGAACCCTCTTATTCTCTCTTTTCTTCTCCACTAGCCCCTTCTCTCTTCTGGTTACCTCTCTCTCTAGTCTCTTTCTCATTCTTCTCTTTCTTTCTCCAGATTATACTCTTTCTTTCTCTCCCCTCTCTGATCCTCTTCTCTCTCGCTTTTCTCTAGTTTCGTTCCTGTTTCTCCTTGTTCTAATCTTTCTTTCAATCTTCTTCTCCACCAATCCCTCTCTATTCTCTGCCTTCTCTTTCTCTCTAAACAACCCCTCTCTGTTTACGGTCTTTCTCTCTTCTTTTCTGTATCCATTTTCTCTTTTTCTTTCTAATTTCTGTTCCCCTTTTCTTTGTTTCTATTCTCTCTCACTCTATCTGATTATTTCTGCTCTCTGTCTCTCCTCACTCTCTCTTTTTCTCTTGCTTCTGGTCTCTCTTGGTCCTTCCTTTCTCTTTTTCTTCTGGTCTCTCTCGGTCCTTCCTTTCTCTTTTTCTTATGGTCTAATTCTCTTTTCTAATTTTTCGCCTCTCTCTCTCTTGCATCTCCTTCTTTCTCTCTACTCTCTCACTCGCACTCAATTCTCTCTTTTTCTGCTTCAGAACAACAGAAACATGGTAATATGGTGGTGCTGGGTATGTTTTGATTTAGGGAGGCAGAGCAATGGTGATGAGCCTTATGGTGATGGATGTCGATTATGGAAGTTGCTCGGCAGTGGGGTGGTGGTGGTGGAGTTGAGATTGGGCGTGGAGGTGGTGCAGTTTTGGGGAGGTGTTTTACTGCGATTTGGGACTGTGAATGTGGAAATGGCTTGGTGGTTTTGTTTGGGCTATTGTTTTTCTTTGCAGGTGTTGCTGGGCAATGGGTGAACAGTGTGCTGTGATTGATTTTGTGACGTATGTGTGTATTTGGTGGTGTATGCGTGACTGATTTTGTGGTGTGTGCGAAGTGTCGTGGAGGAGATGAGGGCACTACTGGATTTTGTGGGTTTGGTTGTAGAGGTATTGTTGTTTTTTGGGTGAGCAATGGGGATGGGTACTATGGTGACAGGGAGAGCTGTGAGTAACTTGGAAGCTGGTGGCTGTGTGATTTTGAATTGAGGTGTGGGTTGTAATGGGATTGATTTTGGGCGACAAGGGTAGTGGGTTTGGCTGAATTGCAGGTCGTGGTAGGGCTAAATTTTTATTTGGCTTGCTGACAGGTGGTGGTTCTGTGATGGAATTTGCATGGGTAATGGAGCTGGGCATTTGTGTATTAAGTAGTTAACGGTGGTGACGAGAGGCGGTGGAGGGAGAGAGGGGAAAGAAACAAACCCAGAAAAGCAAAAGGAACCCAGAAGAAGAAAATCAAAAACCCTCAAAGAAAATTCCAAAATACACATTAACCAAAATATAGTAGAAAAAGTGAACTTTAGATTGTATTTTAATCATGAAAAGTCTATAAAGAAAACAAAATTAGATATATTACCTGATGGTGAAGATGATTGATAGGGGATCTTGATTAAAAAAAAAAATGGTAGCTTTCTTTTGTGTGTGTGTTTTTGTGTGCGATGGTGTGTGCATTTGTGGTGTGTTTGTGCGTGTGTTTGATTCTTGTGTGTGATATTATGGTGTGTTAGTGTGTGTTTTTGTGTGCAAAATTTAATGTGTGTAAATGGTGTTTTGTGTGTGTAAAAATTATGTTAGGATTTTCTAATTAAGTCTCTTTTTTTATTTTTTAATGAGGATATTTACAGAGGCTAGTAGTCGTGGCTTCCAAGAATACTCCAAAATTATCAAAATGTCACTAGTAATGAAATTATAATTTTATTTTAAAAAAATTATTTTTGAAACAAAAAATCAGAATTAATACAAAAATGACAATGAACTCCAAAATTTGCTAAAAATTTTCAAAAATAGATTTTCAATATTTTTTTAAAAAATAAAGATTAGAGCTTAAAACTGGCTAAAAACGTGTTCGGGGTGTGAAATGACTGTTTTGCTCGTGGATAACGAAAATACACAAAAAAATAGCTATTGGTCTCGAAAAATTACCCAAAATTAGAATATGCTTAAAACCCTAGAAAATGCATTTATGACTCAAAAATTGGTGAAAAATGCGTTTAATATGTGAAATGATGCTTTGCCCTAAATGCAATATGTACAAAAAAAATATCAATAAAAAAGAAGAAAATTAAGAAACATGCTTAAACAGTTAGAAAAAATAAATTTGGGACCTAAAATGAGCAAAAATGGTGTTCACGAGATGAAATTACCATTTTACCCCTGTGTTGGCAAAATATAGAAAAAATACCAATTAGACCTGAAAAAAATCACAAAAATTAAAAAATACTTATAAAAGTACAAAAATATGAATTTAAAACTCCAAAACTAATATAAAAATATTTATAGCTAAAAATTACTGTTTTGCCCCTCCGAAATTGTTGATTTTGCCCTTTTTTAGAAAAAAAAAAAGAATTTGACCCTAAAAGTAAAAAAAGCCCCCTAATGTCAGAGAAATAAATGGTGTGTCAAAATTTGGTATCTACAATGTGAATTTTCTACAATTTGAAAAAATAAAGTGTTAAATAGGTCCAAAACTTAAAAGGAAAAATTTTGAGAATCAAACTCAACTTAATGAACAAAATTTCAGGTTTATCGATCAGTCAACTTTGATCCATTCTCGTTTCATAGATGCTGATGTTTTGGTTGAGTTTAGTGCATCATTTGAAAGTTGTTGGCATGTTTACATGATTATAAAGTTATTTAGACAAAATTTTAAGGTTAAATAGCAAAATGCAGCAAGAAAACTTGACAAAAAAATCAGCCCTGCATTAGAAAATTTCTCCAAATTTCTGCAAAATTTAGGGGCAGGTCCGTGGACTTGGATCCATGGATCTGATCCACCAATCCTAGACAAATAGACATTTTTGGTGTATTTTTGAGTGGCTTTGGTTGGAAAGTTTTGGATATTGTTTGCATGATTGTTTGGCAATTTTAAGGGCATAAAATGTGTACTTTAACACTTTTAAATTGTTTGCCTTTCATGTTTTATTGTTCTTGTTAGCTAGTGATATTTTGATACATTTCATTCAATCATGGTTCAATGCAATATTTGGCATGTTTTTATTATAACTCATTTGCACATTCAAGTTATCTGTTGAAAAGAAATGGTCAAAAAGTTGGACTTGTGAATATGGTAAATGGTTGATGCAAGATTGTATAATGTTACCAAGGGATCCCATGCATGATTTTACATGAGAATTATATCCTAACTAATTGATCTAGTGGATTCCATGAGTTTATAGTAAGATGCATGTACAATGCACAAGCTTGAAGAAGGATGATGAAGCAATGCACAAGAGGACATCTTTAACACAAACTTTGGGCATTTCAACCAAATAAGGGGAGTATTTTGTTATAATTTTCATGATTGTCTTTTCTTGTATGCATTGAGGACAATGTGACATTTTAAGTGTGGGGAACAGGCTTAAGATACATGTTTGATTTGAATTGACCTAATTGTGTGATGTGTCAAAATTTTTGAAAATTTATCCAAAATTTTTCAAGATGCTTCATTTTCACATAAGAGGGCAATGATTTAATGCCATGATTGTTCCAAATTCCTTTACATATTGAAGTAAACTTGTGCATCTTGAAAAATTCATTCTACATACATTTGAGAAATAGTTATTATGTGATTAGGAGTTTTATTAGCATCTCTTATAAAATGGATGGAATTATATCAAGATTTTGCATGTTTGAATAAAATTTCATTTCTTTACTTGATTTTACAATTTAAGTGGTAGATATGGACAAAAAGTGCAACTTATGTTCTATGAGGATTACTTTTTGTATAATGTGACCTTTATGCTATGAAATTGATATTGAATTGTATAATTCAGTTACTCGAATAGTTGTAGTGCTAAGTAATTGAGAATCTTCATCTAAAAATATCGATTTTCGCGTTAAAAGACACTTGAATGAAGAGTAAGCATAGCTACTTGATTGAAGGTGAATTGTTAAGTAACCAAAGATCTTCATATGGTCAATGTCGATCTTTGCATATAAATGCAATTCATTTCTCAAGTAAAGATTGGTATATGTTTGAAATTAATTGAAGTGTTGAGTAACCGAAGGTTTTCATCAACTAATGTCAACCTTCGCATCAAAAGACAACTTTATACTTTATGTTAATTTTAAGTCCCTATTGTATGAAACTAATCATAGGCATAAAGTGTACTTAGTTGTTCATATTGAATACTTGCCTTGTGAAATCCTGTAAGGCAAAGAAATTTGGTCAAATTAGTTTCATTGTAATATAATTACTTCCTCTTTACTTGATATTATGAGTATTGAAAACTCTACAAAGAATTGCATAATGGTTATTTACTTGGTTATTTCAAGGCTTGAATCATGTTTTGATCTCATATTTTTCAATTACTTAAAGACAAGCAATGAATCAAGTGTGAGAGAGGTTGATAAGAGATCATTTTACCTAATTTAGTATATATTTTATTATGTGTTTTTAGTGTGTTTTTAGTATTTTTAACATGAATTTGGCTCATTTTGATTAAGTTTTATCAATTTGATAATTTTCCCAGAAATTAAGTTTTTTACCCAGATTTTAGAATTTTGAGGCAGAATTCATATTTTGAACAAATTAATGGACCATTTTTGTACAATCTTATAGATTTTATATATTCAATCATAATTTGGATCAATTGGAGTAAAATTCATCACATTCATATTAGATTCAAGGATGGATTGAACTAGGTTTTCAATGTTCAATGAAACAACTTTGACATCTAGAACTTCAAGATTGTTTTGCTTAGTTTTTGGGGGAATTTTTACCTACAAATCCACCATAAAATTGAAGGATCAATATCATAAAAAGGTCACAAGGGAAAAAGTGGAATAACAAGCAAAGAGAAGGGAAAAATTGCCCATTGATGGTGATCCGCGAGTTACCACTTGCAAATCTCACCCATGGATCACTGATTTCAGCTAGAAAGTGACACTTCAAAGTTGTAGCTTACCTTCCAGCCTATTTTGAAGACTTTTTTTTATGATTTTTTGTATCTGCATTGCCCAAGGAAACATTGCAAAATTCAATGAAAATATTGTTCTGATTTCAAGATTACTTTTAATGCAAATTGTCATGCAAGTTGGTGAGATGATAGGGTTTGATTTTTCTACAAATAGGAAGCTCTTGCAAGACATTTAGAACAAGTTTTGAAAGGAGGAGTACTCCTAAGTGACTTATAATAGTTTTCTTTATAGTTTAAAAGAATTTTCATTATTTGTAAGAAAACTCTTAGAGGATTCACTTGTACCAATTCATATTCAAGGAAGAAATAGATGATTTGGAGCCTTGTTCATCAAACCAATGAGCAATTCTTACCTTATCTTTTCATTTACTAACTTTGTTATGAATTGTTATATTGATTTCTTAAGTTTTTAAGTTATGAATTCCATGTTCAACTAAATGCTTGTCTTAGGTCTAGATGAAACTAACTATCTAATTTGAATGTTATTTTACTTGTTGTAACTTGTATTTGCTTGTTCATCTATCAAGGTTTAACATTTCTAGTAGCTTGATCACCTATTGCAAATTATTTAGATATTATTTGACATTGAGAAATACTTTTAACATTGAAAAATGGTATATGAGACCTATGATATACACACATGAAAATAGCAGTAGAAGTAGGTGGACTGAGGTTGTTTAAGGCCACAATTCATGCATTTTAGAAGGATTCATCATGAGAATAGTTGGATTTTAGTCAATTCATTGTCACAACAAGTCTTGATTTCTTGGAACTACAATCCTAAGCAAGACAAGTTGTTAATAGCAAGTTGTCAATTCATTCAAACATATAAGTGATAATTAGTGGAATCTAAACCCTCTTACTTGTATTTTGCGGATCTTTCTATTAGTTTTACTTCAAGGGATTGAATGTTTTTTATCTTGCACACCACCTATTTGATGATTTTTCTAGATGATAAAGTGAGCAAAAAACCTTGGTATCTATGACAATTTGTTTCCTCGTAGGATCGACTGTAATACTTTCCCTATTACAATTGACCTGTGCCCTTGTAGTATAAGGGATATTAGGTTAATTTATTACTTGCTTGTGTGCGTTCTTGTATGATTTCATTGCATATTTGCGTAGTCTAATACCACTGCATCATTTGGACTTCAATAAAGCCAATTATCTGGTTTGGAATTGTTTATTTGGGAAAAGCTACCTGGGTGCTTGGCAAAAAGTTGATACTTGAAGCCTTGTTTGCCATGATTGTTGTGACAGCCCCACCTTACCCAGAGGCGCACCAAAGGGCTTAGCGGATTGCCTGCCTAGCTCTCGCCAGATCTCGATTCACGCACTCACGCAAACGTCCGAGCGTACTTAACTTAAAATAAAATAAACTAAAATAAAATGGAATAAATAAAATATACTCATTTTATTTAACATAAGGTACAATTCACATCAAAAGTTTACGTGTCATAATATACATGATTTTCACAAAAATAGCCTAACATAGTTCGGCTATTACAATAACTGAAACATCTATAATAATCAAAAACCAGTTGATCCAGCTTTAATTTTTCAGGTAACCTGAGTAAAGGAAAACAAATAAAATGGAATGAGCTATAATAGCCCAGTGAATGTCCAAGTCATGTGGTATACCAATAACAAATAAACTTTAAGGATTATAATGAACAAATTTAATAAATGATAAACAAGCAATGTGAAGTGTAGTAAAATCAATGGCAGATACAGGCTCACTACGGGAGCAAGCTCAACCGCAGGAGTATCGAACATGATCAAGATAACAAGGATATCGAGACCAAGGTAAAAGCTCAGGTCCAAGATACTTGAAAAATTCAATCCAGAGTTACCCTCTTCGAGGAATGAAACTCATATAGGAAAGAATATCATACACCTATACCCCACAGCACCTTATATCACCCTAAACTCACCAAGTTGACTAACCGTGAAGTAACGGTGAAGTTAGCCACGGAAGTCCAAGGTCAGGCATAAAGTTCAAGCATGAGTTAGCCCTTTTCGGGACTTTACTCAAATATGAAAATTAGCACACACCGAATAACACCCATCACCTTATATCTCTCCCATACTCACCCACGGAAGTCACACGCACAAATAACATGTTGGATAGTGAAAGCATGTAAAACATTGCGGAATAGCTGCGATAAAGTACACATCTTTCCTCAAGTTGCACATTATATCACATAATATTTGTAAGTGTAACATAATATTTACAAGTAAAACACAACATTTCATCTCAGACATCAAAATAACAATGTCAAGTATTACATGGCATTTCATGCATCATGCACACATAAGAACACTCACCTGAAGCCTAAGAAAAGATTTCGTAGTATGATTGCGTCTCACTTCCGGATCCTGAAATTCACGAGGAAATAATCGTATAAAAATCCTGACTAAAATCTAAGAAATTTCATAAGGAAATTCAAGAAATACCCCAAGTCTTTCTAGGGTTTAATTTCTAGGGTTTTGGAGCTTAGGGTTTTACCCTAGGGTTTAGGGTTTTCAAAATTAGGGTTTCCTAACCTTCTAGGGTTTTGGCTCAGAAAGATTTAATTCACTAATAGCTAGTCTACAAAAATTTTTGCACGCTTAAATCACTAAATTACAGCTTATAAAGACTTAAATCATAACCTAATCACTTTTATTTCCTAGGTTTTACCGAAATTTCGGCAGCACTTCCCCTATAATCGGACTAACCCAAAAATTTTAAACCTGCAAGAAAAATCAACCATCCAATCCATTCAACATGTACCACAACTTCTATGTTCAATTAAACTCAAATTCAATCAAGATTCCACTCAAATTCAAGATCCCTACTCCAAGAATCATCACCCAAATCTGCACAGGGTTGGTTTTCAGCCAACTTCGTGCCATTGCTGGGGTCAATCCACTAAGAACTAGGGAATTGTGATTACATGGTTTGAAAGTACGTTTATAGGGCTACAACTTTCATGAAGATCATCACTTAAAATTCCAACTAGAACAGGTTCAAAATCAGTCCCCAAGTTGGCTCTTCATCAAAACTATTTACGCAGAACCGAATTTTCAGCCAACTTTTCAAGATTTCTTCGGTTAATACACAATGAACAACCATGCAAGATTTATACCGTTTGAAAGCCCTATGAATCTAGTTTCTAAAACAACAAGAATCATTCGAATCCAAGCTATCTACACCAAGTTATGAAAGTTTTACTAAAACTGGTCCAGCATGACTGTTCAAGTATTTTTCAGTTCAAGCTTAAATCTTCAAGTACTACTATCAAATTCTTAGTATAAAACTTGAACAAAACTAAATAAAACTTGAAAGTAATAGCAAAAGTTCATAGTACATACCTTAAACAAGCTTAGAACCTTGCTTAGGAAAAGAAAACCTCACTTTCTATGGTGGAATTTGTCTAAACTTAAGAAAGAAAAGTCCAAGAAGTTGAGAGCAAAAATGAGAGAAGAAGAGAAAAGAGAATGGCCGGCCAAGAGGGAGAAGAAAGAGAAAGAAATAGGCTAGGAAAAATGGAAAAGAAATGAAGAAAAGGTGAGAAAATGATTAACCAATTAAAACCTCACAAGAGTAAAGTAAAAAGGTGATCTTTTAATGCAAGAGTAGTAACTTGGGTTAATTTAATTGGTGGAGCTCATTACTCCCTTATCACTTAACACTAACAATAATAAAACACAAATTATTAAAGCAAAAATAGAGTAAAAATAAAGAGAGAGAAAACGGCCCTAAGGGAAAGAAAAAGAAAAGAATTTTCGGCCAAAAAGAAAAAGAAAAGAAAGAGAAAAATTTCAGCTAGGGGAAAAGAAAATAAAGCAAGAAAATAAGTGAAATTTTTGAGTAAAATTGAGCTAAAATTCAAGTAGTCAAAAGACTAGAAAATAGTAGAATAAATTAATCAAAATTTAAACACTAATATAAATTAAATGGTCAAGAAAAATTATTCTAAATTTAGTACTTGGGTGTCCTTGCTCAATAATGAAAATCTTAGCTAATTAACCTAATTAACTCAAGAAATCTCCCGACTAATAAATCAAGGATTAACACTTAACTCTAAATAAGAAAAATGTCTTTTGTAAGTGCATTTCTAGGGTGTTACAATTGTCAACTAATATTTTGTCAAATCTTGAAGTGGGGACATTCATAGACAATGAAATTTTATTTAATTTATTTAACAAAGATTAAATAAATTAAATTTATCTTGATTAAATTAAATTACGTTAAATCTATCTTATAAGTTTATTCATGTTTGTGCTTATAAATCAGACCATTGGCATGTCAGATTCAAGCTAAATTTTAATGTCCATTTAAATTAAAGTGAATTAATTTAATTAATTCACATTGGACTATTTAGGGTGACCATTCATTAAATTCTATTTCATGTGGGTTTTCCAGAGTTACAAGCAAATCATGTTTATGGAATATTCTAGAGAGTTTATTTTAAGCCAGTTGATAAGTGATAAATTTACCTATTTTAGTATAGTGTTTTATATATGTTTGAGTGTGTTTTTAGTATGTTTTTAGTATTTTTAATATAAAAATGGCTCAAATTCATAAATATTTTCCATTTCAAAGAATTTCCCAAAAATTAGATTTTTACCCGATTTTTAGGGTTTTGAGACAGAATTTCTATTTTGAGCAAATTAATGCACAATCTTTGTACAATTTTGCAGGTTTTATACATTCAATCTGAAAAAAATGAAGTGTTAGATTAAATTAACCAGACTTAGGTGCGTCCAGTTTGAGATCAATTAGCTACAGTGACTTGATTGTAGATTGTATCCCTATTTTTTTAGTTTTTCTTTTGTGTTTAGTCATTGTTTGCAACATAACCACAAGATAAAAGCATATTTTGGTAACTCCTTTACCCCACACCAAGTTGGGCCATATCACTTTCCTCTCTAGCATTCTCAGCTTCTTTATTGCAGATTTCAATGTAAATTCTCCTATTTTCGTTCCTTCCCAGTCTACCTGATCTTCTCTATATGAATTCTTTAAGTGTCAAGAGTCTCCACATAAAACTTCATCACTTCTGTAGTAACTTTTCTCCCTCCTAGCCATTTCCATCTATCATTTTCCACTAGGTCACTTACTTTTGATGTATGTTTCATCTTCAAATTATTTAATAGTTTTTTAGAAAATTTTAAATGCAATGTACCATCTGATGCCAATTGTCATACTAGAAATAAATATCTACTCTATTACCAAGTCTCACCTTTATCCATGGATATGCCAATGGTCTTAATTAAAGGACTTTTCTCCAAATCCAAGAACGATCGTTTGGTATATTGACAACCCAATTGCTTTTTCTTTTTAACATGTATGAATGAATCCATTTAACCTATAATGAGCCTTTCTTTTTACATATGTTCCAAATCAACTTTATTATTAAGCATCTATTCCATAATCTTGTATCATTAGCATCTAGCTCTCCTTCTTCCTTTGGTTGACAAATCTCCTTCTAACTCACTTTAGCATTGTAGTGTTTTCTCAATTCTCCTACCCACAGAAATGCTAACAGCATATTGTCTATCTTTTTTTGTTATTTCCTTTGGTAATGTAAAAACATTAGCCCAATACAAGTATAGTCCCTTAATACTAATAATATCAACTCTGTATTCTTCTTGCGAAACTTAATTTTCTTGCTGCCCAAAATTTTATTTTATGCTCAATTTTTATGACGATAGGCTAGCGATCATAATATGATAGTTTGTTTGATCAAAGGAAGCTTCAGGTACCTCACTAGCAAAGTTTCTTTGGCATTTGTAAAATTGTGCTCAGTTTAACCTCTACTTGCTCTATTACACCTGCATAATTTGTTGTGCTTTTCTGTAAGTTAGGTTTCAATCGAGATAGCTCCTTAATCTCTTCTGTTGTATCTTTCATCATTAAGCATGCTTTTCTGTTGTTGCTGCCATCAAGAACAGGTCATCTGCAAAGGAGATATGTGTCAGATTTAGCTTTTTGCGGTGAGGATGATAATCATACCCCTTCTTTCCACATTTCATTCCATTAAAGCATTGAAAACTACTATTGCAATTAGGAATAGATATGGAGAAATGGGTCTTCTTGTCTCAAAGCATTCTCACTGTAAAATAAGCCAACCAGTGATCCATTGAAGTTCATTGAAAATTGTGCTGTGGAGAAACAATTTTCAATCCATGCCACAAACCTCTTTGGATGTAAATTTTATACTTATCATGGCATTTCTTTCTCTTCTAGCCACCACCATTTTTCTCTTTCCTAATAATTGGTGTTTTGTTTTCTTCTCTTTCTTCATTGTTTCTTGGTTAATCATTCAAGGGAGCTAGTACTCAAAAGATAAGGCAAAGTATTCCCAAAGAGATTCCTAGAGATCATGTTCATGTGAATACTTTTGGAGGCTCTACACTTGGAAATATTTTTGTGATAGCATCAATACCTCCATCAACGTAGGATCTACCTTTTAAAGCATAGAAACCATCTGTGCTTAAGGTATTTTTTGCTGAAATCCCTTTAATCGTATAGATTATATCAAAGTGATCCTGCAATAAGGTAATAAAATTTTAAATTTTTGCTGTGTTTACCTTTGTTTTCATTTTACAATTGGTGGATCCGCGGACACACAAAGGATCAATGACCCTTGTATCCACAAATCATGCAAAATGATGCTTTTCTTGCTATTTTGTTTGGAATTTTTGATGTATGTTGTTTGAATGGTTATTTTACACATTTGTTGCACAACATAAGGTACTTTTACATGCTCAAACTAATTGCATATCTTGTTTCTATTTCTCGAATTTGTTAGGTTTTAATGATATGTTTTGACAAGAACATGGTTGTGAATCTTGAGCAAGATATCATTATGACCTTAAAAGCTATAACATCATTTGATCACATATATCATGTTCATGTCAATTTTCATATTTCATATTTATAAGCTTTCCTTTTACCATTGTGGAGCATGGTTCCATATGAGCAGTTACTTCAAATCACCATGCCTAGAAGATTTTCAAATTTGAATGTCATTGGGCAAATGGAGGATACAGACTTGAAGAATGAAAATGACATGCAAATGATACAACTTCAACCAATGCACAAGGGAAGTTTTCTTGTTTCATTTATTTACTTTCCTAGTTACATTTAGAGCATAATGCATAAATTAAGCGTGGCAAAGGGAAGGGTAATGATATATGCTTGCAAGTTGTGATTATCAACCCTGGTTTGTCCTAATTTCTCTTACATGGTGTAGTTACTTTATGTGCCTTTGAAAAATGCTTTCTTCAACTACTTGAGAAATGGTTATTATGTGATTCCAAGTTCTTATAGAAAGTATATCTTGAAATGTTGTTGGAATTATGTTTCAATTTTGTGTATTTCATGAATTTTCTCTTCTTTACTTGCTTTTACTTATCAATTGGTGATTATGGTCAATTAGTATAACATGTATGCTATGGTTCAATACTTGTATTGGGGATGATTATAATATCAAAATGAAAGAGAATGAATTTTTTTCTACTCCAATGGTTCTTGTGCTTAATAATAGGGAGTTTTCATAAACAATGTCGACTTTCGTGTCAAGTGATGCACAAATTATGAGTGATGTATAGTAGTTTGAGTAATGAATTGTTGAGTAACTAGGAAACGCTGATCTTGCAAATGCAGTTTTGGCCAGTTGCTCAAGGTTGAGATGCTGAGTAACTAAGGACCTTCATTGGCCAATGTCGATTTTTGTATCAAAAGGCATTCTTATATTCTAAATAATTAATTTTCAATAAATAACACATAATTTCTCCTAGTAAAAAAATGAAAATAATCATAGACATGTGAAATATTTGATTGACCATATGATTCATTTTCTCTTAAAATTGGGTACGGGAAATAAATTTTGCAAAATAGCTTAATTTTGATATAATTGCATCCCTTTGCTAGATATTATGAATATTAAAAACAAAATAATAGATTGCATAATAGCTATTTACTTGGTTATGAGGAATTAAATTCTAAATGGCACATTTGTTATTTCAAAATTTTAACCATTATTTGATCTCATATTATCCAATTGCTTGAAAACAAGAAATAATAGATAACGTATGACGAAAGCAAAAGGCTATGAACATGCTTATATATCTAATTTTCCTTAATATCACTATCTTTTTTTTATTTTATAAAACCTATACTATTACTTATAAGACATTAAAACTTAATGGAATCAAATTTAGTATAAATTTTTATATAAAGTAAATAAGATGAATTTCCATGAATTTTGCTTATATAAGTCTAAGCAACTCATGATGCGACTACAAAAATATAAAGCCAAGTACTTGGTATAAGGTAACAATAAAAAATAATGCAACGGCTAATTTAAAAATTGATTACCTTAGCTATGGATCTTTTTGATATAATCTATACGATTAAAGAGTGTTTAGCACAAATACCTCACGCATAGAAGATTTCTATGCTTCGAAAGGCACGATCCTATTTGATGAAGGTGTTGATCTACTACGAATAATTCTCCAAGTGTAGACCCTCCAACGGTATCCACATGAACACAATTTTTAAGAATCTTTGGGCTTGCTTGCCTTGCCTTGCCTTTTGAATGTTAGCTCCTTGAAATATCATGAAAAACACAAGAACACAAAGAGGAAGAAGACAAAACCCTAACTATTAGGGAAGAGTGTTGTGGCGTTTTTCTTGAGGATAAAACCGCCACTCAAGATCTCAAATTTTCTCTCGCTAATTTTGTGTTTGTGTTTCATCCGTATTTCAAGAGTCAAGGCATTGACTTATTTATAGATGTAGTATCCTAGTCTTTAAGGAAACAAGAGCAATTAAAAACCAAGAAGATTTAGGAAGCTTACTTTAAGCTAATCCTATTCTTTTAGGAAACTTATTCCAAAAAGAAACCCAATAGCTCCTTAATTCCTTTAAGGAAACTAATTTCCAGCTAGACTTAAAATATTTATAGATAAGTCTTTTAAGTTAATTTATCCTATAAATTAACCCCATAAGTATCTTATACTTATCTTATTGGGTGTGACCCATTAGGTTCCATTCATGTATGCAATAAGTACAAATTATAATTGATTAACAAATTAAGAGAAAGATAAATTAAACACTTTACTTTATCATTAATTCAATAATTAATTAATTTTCACTTATAGATCATGAGTGGTGTCTAGCAATATATCATGACCATCCAAGTGAGTAGAAAAGTTATACGGTAGACTATACCTATCAATGACAATGTTACCATGTAATTAATATCCTTTCACCACACCATATCCCAATTATTCTAAGAGTGTAGTGCACACTCTTAAAATGACCAATTAATGATTTCTTATTCTCGAAATATAACTTTCTATAAAAGTAAAACCTTGAAACACTTTCAAATCATACTTTCACTTTTGTACAAAAGATTTTTTAAGTTATATTTCAACAAGTGGCTAATATGGGATATACTCTCTTATCGTAAGGAGTGGTGAATTCTATATCGATTATTCACTATCATTCCATGCTTCATACCATACCCAACCTCTACTGTATAGGCTACTCTTTTATGAGCACTGAGCAATATAGTCAAAACATAGCAATCCACACTTAAGATACTATGGTAAGCTCAAGTATAAAGGTCACTTACACTATTGCCATTAAGAGTACAATCCATTGGCACTATGAATAGTGACTCTTGGCGGATTAATTCAATGAACTTGTTTTCTAACAAGCATCCACATACCAGGTTAGGTGTCAAACACCATAGTTGATGAGATCAACGACTACTTACCATAAATAGAGGCAAGGTATGTGCTAGTCTTTCTGTATTAATGATATCCAATCTCATTAATACTATGGCTAGGGATATTTAAGAATATAACTTTATGTGTAATAAGAGTCCAATCATTGTATCTCTTACAATCTTTTATACAGAGTTAATATTCTATGCACTTTATCAAATAAATAAGTAATATGAATAAAAAGTATCAAAAGATAAAGAAAATGCCACATAAATTAGTATAACATGAACTAAGCGTAATATAAAATTTTCAAAAACCAACTTGGTTTTAGGACATATACTAACAAACTCCCACTTGCACGATAACCAATCACCTATAGGTTTTATGCCATAAGCATGTCTATTATGCATTTTTCTGGGATGAGGCCATGGGGAAAAGATTAGTAGCATTATTCTTGTGGGAACTTCCACTATCTTTATGTCATTTGTAATAAACAACTTTCATAAATAGATGGTGGCACCCAAATATATGTTAGGATCGTAGATGAGGCTTTCGTTCCTTAATCATGTGATGGCACAATTGTTTTCATAAAACAACGAAAGGAACTATTCTTTGTTAAAAAAGAATCACTTGATCCAAAATAACTTCTAAAGCTATCATGTATTTGGCTTCGTTTGTAGAATATATTGTAGTATCTATCATAGAGCACTTCTATCCACTATAGTTTTACATGAAACCCAATTCATCTAATGATTTACTTATCATCTCTATTGGATTAAAAGCTCGTATCTTTAAATCCATGCACTTCTTAAGTGTGATTTTTATAGTAAAAATAATTCTTTTAGTGCTTTATCAAGTACTTAAGAATATTCTTTGACAGCCATCTAGTGACATTTACGAGAATTAACTTGAGTCTTGCTCGTAACACTTAGAACATAGGAGACATCGGGTCTCGTACATAGGATAGCATATAAAATAGTAACCTATTGCAGAAACATTTGGAATCTATTTCATGCTATCAATCTCGACAGGTGTCAAAGATACATGTCTCTCGAAAGAGTAATCTCCTGTCACATAGGTAAAAACCCTTTCTTTGATTGCACCATACTAAACTCTTTAGTATCTTACCTATGTACTTGGATTTAGGGAGACCAAGCAACCTCTTAAATCTATCTTTATAGATCTTAATTCCTAGATTAGAAGTCATCTCTCCTTAATTAAGAAATTCTAAGACAACCATACCTTTACCTTTAAAGTATGTTGTTTCTCATCAACAATATGTTATCCACATATAGTATCAAGAAAATGATAACGCTCCCACTTAAGTTTGCATTTACACAAAGCTTGTTTTTGTTTTTGAGAAAATCAAACTCTTTGATTGTCTCATCAAACAAATGCTCCAATGCCTTGATGCTTGCTTGAGTTCATAAATGGGCCATTAAAGCTTGCATACCTTATAACTATCAATAGAAGTGAAGGCCCAAGGGATGTGTTATATACATACCTTTTAATTCCCTTTAAAGAATGGAGTCTTCATATCTATTTGTCATAGCCATAATAATAGCTATTGCAAGCAAAATCTAAAATGGATTTAACCATGGCTATTGGTGAAAAAGTTTCTTTCAAAGTCTAGCCTTCAATTGAAACCCTTCCCATTAACCTAGCTTTGTAGGTAATTACATTATCATGCATGTCAGTTTTTTTCTTAAAGACGTACCTGCACCCTATGTGTTTTATCCCTTCAGGTGACTCGGGTAAGGTCTATTCCTTATTCTTGTACATAAAATCCATGTTGGATTTTATGGCATCTTGCCACGTCAAGGAGTCTACATTAGACTAAGCCTCTTTATGACTAGTAAGTTTGTCATCATATATGACTAGTACAGTATTGCTCTTGCTAATGAGAAATCTATATCTCTCATATGTGAGAAAACTATATTTCTCAGGAGTATAATGTACTCTACCAATCTTTTGAAGATTTTGTGCATTTTGAGCTTCTGTTGCGCTTCATCAACATGCAGCATAAGCTCTAGTTCCAACTATTGCTTTTTGTCAATTTGTGGTTCTTGAACTTTTCAAGTTCTATTTTGCTTCCACTGTCTATTTTAAGAATAAATATTTTTCTACAAACAGACATTGCTTGAGACAAACATTTTGCTCAAGGGGATTATAGAAGTGGTGTCCATTGTTTTCACAAGAATACCCCATAAATAGACATGTGTTAGAACATGGTTAAGTATATAGGAGTCGATGTCTAAGGAAAAAACCCCTAAAATGAGCTTAGGAATTGTAATATATCTCATCATAGTTTGCACCATATCTTATAGGGTACAACTTCTCCTCTTTGACACAACATCAACTATGGTGTGTTACGTGGAGAACGCTGAGAAATAATCACATTCTCCTTTAAATATTTTGAAACACTTGATATTAAGTATTATCCACATACATCCAATCTTCGTGTCTTAATACTCTTTTTAATTTGTTTTTCTTGCTTCAACCCTAACGACTTTGAACATTTCACAGGTCACGGATGTGTGTATTATAAGATACACGTAACTATATCTAATATGGTCATCCATGAAAGTGATGAAGTATGATGAAGTATCTCTAGCATGGATCGATATTGGGTCAAAACATCTAATAATAAAGCCCATGAAGATCACTAGCACATTCACCTTTTCAAATAAAAGGTGTTTCGGTCATCTTTCAAAGTAAATAAGGATTGCATGTCTCAAACGATTCATAATAGAATGATTCCAAGTACACATCTATATGTCATTTGGAAATGAGTTTCTCATTCACACAACCAAGTCTATAATGCCTATGGTATGGATGTTACAAAATATTGGGTTTTTGTCTATGTTTGAGAATGGACTTATCAAGGTTTAGAATTTATAAAATGTTGTTTAATGATCTAATATCGCAAAGAATACCATTACGTAGAAGAACAACATTTATTCTTTTAAACAATGGTTAATCCATTCATATCTAATGTGAATTAGATTTTATGTTCTTTGTAAATATTAGAGCATAATAATAATTTTTAATTCTAGAGTAAGCCCAGTTTGCAAAGAGTGTATAAATCTTTATAGCTAGTGTAGCAACTTTTGTTCCATTCATCACATGTAGTTTGACTTTTTCTTTGCTTTAAATCCACAATCCTTAAGACCTTGCATATTTTTATTTTGCAAATATGGGATACATATTCGGTATCTAATACTCAATGGTCTTTAATTAGTAGATAGATTTATCTTAGGCATAAACTATTAGAAGTAGAAGTTTCACTAAGCTGCTTTAACATCTTAGTATTGAAATGAGCCTTTCAATTTCCTTTCCAATAGAATTGGAAATGTGTCCTTAGATTTGTCCATTTTGATCACACGTTTAGGGTTTGCATAACTACTTGGGCCTTCTCAAGGCCATGCTTGGGTTTTCCCTTGACAAGTGATAAGGTGCCCCGTACTTCCTTAATAGATGACTCTTTAGATATCTCATATCTAATGATTCTTGATTGTGTATCATCAAATTGTTGAGATTCACAATGATGGACAAAAGATCTATCAATTTATGTTACTTTTATAGCTTAGGAATTTATAAATGACGTTGTGATACAAACAGCAATATCATCATCATCTAATGCATCTCGTATGCATCTAATGTTTCCTAGCTATGATTGTCACTTGTGGACAAGTGGAAGAGGGTATCATGGTCATAGCCAATTGTACACTTGAGAACTATTCTCAACATTTATAGTAGTCCAAAAATTCATACTTAATGGAGATATAGGGTGATAAGTGTGTTCATGTGAACATGCATTTTACAACAAATGTAAAGATAGTACAAGTATTAGTTTCATGTTATAATTGTAAACCAAAAATGTGGGCTGTGATTTTATTTGGTTTGCTCCCACTATTTTGTCTCAAATCAATAACCCTCAGTATATTGATTCGTGAATCTGTTGGAGATTCCTAGTGGGTAGGATCCCATCTAATTAACTTTGAGCTTGACGGTCGGCCAACAACCCAAAGGTAACTTCGATTAGGTAGGTAACTTTTACCAATCCTGGCTAGTTAGGTATTAACTCTTGATATTCACATCTTATCTGTTACTCAACATTGCCTAAAAAATACCATAACATTGACGATCGGCCAACAAGTTATGTATTTTTGTTAAGTCATACCCATAATTCAGATATCACATCTCATAGCAAAGTAACCTTAACGGTGGGCCAACAAGTCCACACTGAACAAGAACTCTGGTTTTTACTACAATAATGGAAGGAAAGTTGTATGTTGACTTAATAATGCCTCAAAAGTATCATAACCTTGATGAAGACCAACAAGTTATCTATTTTGTTAATTCAGACTCATTATTTTGAAATCATATCTTATAGTAAAAAACATGCTCGAGATAAGGTGACCTTGACGATAGGCCAACAAGTCAACATTTAACAAGAACTATGATTTTTACTATAATAATGGAAGGCAAGTGACCTAATATTTTACTTGAGGGACTTTATCTTAATTATACAATATATAGTCTCATCCTAGCATGTAATTAAAATATATCGATATATAAAATAAAAACATGCATAATAAACTGCGGATGATTATGGATTTTACTAAGATATTTTTCTTGAACCTTAAGGAAAATATATGGTCAAATTTCTAAGGGACATAATCAACTCCTTGATGCATTCTTTGGGAGGTCTTCAACTCTTAATGAGCCTCCACGGTTGCTTCTTGGTGTTATCTCTATCTTCTTTGTACAATACATGTGTAATTCTATTCTAAACAATTTAGAAATAAAACCTAGCTCTGACCTACACTATGTACATTACATGTATCGATTAAGAAATCTCGAGTTACATTTGAGGGGAGTTAGATGAGAAGAGAATTACATCAGAATAATAGAGAAGGCAGGACATGCAGGCCATATTTTTTAAAAAACCAATACAAGCCAGCCATCAAAATAATAAAATTCAACCATTCAATCATATTGGTCGTAGTTCATAATCATCCACCATGCCGTCATAATATATTTAACAATTAAATAATATAAACTTTTATTTAATTCAAACCATAAACCACATGGTCTAATCAAATTAGATTAATATTCTTGAATTATTCATCTCAAAAATGTTAAAGATGGTTTAGGGTTTCCAAAATTATCTTTCCAAATTTAACACTTAAAATTAGAAAGAAAAATTAGAAAGAGTTTTTCTAAATTAAGCTTCCAAATTTTAACGATTAAAATTGGAAAGAGTTATTCAACAAAATTTTCAAAAATCACGTTTTTACAAAAATTAGAAAATTTTCTCCTTAGGGTTCTGACCGAATCTGCAAGACCTATCTGCTGCTGAATAGGATCCATAGATTCAGGGCGTAAGCCTGCCGTGGGTCTACCCTCTCGTGGGTAACGCCATGGCTAGGGTCAAAACCCATGGCTGCAGGTGTAGTCGTGGCATGGGTGACCCCGTGGCTACGAAACCCTTACGGGTTGAAGCCACATACATACTCGCGCGCGGCTACGGCTACGAGTACGTTTCTGTAATTTTAAAAAATGATTTTTCATGAATTTTTTAAAATTCTTTTGAAAAATTTTTGTATTAAAGCCCTTTTAGTACAAAAAAATAATTCAGAAACCATAAAATCAACTTTAAGAACTCATCTTAATTATTTAAAACACATTTAAACAATTAAGATTTTTCATAAAAATTAGACTCTTAATTTTTCTAAAACAATGTTGAGGCAAATTTTTTTCAAGAACAAACCATCCATATTTATGATAATTAAATAAATGTAAATCATATAAATATAATCAAAGTAGGCTTTGATACCACTGTAACGTAATAAGGAGAGTAAGGTAGCGAAAAATTTAAAAATTTATTACTTTAGCCATGGATCTCTTTGATATAATCTATATGATTAAAGGATGTTTAACACAAATACCTCAAGCATAGAAGTATTTTATGCTTCAAAAGGTACGATGCTATTCAATAAAGGTGTTGATTTACCACAAATAGTTCCCCACTTGTTGAGCCTCCAACGATATCCACACGAATACGATCTTTAGAAACCTTTGGACTTGCTTGCCTTGCCTTTTAAGTACTAGCTCCTTTGAATATCGTGAAGAACACAAGAACAAGAAGAGAAATAAGACAAAATCCTAATTATTACGGAAGAGGGTTGTGGCATTTTTCTTGAGGATAAAACCACCACTCAAGCTCTCAAATTTTCTCTCTCTAATTTTATGTTTGTGTTTCGTCCATATTTCAAGAGTCAAAACATAAACTTATTTATAGATGTAGTATCCTAGTCTTTAAACAAACAAGAGCAAGTGGAAACGAAGAAAGTTTAGGAAGTTTACCTTAAGCTAATCTTATTCCTTTAGGAAACCTATTTCAAAAGGAAACCAAATAGCTTCTTAGTTCCTTTTAGGAAATTAATTTCCAACAAGACTTAAAATATTTATAAATTCGTCCTTTAAGTTAATTTATCACATAAATTAACCCCATAATTATCTTATACTGATATTAATAGCAATTTAACCCAAAGACCATGTTCTTATTGTGTGTGACCTATTATGTTCCATTCACGTAGGCAATAAGTATAAATTATAACTTATTATAAATTAAGAGCTAGATAAATTAAACACTTTGATTTATCCAAGTGAGTAGAAAAGTCAATAATTAATTAATTTGTACTTATAGATCATGAGTGGCGTCTAGTAATGCATCATGAACATCCAAGTAAGTAGAAAAGTCATATAGTACACTACATGTATCAATGACAATATTATCATGTAATTAATATTCTTTTACCACACTATATCTCGATTAGTCTAAGAGTGTAGTGCACACTTTTAAATGACTAATTAATGATTTTTTGTTCTCAAAATATAACTTTTTATAAAAGTATAACCTTAAAACACTTTTAAGTCATACTTTCACTTTTGTGCAAAAGATTCTTTAAGTTATATTTCAACAAGTGGCTAATATGGGATATAGTCTCCTATCCTAAGGAGTGATGAATCCTATATCGATTACTCACTATCCTTCCATGCTTCATATTATACCCAACCTCTACCGTATGGGCTACTCTTGTACGAGCATCATGCAATAGAGTCAAAGCATAGCAATCTATACTCAAGATATTATGGTAATCTCAAGTATAAGGATCACTTACACCGTTGCCATTAAGAGTACAATTCATTGGCACTATGAATAGTGACTACCATTGCCATTAAGAGTACAATTCATTGGCACTATGAATAGTGACTATTAGCGGATCAATCTAACGAACTTGTTCTCTAACAAGCATCCACATTCCAGCTTAGGTGTCAAACACTATACTTGATGAGATCAACGATTACTTACCATAATTAGAAGCAAAGTATGTGCTAGTCTTTCCATATTAATAATGTCCAATCTCATTAATACTATAACTAAGGATATTTAAGAATATAACTTTATGTGTAATAAAGTCTCATCATTGTAACTCTTACAATCTTTTATACAGAGTTAATATTCTATAGATTTTATTAAATAAATAAGTAATATAAATAACAAGTATTAAAAGATAAAGAAAATGCCACATAAATTAGTATAACATGAACTAAGTGTAATATAAAATTTTCAAAGACCGACTTGCTTTTAGGACATACACTAACACGTGGTTGGTGTTATACTATTTTATAGCAGTTGATTGGGACATGTGACCAAACCCCACATCCAAAGACCAACAATAGTCAGAAAAAATGTTCACTGAAAATTAGACCTGAGCTTTATAACACGGGTTAAATGCATAAATCTCCTTAGTGTAATTATAATGTTTTGTAATATAATTCTAGCATTAATTTTGTGACACTTCAATATTTTGGCTAATGGTTAAAGGTGACTGTAAATTCAGTTTCCTCAAAAAAAAAAAAAAAAAAGGCCAAATTTATACCAAAAGGTTAATTGTACTAAACTCCTTCACGGTTTTAGCTAATTTCACTTTAGTCCTTGTATAAGTTTTGTGTCATTTAATACTTTGGTAAATTTGCGAATGATTAAAATCAAATCATGTCAAAACTTTAAAGGGATTTAGTTCAATTAAATCTTAGGACAAGATTATCCTTTTAATAAAACCAACGGTCACTTTTGACATTAGTCAAAGAATTAGAATAACACGAAAAAAAAAAATAAAGTTAATGACTATAAGAACTGTTTTCCCAGTCCCACATCTAGCTTTTGTTTTTAATTATATATTAGCTAAGCCCAACTTAGAAAGCACTCGTCTTCGTAGAGCTGCAATGTTCCCAAGTCCCCCACACAAAATTTCTTCAACTTCAGTCCACCATGGCTACTGCTTTATACGGGTGCTGCTGATTGTCTTCATCTTAGTTCTTTCATGCTATGCAAATACTAGCCATGCTTTATGCAATCAGTTTGATCGTGATTCTTTGTAATCCTTCCACAACAACAAATCTAGTTCATCTCCTTTAAATTGGAGTATCACAATTGATTGCTGTTTCTGGGAAGGTGTTGCTTGTGATAAAAATAATCGGGTCACTCGCCTATGGCTACCTTCAAGAGGTCTTGTAGGAACAATATCTGGTTCCATTACAAGCCTCATCCATCTTCGACAACTAAGTTTTGCACGCAATAGACTCTTTGGTCCTCTTCCAGATAGATTATTCTTGTTACTAAGTGGACTAGAAAAGATTGACTTGAGCTATAATCGCCTATCTGGACAATTACAGCCGTCTGATCAGTTGCCAAGAAACATCAAAACAGTAGATCTCTCCAGCAACAACTTCTAAGGGATAATTCGAATTTGATCTTCCTTTCCCCAGTCATCATCAAGTCTGATTAGTTTTAATGTCAGCAACAACACCTTTACTGGCCCTCTGCCTTCCAATATCTGCGACTTCTCTTCAATTGCACTTCTTGATTTTTCTCTGAATGATTTTAACAGTTCAATTCCCTATGGATTTGGAAAATTCTCAAAGCTGAAGGTATTACGTGCTGGTTTTAACGAATTGACGGGATCCCTTCCTAGCGATATTTACAGGGCATTGACTTTGCAAGAATTATCCTTTCCCAGCAATAAACTCCTAGTCCCTTAGGTGATGGCATTTTCAATCTCACCAACCTCAAAATTTTCGCTCTTTATGCTAATGAATTCACAAGTACGATTTCTTGGCAAATTGGGAAGCTTTCCAATTTAGAACAGCTGCTTCTTCATATAAATAAACTGAATGGCGCTCTTCCTTCCTCACTTATGAATTGCACTAGACTCGTAACATTGAATTTAAGGGTCAACGTCCTTGCTGGTGAACTTTCTGCATTTGATTTCTCTAAATTCTCACAACTTAGTATAGTTGATCTTGGGAATAACTTCTTCAATGGTAGCTTCCCTGTAACTCTCACTTCATGTCAAGCATTGACTGCAATGAGCTTGTCAACTAACCAGCTAACAGGAGAGCTCCATCCAGAGATGCAGTCATTAGAATCCTTGTCTTTTCTCTCACTTTCAAAAAACAGTTTAACAAATATTACCCGGGCAATGAAGATTCTAAGCGGTTGCAAGAATTTCAGAACATTAATCCTCTCAAAGAACTTTTATAAGGAATCCTTGCCATATGATGAAGGCGTATTCGGGTCTGGTGGATTCAAAAATCTTCAGGTTCTTGCTTTAGGCGGCTGCCAATTCAGTGGTCAAATTCCCATTTGGTTGCCCAAGGTTGGGAAGCTTGAGGTTCTTGATCTCTCGGTTAATGAATTGACAGGTCTAATTCCAAACTGGATAGGAACTCTGTCAAATCTATTCTACTTAGATATATCTGTTAACTTATTTTCGGGATATTTACCAGTAGAAATTACAAGATTAGAACGATTAGTATCTCCTCAGGATGTTAACCAAGTGCACCAAAGCTACCTTGAGTTGCCGGTGATGATTGAGCCTGATAATGTTTCAGCCCTGCAATATAATCGGCTTTCCTACTTGCCACCAAAAATTAATCTCAATAATAATAAATTCCATGGTACTATTCCTGTCCAGATTGGTCAATTGACGCTTCTTCGTGTCCTCCATCTCAGTAAGAATTGTTTTTCTGGCAACATTCCTGACACGGTATCCGAACTAACTTGGAGAAGCTAGACCTTTCCCGCAACTCTTTTTCAGGGGAAATTCCTGTTTCACTCAAAATGCTTCACTTTTTGTCTTCTTTCAGTGTGGCAAACAATAATCTAGAAGGTCCAATACCTGATGGAGGTCAGTTCGACACTTTTCCTGCTGCAAGTTTTGAAGGAAATTCAGGTTTGTGTGGTGCAGTTCTTCAGCGCTCTTGTTCAAATCAACCAACCACTTCCGAATCTCCAGCAAAGAGCGGAAGTCCTGAGAAAATAATTACATTTTGGTTTGTTTTTTGGATCAGCTTTGGCGTTGGTTTCAGTATAATGTTTGCTACAATCGTCTATTATCCAAAAGGTGTCCCCAAAGATACCGTTATGCTTTCAAGTTCATCTCTTTTCAACTTCAGTTTTTATCCAATAGCCACATGTGAACATAAGCTGATCTTCAGAGAAGCTCAAAGTTGCACTCAAAATCGTTTGTTTATTTATCTCTGTCACATTGTATTTTTGCAGTGATTTGTTCTTAATTTTTTAGTACTCTATAATCTATAGACGAATTTGCCTATTCCCTGGTCCCAATGGCGCGACCAAGCTGAAATGTCATGGTCTTCAATTGTGACCCATTCTGCTACTTTGATGAGACCAACGCGTGAGAGTATTTGGAGTCATTTTTATCTAGATGAAATTTCGCACTAATTGTCCGAATTTTTTGACTGGATCTTGGGACAACATTTTCCAAGTAAAAGCTTATGGTGTTGAATTTTCTGAACTTCATGTCTCTACTGCTTGATTGCACTGAATAAACAAATAATTTAAGGGTTGCTTTGATAAAATTAATTGCAGCCTACCCACGGCCCACAAGATAAAAATTTAAGCTGTCATTTGTTCGTAAGACCAACTCCCAGGTGCTGGCCGGTCGATGTTTAATTTTTGCAATTGATTCTTTTCGGTAACCACAATAAAGAGAAAGGTGAACAATCAGCACGATCAATGGCAATTATGAATTTTTCAAACAATTAAACTTGATATTGCACAATATCATAAGATAAAGTTGAAGTATCAGTTTTTTTTTTTTACAGTTATTTATTTATTTATTGTCGGTAGAATTGTATTTTTAACACTCATTTGTATTTTGTATGGCCTTTCATATTATCACAACATGGCATCGGTACACCCGATATATTTTACTCTAAATTAAGGGTCCTAATGTATATGCTTCTTCTATTTAGCTTAACTTTTATAGTAGAAGTTATACTTTGAGACTAAAAATGTACACAAATTTCACTATCATTATATGCATAATGTCAATGGACCCATTTTATAATATCCTAATTATATAACAAAATGTTTTATTTATTTCTGCAAAGAGAATACATTTAGAAGGTATCTTAAGTAGGGGTGGGCACGGGTCGAGTACCCGCCCCTAAAGGGATTTGGCTGACCCCACCTAACTTGTCGAGTCAGCAATTTTTCGACCCTAACTCGACCCTAATGCCTTCGGGTACCCGATCGAAAAATAGGGACGAGTCACAGGGTACCCGACCCGCTCCTATTTTTTTCTAGATTGAAATTTGTAATAGGTAGAACACAAAATTATACACCAAGACCTTCCAAATTCTCCTGACTTCTCTAATTCCCCAAACAATCATAAATGTCCACTAATTTATTTTACTAATTGAAAGCTTATAGGCAAATTGAGGACTCTATAATCTCAATTCATGTTGGTTTTGATGATTAACAAATTAGTGACAATATATATTAATGTTCTACCAAAGTGTATTTGCAGTAAAATTAGTTAGGAATAAAAAAATCAAAATGATAAATAAAAGGTGAAGTGGACAACCGGCTAATTCCAAAAAGTACGCGGACAAGGTAGTGAACATCCGGTTAATTTCAAAAAGTATGCGAAAGAGGTAGCGGATGTCCGATCCATATACTTTTAATAAAATTATGATAAGGTCCTTATATTTTTTTAATATTTATATAATATACCTTGGGTTGGGTAGGGTACTCACGGGTTTTTATTTTTTTGATCTGTATCTAACACTAAATTTGTGAGTACCTAACCCTACTAAGAGAAAGACGGTTTGAGTACTCTATTTTTCGGATTGGGTTGGTTCGGATTAGATGGATTTTCAAGTCGGCGAGTTTTTTTTGCCTACCCCTAATCTTAAGGGAACCTCAAGCTAACACATACTCCCAACCTTATTTTAATGCATAGGGCCTTTAACCTACTAACCGACCATATAAAAGGATCAAAATTTTCCTTGCGACCAGTGATACTGTACCACTCCAAGTAGATCTTCGACAGTATCAGGTTTAAGACAGGCTAACTTTACTCATTTTGTCTTTTTATACACTTAAAATTTTAGGAGTAAAAGTCACAATACATTGAATGGGGGAGGCCCATTAAGTAGAAACTCTACCATAGAAATAGTTTTACTCCCGTGCAATGGGATTATAAGAACTAGTGAAAAATAATTTTAATGTATAATAAGATAACAAAAGAAATGTGATCCATACTTTTCTCTCCTCTCCTAATGCTTCTACAATTTCACGGGTTTTCAAAATTCAAAACTGGTAGCTGTCCGCTAGTCAACAGGGAGTTGCAGCGATGGCTGCCATCTTTTTCTTTAGAGAGGATATCCAACAGTTATACTCACCATTGAAACTTTCTCTAATCGGGAAGTTTTCTCATGGACGTCCAAAGGTAAAGGAAATTAGGAAGTTTATTGCTTCGTTGGACCTGAAAGATGTGTGCCAAATTGGGCATGTGGATGCAAGACATATTCTTATCCAGTGCTCTTTTGAAACAGATTTCCACAGGTTATGGGCAAGAAGGTTATGGTATGTAGGGAAATTTTAGATGAGAGTTTTCAAGTGGACTCCTAACTTCCATGTGAGTCGTGAATCTTCTTTGGTTCCAATCTAGTTTTCACTTCCTGGGCTTTTTGTGCATTTCTTTGATAAACACTTATTGTTTTCTATTGTAACTGCTTTTGGGAGACCTCTGCTTATTGATACTCTGATGACGAATTTAACTAGGTCGAGTGTGGCCCGTATTTGTGTTGAAATAGATTTGTTAAGAGAATTGCCTACAAAAATCTGGCTAGGGATCGAGAACTCAACGAAGGGTTTTTGACAGCCAATTGAGCCAAAAAATCTACCTAATTATTGTTCTCATTGTTGGCCCCTTGGTCATGCAAGAGACTCTTGCCAAAAGATTCAGGAATTGGAGAAACAAACTCATGGGAAATCGGCTGTTAGTGTAGTTCATAACCCTCATAATCCAAAAAAGGATATGGATAAAACCAAGCAACAGTGGGTGGAAGTTTCCAAAGATGTTGCAGTAGTTGACTTGGAGAAGATAATGGGGCTGCAAATAGTCAGATACAAGAGCTGAATCAGCAACCTGCAAAGAATCAAATTAAGGAAAGCCTTGATCTTGTGGTTAATCAGCAACTTGTGGTTGATCAGCAACCATAAGAAAATCATCTTCCAATGGTGGATGTGCTGTAGGTTCATCAAGATCAAGAGGCTATGCCTTCCATACACCATGATCAGGCTAATGCAGCTTCTCAGATGCAAATAGAGATGCCCTAAGAAGCTTTGGTATGGGGTATGGAATCGGATGGGAGTGAAGTTGAATTTCTTTGCATTTGTGAAGCTTGGCTGAATGTTACTCAAGCTGACTTTTTTATAATGAAACTTTGATTTGATTGTGGTTATTGCAATGTTGCTACCTCAATTTGGGTCTTTTACAATGCCTCCTTTACATGTTCTCTAATGGGTGAAGGTAGACAGTTTATTAATTTTGAAATTCAGCATAATTCCTTTTCTATTCCATTTGGGTTTTCTATTGTTCATGCTGCCTATTATCTTGAGGAACGGAGAGATTTGTGGTCAGGTTTATTGGCTGGAAGATCAACTCAAGGTCCATGGATCGTATGTAGAGACTTTAATGTTGCATTGGACCTATATGAGAAAAAAAGGAGGAGACCAGAAAAGGGGAGAGACCATCTAATCTTTCTAAATCTTTGGAATTTAATAGATTCTTGGCTATTGTTGGGTTGCTTGATACAGGTTTTTCAGGGTCCACTTATATTTGGTGCAATAATAGATATGGGAGAGTTAGGATTTTGAAAAGATTGGATCACTTGTTAGTGAACTCAAAATGTGCAAATGTGGGGATAATGATATTTGTGATACACTAGCCTAGGGATCCTTCAGATCATGCTCCCCTCCTTATGTCAGCTTCAAACCAGACTTTGATAACAAACCCCGTTCTTTCCTTTTTATCAATGCATGGGTATTTGTTCATCATTTTTGGGATGTGGTTGAGGACTCTTGGTCTCAAGCCTATAAGGCACCTTCCATAAGGCTGGTGTGCTTAAAATTGAAGAGGTTGAAACATCAAATTAAAGAATGGAATAGGGACTATTTTGGAAATATTCATTCGACAGTTAGGGTGGTGGGGACAATCTAGCACAGGTAGAACTTGATCTTTAACAAATGGTATCAAATGAGCATCAACAGCATTTGAATGCTACTAGCGCTGCCTTGAAACATGCACCAACTGTGAGAGGAAAGTTTTTGGAGACAAAAGGCTAGGGTAAAATGGTTGAAGCTCGGTTATAAGAACACCAAATTTTTTCATGCTGTAGTGAAGCAAAGATGGGTACATTCTATAATCCACAGAATCCAAAACAGGGATAGGGAGTGGCTTTCAGAGGAGTTAGATATCTATGAGGAGGCAGTGAGCTACTTCTCAGATCTTTTTGGAGGAGATAGATACAACTTGGCGGATGATATTGAGAATCTTATTCCCAAGCTAGTGACATCCCAAGATAATTTGGTTTTGGAGGAAATACCATCAGTGGAAGAAGTGAAAAAAGTGGTGTTTGGCATTGATGGAGATAATGTAGTTGGGTCAGATGGATTCACAAGAAGGTTTTTTACTACGGTAGGGGAAATTATCGACACTGATATACATAGAGCTATTGTGAGTTTCTTCTGTAGCGAAGAGATTCGGAGATGCATTAATTCTACCTCTATTGTGTTGATTCCGAATGTTAATAATCCAAGGGATTTTTTACAATTTCGTCCTATTAGTTTATGCAACTTCTTCAACAAGATTCTTTCTAGGTTGCTAGCAGATAGGATGGCTCCTATTTTGCCTAATATTATTTCTCCTTCTCAAAGTGGCTTTGTTAGAGGTAGTTTAATAACTAACAATTATTTACTTGTTTAGGAGATTTTATCTAGGATGGACAAGGCAAATAGGGGTGGTAATGTGGCTATCAAATTGGATATGGCTAAAGCATATGACAAAGTGAACTGGTTTTATTTGATTAAAGTGTTAAGAGCCTTTGGGTTTGATGAACATTGATTGGACATGACCCATGGTTCATGGTTATTATAAATGGTTCATCGTGTGGCTTTTTCAAGGTGTTAGTGTATGCCCTAAAACTAAGTTGGTTTTTGGGATTTTTATTACGCTTATTTCGTGTTATACTTATATATGTGGCATTTTCTTTATCATTTAATACTTGTTATTTATATTACTAGTTTATTTGATGAAGTCCATAGAATATTAACTGTGTATAAGAGATTGTAAGAGTTACAATGATGAGACTCTTATTACACATTAAGTTATATTCTTAAATATCCCTAGTCGTAGTATTAATGAGATTGGACATCATTAATATGGAAAGACTAGCACATACTTTGCCTCTACTCAGGGTAAGTAGTAGTTAAGCTCGTCAACTATGGTGTGCGACACCTAAGCTGGTATGTGGATGCTTGTTAGAGAACAAGTTCATTGGATTGATCCGCCAAGAGTTACTATTCATAGTGCTTATGAATTATACTCTTAATGGCAATGGTGTAAGTGATTTTTAGACTTGAGATTACCATAGTATCTTGAGTGTGGATTGCTATGCTTTGACTCTATTGCTCGGTGCTCGTAAAAGAGTAGCCCATACGGTAGAGATTGGGTATAGTATGAAGCATAGAAGGATAGTGAGTAATCAATATAGAATTCACCACTCCTTATTATAGGAGAGTATATCCCGGATTGGCCACTTGTTGAAATATGACTTAAAGAATCTTTTGCGCAAAAGTGAAAGTATGACTTGAAAGAGTTTCAAGGTTATACTTTTATGAAAGTTGTATTTCGGGAACAAGAAATCATTAATTAGTCATTTAAAGAGTGCGCACTACACTCTTAGACTAATTGGGATATAGTGTGGTGAAAGGATATTAATTACACGGTAACATTGTCATTGATAGGTGTAGTCTACCATATGACTTTCCTATTCACTTGGGTGGTCATGATGCATTGCTAGACGCCACTCATGATCTATAAGTGCAAATTAATTAATTAGAGAATTAATGATAAATTAAAGTGTTAATTTATCTGGCTCTTAATTAATTAATTAATGAGTTATAATTTGTACTTATTGCCAACGTGAATGGAACCTAATGGGTCACACACAATAAGAACATGGTCTTTGGGTTAAATTGTTATTAAGATAAATATAAGATACTTATGGGGTTAATTTATGCGATAAATTAACTTAAAGGACTTAATTATAAATATTCTAAGTCTTGATGGAAATTAGTTTCCTAAAAGGAATTAAGAAGCTATTTGGTTTCCTTTTGGAATTGGTTTCCTAAAGGAATAGGATTAGCTTAAGGTAAGCTTCCTAAACCTTCTTGGTTTCCAATTTCTCTTGTTTCCTTAAAGACTAGGATACTACATCTATAAATAAGTCCATGCCTTGACTCTTGAAAGATTGATGAAATATAACACAAAATTTAGAGAGAGAAAAATTGAGAGCTTGGTGGCGTTTTTCTCTCCAAGAAAAAACGCCACACCTCCATCCCTAATTGTTAGGGTTTCAACTTCTTTCTTCTTCTTGTGTTCTTCATGAATCATTCAAGGGAGCTAGCACTCAAAAGGCAAGGCAAGCAAGCCCAAAGGTTCCTAAAGATCATGTTCGTGTGGATACCGTTGGAGGCTCGACACTTGGAGGGCTTTTCATGGTAGATCAACACCTTCATCGAATAGGATCTTGCCCTTTGAAGCATAGAAACCTTCTATGCTTGAGGTATTTGTGCTAAACACCCTTTAATCGTATAGATTACATCAAAGAGATCCATGGCTAAGGTAATAAATTTTTAAATTTTCCGCTGCGTTACTCCCCTTATTACCTTACACAAGGGTTGTAGGGGTCTAAGATAGGGCGATCATTTATCTCCAGCCCTCTTCATTCTGGGTGCAGAAGTGTTATCCAGGCTGCTTGATCAATAATTTTCTAACCCTAGATTTTGTGGGTTTTTACTTCCAAGACATTGTCCACAAGTGAACCATTTGGGATATGCAGACCATATTATTATTTTTTCTTGTGGTACGGTCTCTTCTTTAAAATTGTTGATGGAAGTTCTCAATAGATATCAAGATCTGTCTAGACAGAAGGTGAATGTGGAGAAGAGCTATTTTATGATCTGCCTGAGTTTATCAAGGGCAAGAAGGATGATAATAAAAGATGTCACCGGGTTTTCATTAAAGGTATTCCCAGTAAAATATCTGGAATATCCTTTGTTTGTTGGGAGATGAAAAAAGCAGTTTTTTTGCAGATATTTGTAACGTAGTTGCTGGTAGGGTGGCTTGTTGGAAAAACAAGTTACTTTCCATGGGTGGCAAGGCGGTCTTGGTTAAACATGTGCTTTCATCGATGCCTATGTACTTCTCCCCCTTTTTTAGTATTAAAGGCATTAGAAGATGTTTTTGCTAATTTTTTATAGGGGGAATTTGAAGGATCTAATAAGCATCATTGGATTAGATGGGCAGATTTGTGTGCTCCACAAGAAACTGGAGAAGCTAGTTTTCGTTCTCTAGAAGAGGCATATTCAGCTTTTTCAATTAAATTATGGTAGAGATTTTGTCAAAACAACTCCCTTTGGACTAGGTTTATGATGGCAAAGTGTTGTAAAACGGTGCACCATTGCATGGTAGATGCTACATAGTCTACCTCACATACTTGGAGGAGAATGTTGAAGGTAAGAGACCTAGCAAAACTTAAAATAGGATGATTGTTCAAGCTGGGGATTCTAATTTTTGGTTTGATAATTGGTTGGGTTTTGGATCACTGGCAGCCTGCCTTATGGACGTATCAGATCATTTGATCCAAGATTTCAGCAAGGAGGTATGGTAGGATAAGGAAATATTATCTCAGTGGGTTCCCAGGAATTTTGTATCATAGATAATTGCTATGTGACCTCCCAAGGGTCTCATCCCTGATAAAATGATTTGGCAGCACTCGCATTATGGTGATTTTTTCTTTAAATTGGCATTTAAGCTTGCTCAGAGTCCAAGAGCTCACTTCTTTTTATTCAGTAAAATTTGGTAGCTATGGTGATTTCATGCTTCATTTGTTTAAAGATAGGCTTCCCCTTGATTCTTCTCTATATAAGATAGGTTTTCAATTCTTTTCTAAGTGTCTTTGCTATGAGGCCCCAAATGTTGAAACTTTAGATCATACATTTTGTGAAGGGGATATTGCTAAATGGGTGTGGAGTTACTTTGGGAATGTAGCTAGTTTGTCATATAGGGGAACTTTTGTCAAAGTTTTTATTGCTGCTTGGTGGTTTAAGAAGGGAGCTAATAAGTTTGTGGATTTTGTGCATTGCTTGGTTCCAATAATCATATGCTGGCAGGTATGGAATGCAAGAAACAAGGCGGTATATGATGGGGTTTTTCTCAAGCCAGAGATAATTTGTAATGAGGTTTTTAGAGATATTATTGATTCATTTACTGTGCATTTTGTGAGTTCTCCGGTTGCAGGTTCTAGCTAGAGGGAGTTCTATGATGAACTAATTAGAGTGAAAAAATCAGCAGGTTCAAGTTAGTAAAATAGGTGATGCCGTCGAATGGAGTAGTTAAGCTCAACATTGATGGGAGTTCCAAAGGAAATCTTGGAATTTCTGGAAGAGGAGATGTATTGAGGGATTCCAAAGGTGATTTTCTACTAGCTTATTCCATTAATCTAGGAGAAGCTGGTAGTATTCAAGCAGAGGTGAGGGCATTATTTTTTGGGGTTTAGTGTTGTTTACAACACGGTTTCTCATCCTTGATGATTGAAAGTAATTCTCGGGTGTTAATTGAGGCTCTAAAGGGATGGTTCCGTTGTCCATGGTCAATCTACGAGGAGGTTTAGGAGATTCTTCATTGGAGGCATCACTTTGCCCAACTTCAGCACTACCTTCGGGAGGCTAACCAGGTCGTTGATGTGTTAGCAAATGTTGGAGCTTCTATGTCAGGCTAAAAAATGTAGACACTAAATTTTGACACACCTTTGGTAAAAATATGTGTGTTACTTTATTGTAGGGGGTATTTTTTCATTTTTCGGGGGTGGAGTACAATTTTTGCGTATTATGTCTAATTCGTCACATCAAGGGGCAAAATGGTAATTTCGCCATGTAAATATTAGTTTGCTTTATTTTATTTCTTAAATACATGATTTTATTATTTTCATCATTATTTATGATTTTAATGATTTTCAGGAGTCATTTGTTATTTATTTAAAATTTTAGTATTTTTAATTCAACGGCATGTTTTCCAATGCATTATTTTTACAAGAATTTTCAAGTGAAAAAATTTATATATGCATCTTGTATATTCATAAATTTTTTGAAAAAATCTCATAATTTTTTAAGGTCGTTTAGTATTTATTCAATTTTTGTCTGTTTATTTATTAAGGGCACATTTCCCAAGAATGCATTAATCTTAAAAAATTTTTGAGTGAAAACTTCAGTATATGTGTTTCATGGGATAATATATTTTGTGTAAAATTTTTGTGATTTTTAAGAGTCATTTAGTATTTTTTGTGATTTTCATAATTTTTGTCATATTACGTCACGTTTTTTAATGCACCTTTATTTAAGAATTTTTGTGTGTGAAATATTTTGTATGTGCATTTAATATTTGTAGATTTTATGTAAAATTTTTTTATAATTTAAAAAAAAACTATTTGGTATTTATTTCAAATTGTATCATTTTATCTATGACATATTTTTCAACAGTGAATTAACTTTAAAACTTTACTTTTTTGTTATTATTGAATTTTCTTTTTCTAGTAATGCTGAATTTTAATTTTAATTTTAATTTTAGTTTTATTATTTTATTTTATTTACCTTTTATTTTTTATTCTAAGAAGTCTATAGGATTTTTATTTTTATTCCAATTTTCTTCATTTTCTTACATTTTTTTTTCTCTTTTTCTTCTTCTTTACAAATTAAAAAAAAAAAAAAAGAGAGAGAGAGAATGAAACAGCAACAGCGTTGTTGCTGCTGTTGCTTCTGCAAATGCAGCCCAACACCATCATTTTTTTCCAGCCATCCCCTATCATCAACTCCACCTTCTCCTCAGCAGATTTTGAGGGATTTGAAGGGATTTTGTTCATTTTTCTTTTCTCACTTCTTCATCATCATTCTACCTGTAGTCTCTCTCACTTTTTTTGGCCTCCACCATACTCACTTTTGCACTGACTCTCGGCCCTCTTTGTTCTCTCCCTCTTCTTCACTCACAGGCACTCTCACTTTTTCTCCCTCTCGGTCTCCCCCACTCCCTCTGCCTCTCCTTCACCATAAACACACACCTACACGCAATTCACAAACACACTTGCACACTTCTTCTTCACTTGCAAAAACACTCACACTCACTGGGACACACCTGCACATACATTCACAACACACATATCACACACCACAGGCGCACACACCCCTGCAACGCACAACACACATTCACGGTCATTCCCAAGTTACAGACACAAGCACACACACACACATCATTCCCAGATCACAGACACGGCACACACATTCACAATTGCATACACCTGCAAAACAAGCACAATACACCTGCAGAACACACACATTACACACAGAACACACACACAAACACCCACAATCGCATGCATTCCAGCACACACTCACACACATGCAGCCCAATCGCACACAACACAGTCCACATATTCACACACTAGCACGTACATACACACATTCACACGATCAGGGACACAACCAGCCACAAAATTAGTCAAAAATAACACCACCCAAATGGCCACCGGACAGCCTCCACAATCCACCGTCATTAACATTCCACCATCCCAGAACAGCAGAATCTAATTTCAACCTGTAAAAATTAGGACCAACACCATCAGTCATCATTTCCCACTCCACCACACGGCCACAATCCACAGTCAACATTTTCAACAACACTCCCCACCTGCAAAAAATACAACAACAACAATCCCAGAGCCAAGTGCCACCACATTCCACCTCCAGCTCTTCCAAGTTGCGCTGCTGACTGTCGTTACCAACGATGCCATCACTCTAGTCCAAATCTTCGACTACTCAAAACACCATCAGTCGCAGCCATCACTGTGGGCTTCACAGCTCCACCATTCTCTTCTATTGTAGCTGAGACGAGGTGAAATTTCTCTCAATCTCTTCCTTTACATGCATCTAGTATATAATTAATCATCAAAAAACTTGACAATTGGGTTCAATTTGGTGTTTGAATCGGTCATTTGTTTTCTGAATTCGGAGTTTAATTCAATTGGTAAACTAGATTTTGGGGTGTGAGGAAGTTGGTTTGGTGAGGATTAATTTTCGGGGAGAAACCGGAAAAATAGAAAAGAAAGAAAAGAGAGGGACGAAAGCAGAAGAGAGAAAGATAGGGACGAGACCAGAGACTTTGGGGCCTTCAATTAAGAGGGGAGGAGGAGTGAAGAAAGAGCAATCAAAAGAAAAGGTAAAATCAGAGAAAGGTAAAATGAGAGAGAGTTAAGAGAAGAGAGATAGGGAGACAGAGGGCGAGAGATGAGAGAAAAACAGAAGGAAGAGAGGCAGAGAAAAGGGAAGAAGAGTGAAGGAGAAGACTGATCGAGTGAGAGAGAAAGAAATAGAGAGGGACAGAAAGAGAATCCGGTGAGAGTGAGACCGGACCGGAGAGGATCCGAGAGAGAGAATCGGGGGGGGGGGGGGGAAGAAGAACTAGGGGAAAAAGAAAGAAGAAAAAGAAAAGAGGGAAAAAGAAATCTGGAAAAGAAGAAAGAAGAAAAAAGAAGAAGAGAGAAATAGAAAAAAAAAAGAAAAGAAAAAAAAGAGAAACTGGGTAAAAAAAAAAAGTTTTTAGTGAAACTACGTCGTTTTGACGTAGTTTCACTCAAAACTACGTCGTTTTGATTAGGTTAGTTTTTTTAATTTATTTTTAATTAATAACAAGTATTTATTTTATAGTCCTTATATTTTTATTAATGTCACTGTGGCCTCGAGAATTTTTTATTTATGCATTTAAGTTTCTGTTTTTTATAGATTGACCCCCATAATTTAATTTTCTTTGCAATTAGGTCCCAATTAATTGCATTTAGGTCCCCCAACTTTTAGATAATTGTAATTTTGGTCCCTATGTTTTTTATTTTCCATTTTGACTCCTATATTTTTATAAAATTATATTATGACCCCTATACTTTTCTGAAATTGCATTTTTGCCCTCAAATATTTCTGAAAATTTCATTTTACCCCCTTTTATTGTTGGATATTGCATATTGGTGTTTAATGTGGCTATAATTTGCAAATTGAACCTTGAATGTTACTTAAAATTGCAATTTGGTTTTAAAATTTGTTGGAAATTGTATTTTGCATACTTTAACTTGCTGGAATTTTATTTTGTACCCCAACATTGCTGGAAAACTCTATTTTTGCCCTAGAATGCTTGCTGGAATTTCATTTTATCCCTCCCAACCTTGCTGGAATTTTATTTGAGTCACTATACTTGCTGGAATTTTATTTTTTTGGCCCCCTATTGTTGCTGGAATTTATATTTTGGTCCTTTATGTTGCTGGAATTTGTTTTAAGACCTCCATTAACTGTTAGAAATTGTATTTTAGTCTTTTATTTGTGGCTGGAATTTGCATTTTAATACTTATAGTTGCTGGAATTTTTATTTTAGCTCTTTTATATAGCTGAAAATTGCAATTTGACCCTATACATTGCTGTAAATTATGTATCATTTAATGACCTTGCTGAAATTATATTCTTGGCCTTAAGTATTGCTGGAAATTTTTATTTTTGGGCATTATACTTGCTGAAAATTATGTTTTAGCCTTTAAATTTGTTGTAAACTATGTCATTATCCTTAATTAGGGTTTAAAATTATAATTTTACCGTTTTTGCTTGTTGCAAATTACATTTTTCACTTTAGAATATTGCTTAAATTTCCATTTTTAATCCAAATCTTATAATATTTTTTTTTGCAAAAAAAAAAATTTAAAATTAGTTAAGTCCTTAAAGCTTTAAATTATTTCCTTTCACATTTTCTTTATTTATTTTATCAAATTTATAACTAATGTTCTAAAATTGGGTCTTGTTAGTCTAATTAATGTTCAAATTAGTTTCTTTATTTCCCTTTTAGTTATTTTGATAATTCTCATTTGGGTGTTAAAAGTTTAAGTATGTATTATTGTGTTTTATCTTCTACTATTTTTTTATTTTTTATTTATTCATTTTCCTTGTTTTACTTTATTTATTTATGCACTTATTTATTTTTACTTAAACAATTTTTATTTTTTTAAATACTTAATTATTATTATTTTAATTTTTGTCTATTATTGCTATAATTGTTTAAATTATCATAGCATGTTCATAGTGATTGGTATGAAATTATTTAATTAGTAGTTTATTTATTAAATAGTGATATTTTTGACATGTTTGTTCATGTTAATAGCAATTGATACCGAGTTTACGAATGGGAGGTACATCAATTACCCTTTTTATTTCTTTTTGTGTGCTCCTATTTGCTCCAATGTGTTTTTCTATGTGTTTTCATGTATCTTTGTACTTATAGTTTTTTTATCCATGTGTGAGTGTTTATTTATTTATGCCATGTTGTTTATTTGAATTTAATTTTTATTATTCAAAAGAGATGTAATAGATAGGCAATATTATATTTAGTAAAATTTTTGTATTTAGATAGTTAATGTAATAGATAGTTTATATGTTATCTATTTAACAAAAATTTTATGTATTTTAGATAGAAAATGTAATAGATAGGCTAGATAGATTACCTTTTACTTTTATTTTTTAGATTGTAATTAGGCTTCCCCGGTGTGATAGTTAGGGCTTTTGTGTGCTATGTGTGCTATGTGCTTATGTGTTTTATTTACTTTCTTTAGGACTTTGCATTTAGAATATCATGCTTATGTATTATATGCTCCTATGTGCTATTATGTGCTTTTATGTAATTATTGCTTCAATCTATGTTTTATTTATTTACTTGCTTTACTATTATATATGTGTATCGTCGCCACACTAGTCCAACGCTAGTTGTGGTTAATTTCGGTTTCTTCGCTAGTCCAACGCTAGCGGAGAATTTTTAGAAAATAGGCTAGTCCAATGCTAGGCCTTTAGGTTATCTTAGTATTAGAATCATTTCTCGCGTATGCATTCCATTTCACACACATTTTTTCTTTTTAGGCCTTTTTCCATTTTGCATGATTTTTATATATACTTTATCGCTTATTATGTATTTTTAACGTCTATTTAGTGCATAACATTTAGATTTCACTACACATAGAATCTTATGTCATTTGCGTGATTTTGACTAAGAAACTAGTCATCTACTCACGTGGGAAGCGATGGCGTACATGTCGTTCCCCCCTCCGTGAGTAGGAACAGTTAGTCACGAGTCCATTAGTCTCCCGTACCCATCATGTTGCATCCCCACTTTCTTTGTTCACTTACTATATATATTACTATTTTCTTTTCTTTTGCATTCCATTTTGCATCTACACTCGTGACTCCATCGAGGTCTAGACTCGAGTTTCAGCAATTAATGCGGTAATTTCAGACTAAACCTCAATGGAACATTTTGTCCCTTAACGATACTCATTTTTAGGATTAGATTTGCATTCATATAGTTGCATCCAAATGCGATAAAATCTTAGGGTTATATTAGGAAAATTTAGACTAAACCTCGCAACTAGTTTCGGCTAGGTTGAAAGGGTGCCTTAGGCACGAGCCTTTGCCTTCCCTTTCTTCAACTGTGACTCTCGAACCTTTTTCTCTTGTTTTCAAAGACCTGGAGTTGTCTAAAAGGGTTTTATCGCTTTTCTTACATTTTTCTCAAATCATTTTCCTAAATAAATCATTCTCGATTTTCTTACCTTTTATAAAATATTTTCTGGTGACTTGGTACACCAAAACTCAATACCAAGTGGTGACTCCCTTTTTACTAAAAACCCTTTTTAGACTCTATTTTCAGGTCCAAAAACCGTCGCATTTTCAAAGTCCCATTTTAGCCCTTTTTCTTTTATTTTTAAAATAAAGCATTTGTTTGTCACATTTTATCGAATCATCTTTTGCAAAGCATTTTCTAAAAAATTATTTTTACAAAAAAATTTACACGCTTCCTTTTCCAATAAATAAAATCACATTTAATACTTGCTTTTCCTCTTTCCGACTTCCTCACATCTCACCATTTTTATCCCTTCGAAAAATGGGGCACGACAGAAAATATATTCTGCTTTTTCAGAACTTCTTCGTCTTGCTCATGGTTCATTTAGGTTAGATAAGTTAGGATTTTCTTCTTTACAGAAAACAAACCCAGATTAATTTTGTAATGTGCTTATTGATTTGCTTTTATTTGTTAATTCTATTTTCATGTACTTTTTGAGGTAAGGTTTATGTCCCCTCATATATAAGTTTTTATATTAATAAAATTTAAGGGTGGCGTCCCACCCCGTGTACGGGGTTTGCCAATAAAAAAAAAGATAACAAAAAATAATAATTTTAAGTGCAATGGGATAATAAGAAATAATTTTCTTATGACAACAAAAGAAAATAAGAAATAATGAAAAATAATCTATAATATAAATTTAGACTATCTTTTTTGTTTTTAATTTTGATTTATATTTTTTATTATTGGTGATAGAATAGTGTAATTCTCCCCATCCCTTACCATTTTCCTTCTATCAAACAAATTTCATTAATTTTCTTTTTCAAGATAAGCTATGATTGATGGTTTATATTTTTATATTCATTGAAAGGAATATTATGATATAATTTCCAATATTAGAATGACCATTAAAGTCAAATTTGAACCATATGCTCGAAACAATAGTTATTGATATTTTTAACAATTATATAGAAAGAAAAAAATAGAAGAAATTTTGCAGATAATTAGATCCATTGCACATCTCCCACCTTCCACATTTTAACTTATTTTTGTTTATTTTTTCAATGCTTTCTGCTATCCCGCTTCTTTTATGAAATAAATTCTAATAGAGATATTATTTACAAAGATTATCATAAGAAATGTTGCGCTTAAAGTTTGAAGTGAATTTAGCATTTAACAAAAAACTAAGTTAAATTTTGAATACATAATCAAAACTCAAAATATCTAGCCACCAAAATGTAACTATGGTGTGAATGAAGAAAAAAAAGTTAGACAATTAGAAAAGAAAAAATAAAAATTTGGAGATATAACAAATGATTTTTTATTAATTGGAGTTATCTAAATATGTTCTAAATATATTTTGAGGGTTGTCAGTTATTTTTATTTTTTATGAAAGTGGCAAGAATGTAGTATTTATACATGAACCTTTTTGCTATAGATAAAAATTTGTAATGTCAAATAAGAATTATTGAACAACTCACATAGAAATTATTAGGACCAATTCTAAAATTTGAAAAGAAGAAGATTAAAATTTAAACTCAAGAATGTGTCACTCTAAATTTGGTAAATGACGATTTTATTTTAAATATTGAATCATAAATTTTAGAAATATAGAGAAAACTCATATTTTAAATCCTAAAATTATCTATTTCTCAATTATGGAATTCAAATGTAAAAGAAATAAAAATGTATGAATTATTCATTCAAGAATGATTTAATTGACTTATCATAAACAAATATTTAAGAAAAGATAAATATTGGGAGATTTTAAGAAGTTAATATGAGATACCTTAATTATAATCAATTAATTAGTATTATTTTTAATAAAAATTTAAAAATAATGGGAATCAATTTTTGGGTATGTGTATTGTGTGCATGTGTGTGTATTCAGTCTGTTCATATAAATTTTGAGTTTAGAAACAATACTGAAAATCAAGAACAAATTATCAAAATATCAATTATATTAATTTTAATTTTAAAAGTACACAACTTTGATATTTATTTCTTTTATAGAAAACGCCCTTGATTCTTGCTCCCTTTTTTTAAACTCTAGATCTAAAAAATTAAAATAAATGAATCCTCCAGCAATAATTAGGTAATTGAGAGAAGATTGCCAAAAACTTTGAAATAGAATGTTTGAGTAGATCTCCAGGAATAACTTGATCTACATAGAACTTGGAGATTTAAACACTTGAATCACTGAGAAATTTGAAGAGAATATTGACGTAGTGTAGATTAGGTATAGTAAAATATGAACAAATACACACAATTCAAGTAATAAAAACTAATCTCCCAACTTAGTCCGCAAGTGCAGCGTCTACTGTAGTATTTAGAGTATTAGGTGTCGAATCCACGAAGAATCAAATATGTACAACTACTAAAGCTTTTTCACTAACTTTTATTATCTAAACATTAAACAAGATGAGAATGATATGGGGTCCATTCAATAGAATAGGTAAATGGTTAAGAACTTTTATAGAATCCAAGCAAAGAAGCCTTGAACATAGAATCTACTAATGAGTCATGCATGAATGACTTGCTAAGTTTTATCTTGCCTAGTTTAGAATCCAATTCCGTGTGTGTCATTACTAGATCTCTCTATAAAATGACAAGACTTCAACTATTCTCATGATAAAACCTTATGAAAGCATGAATTGTATTGATTCACTTAAGCATCTATTATTCTCATATCAACTACTTAAAGCATTACTTGTTCATTTTCCATTATTACATGCATTTCTCAATGTCAAGTAACAACTAAATGACTTGTTTAAGTTGGCCTAGCAAAAACATGTGTTAAAACTTGAACAACTAAACAAACAAAGTGCAAGCTTAACAAGTTTTAATAATATAAGTCATGCTTTGGATTCATTAGCTTTATCTATGGTCTAGATGAAGCTTCTAGTTCAACATGGTTAATGAAACAACTAGAAGTTCAACTTCAAAGCAAGAATTCATTGCAACAAATGAAAGCAAAAGAGATAGAGTTTAAAAATTACTCAACCAAATGGGAAGAAGCTTCTCTTCTTATTCACCTTCAAAAGTAGCACTACAAAGTTCTCTTACAATGATCATCACTATTCTATTGAAGGATGAAGAGAATTCTATTAATTCTCGACGAAAACTAGTTCAAAATTAAGCTAATACTACTTTCTACTACTAAAACTTGTTTTATATGAGTTACAAATGACTTCTATTTATAGACAAATATTCCTCAAGTAATTTTCCAACTTGCATGAACCATTAATGCATTGAAATGATAAAGATTTGCTTAGAGATTCCAATGAGTACAAAAGTCTTCATTTATGATTCCAATGTATTCTCCAACTTGCAAATCCCTATCTCCATCTGAAAAGTATGCAGAAACCAGTTGAAAATGGTTGCAAGTTGCAACCCTAGAAGATTTAGGTCGACATGTCGATTTGCAGGTGGTGATCTGCGGGTGGCAACCTGCGGATCTGACCAGTGGATCGCTCCCTGTGAACCCCACTTGAGTTTTGATTTTTGCTAAGCTGGAATCCACATGTATGGGCATTTTCCACATACTCCCATGCATTTTGACGAAGAATTGAATTTTTTCATTATTTTTGCACAATTAATTCTTCAAATTGTTCATCCAACTCTAACTCTTTGAATCACCCTTAAATTGATTTTTACTTTACTCCAATTGATCCAAAATGAGTTTAATTGTGATGAACCTGCAATTATACACAAGAATTTTACATTATTTTGCTCAAATAAAAATTTTGCCTAGAAAACCCTAATTCCGGATAAGAACCCTAATTCTTATAACTTGTTGAAAAATGAATCATTTGTAACCAAAATTACTATAATTGTACTAAAATAACATTTAAAACATATGATAATATGTATAATAATATTGATAAATTTATTACTTATCAAACTATCCCACACTTGAATTATTGCTTGTCCTCAAGCAATTGAAAAATCAAAAGATCAAATAATGATTCAAGGATTGAAACAATAGATGCTACTTTGTTGAATAAAATTCCACAATACAAAGTAAATAGGTATTATGCAATTCCTTGTTAAGTTTCTAATACTAATCATACCAAGTAAAAGGGAAGTAATTATATAAAGATTGAAACTAGTTTAACAAAATTTCAATGCCTTACAAAATTTCACACACTAAGTATCTAATATGGAAAATCATATACCGTTCAATTTACACACAAGAGGGATATATTAATCATTGTAATGTTTAAATGTCTTTTGATGCGAAGGTTGACATTTTAAGATGAAAACCCCGGGTTACTCAACACTTTGATCATTTTAATCACAATTTAACCTTTAGTTTGAGAAATAAAATTGTCTTTTGATGAAAGGATTGACATTTTGTGATGAAAACCATTTATTACTTAACAATTCACTTTGAATCAAACTTGCTATGCATGCTCTTAATTCAATTGCTGTTTGATGCGAAAATCGATATTTTGTGATGAAGATTCCCAATTACAAAGCAATTTGAATCATTGGAGTAGTAATAATAAATATTCATCATTGAGCTTCATAATATTATTGTCCCTTAATTCAAATAAGTATACTTTTGTCCATATCTACCACTTAAGAATATAAAATTAAGTAAAGAAAAGAAATTTAGAGTCAAATGTGCCAAATCAAGACATAATAACAACTATTTTACAAGATATACTTTCTTAAAAATCAAACTTCTAATCACATATGGTTCATATATTTGTAGAAATTATTCAATCAAAGTTGCATAAATTACTTCAAAAAGTAAAAGAATTCAACAAGTTTATGGCATAAAAGCATGATAAAGAGTCAAATTTTGAAAAATTTAGGCCATATTTAACAAAACAATATCTTGACACTATTTACTCCAAATCCCAACCAAATAATCCTTTACCTTCTCCCCACACTTAGAATGAAACACTATCCTCAATATGTAAAGAAAAGTTAAGAACGAAAGATGGAACAAAAAAACTCTCCTTGTTCGGTTTAGAAGTTCCCAAGCTTAATATTGTTATGTCTTTGAAATCTATGGCCTTTGGCAAGTCTTTCTTGCAATGCTTCATCATTTTCCTCATTTGATCCCAACTTGCCTCATTAACCTTGTTTCCAAAGATCAAAGCACTTGAATGCTATGTTAGATGATGAAATAAATAGCTAACGAAACAAATAGCATGTTTGAAAGTTTTGATTTCCCCCACACTTAGTTATGCAATATGGCTAAAGGGGGTGAAATTTTGAAAAACAAGTAATATGAGTAAATGTATTATGTATGGATGAAGTGAAAAGTTAAAGAAACTTGATTGAAGTTTGCTTCATGTCAACATTCAATCATTTCATGCTTTTAAGTTAAAATTTAAAAAAATGAAATATTGAAAATGCAAGATTGAAACATGTTAAAGTGTTAATTAAGATGTTCAAAACATGTACACAATTCATGCAAAAGAAGTTACAAAAGAACCAATAAAAACTCATTAAAAATAAGCTTGAAAATCAAATTCTACCAGTGATCTGCGGGTGGAGTACCAGCGGTTCACTTCCCTTGGTCCGCAAATCACTATGTAACGGATCACACGGACCTTTCAGAAGTTGATCTACGGGTGCAATCTGCGAGCTGTGACCCGCGGATCACTGCCAAAAATAGGCAGTGAATTTACAGAAATTGCAGTTCACTGTTCCATTGGTCATTTCATTTTTTATAGCAAGTTCAAACTTACTTTGACATGTTTTCGAACAATTTAACACTAGGAACATATTGAAATTATCAAAATGCACATGTGTAAATACAAATCTTAAAAATTTTGCATCCAATTTACAACTTTTATGCATGATTTGAGTATGATTCTTCAAGTTGTATATTTTGCAAAATTTGAATCTAACTTTCAATCCAACTATGCACACCTGTTTCTTTAAGCATATAAAGCATATAAACAAGGTCAAATATCATATAATCTCCATAAATCACCAAATGACCTCTATGCTCAAAAAGTTCTTAACCATAAATAGTGTCTCCTATGAATTTTTAACTTCAAAAACGCACCTCATACTATACATTAAACATGATCAACATGCTTCTAAGTATGAAATGAATTCAAAAGAGGGTGTAGAAGGCAAACTCATGATTTTGAATCTTCTTTAATCAATCTCGCACCTTTGGTTCCTTATTGAAAAACCTATAAGACAAACATAATAAACACACTTTAAACTTTATAATACATATTAAATTAAAGGAAAATTTCAAAAAAAGAGTAAGAACATTGGGTTGTCTGCCAATAAGCGCTTCATTTAGAATCTAGAACTAGACTTTGTAGGTGTGAGCTTCATTTTTGAGGACCATAACCTAAAGAATTCCTCACTCCTTTGGATGTAGATATATCAATGAAGTGTATTTGGTCCTTTCTCTTTAGCTTTCTTCTCCTTGTACTTCCAAGTCCTACAAATGATAAACTTGACACATCATCATCAAATTCATCAATTAAATACATGTCAATAGTAGAAGAGGGATGTTTCATCATATCATTCAATTCAAAAGCTACTTTCTCATCTCCTACATTTAACTTTAATGTGCCATTTTTAACATCAATAATTGCACCGACGGTAACAAGAAAAGGTCTTCTAAATATAGTAGGCATATTAATATCATCCTCCATATTTAAAATAACAAAGTCTACTGGGATAATAAATTGTCCACTTTAATTAAAACATTTTCAAGAACTCCTAGTGGATGCCTAATGGACCTATCAGCTAATTGTAAAGTAATATTTGTGCTTTGAACTTCTTTAAATCCTAGCCTTCTAGCTATTGACATGGGAAGTAATGAGATACTGGCATCTAAATCACATAAAATATTGGAAAAATTAACATCACTAATAGTGCATGGGATAGAAAAAATCCTTCGATCTTTGAGTTTTGGGGGCAATTTGTTTTGGTTCCTTGCACTACGTTTCTCTGTTAGTACTACAGTTTCAAAGTCATCAAGACTTTTTCTCCTTGTCAAAAGATCTTTCAAAAACTTGTTGTACGTGGGAACCTGCAAAAATGCATCTACAAAAGGGATGTTTACATGTAATTGTTTGAGTATTTGTGTAATTTTTTTCAATTCCTTCTCGTGCTTTTTATTTTAAGCCCTTGTGAGAATGGAATTTGTGGTGGATGAGGAATAGTTTTTTATTGAGAATTCATATTTTTCACAACAACTTCATTATCACTCATTATTTCTTTTCCTTTTTCTTCTTTTTCATCTTTTTCACTTCCACATTCCTCAATTATTGGTTCATTTAATATTTTACCACTTCTCAATGCAATTGCTTGGACTTATTCCTTAGAATTGATTTTGGTTTTATTAGGTAACTACCCTTGTTTCCTAAGGTTCATTTGTTCTGCTATTTGGACAATTTGATTCTTTAAAGATTTAGCAATTACTAACATTCTAGATTCAAATTGTTCAACCCTTTACATTACTTTCTCATTAGCCACCTCCCAAGCCGATTTGTTTTATGAAAATCTGGGTTGTGTGATCATTTGGGCTCCCTCCACCCAAGATTTGGATGGATTCTACACCCGAGATTATATGTGTTTGAAAAATAATTATTAGAAGAAGAAGGTTTGAAATTATTGACATATTGAACTTGTGCACATGTGGATGGATCATGAGAATCATTACACAAACTACAATATACAACACTAGATGATGAATTTGAAGTACTAGAGACATGCTTATTGAAAACATTCATCATATTTTGCATTTGAACTCTAAGCATATCTAAATTGTCAAGTTCATACATACCTTGCATTCTTCTACGCATACCTCTTTCATTGGCCTATTGGTAGTGATGTGCTACCATTTTCTCTATCAACTATTGGGCTTCTTCTGCCAACTTTGCCATGAGAGCTTCCCCTACAGTTGCATCTATATTGATTTTTGTTTGATAGTTAAATCCATTATAGAAAGCTTGTACAATTAGCCAATCGGGAAGTCCATGGTATAGACATTTTCTTATTAAGTTCTTAAATTGGTCCCAAGCCTCATAAAGAAACTCTCCTTTGCTTTGGTGAAAGTTTGTTATATCCATCCTTAGTCTTGCAGTCTTTCCTAATAGGAAATATTTGTTCAAGAATGCTTCAGAAAGGTCTGTCCAAGTTGCAAAAGTATTTGGTGGATGTGCTTGTAACCATTGTTTGGCTTTATCTCTCAAGGAGAATGGAAATAGTCTAAGCCTTATGGCATCTTTAAAAACACCATTTAGTTTTATTATATCACATATTTCCATAAAATTAGCCAAGTGAGAGTGTGGATCCTCATTAGCATTACAACCAAACTAATTTTATTGACCCATTTGTATTAATCCCGACTTAAGTTCAAAATTGTTAGCATTTATCGGTGGTCTTATTATACTAGTATGAGAACCGGTTTGATCTGGCATAGCAAAATCTCTTAAAGAACAAGTTTGAGGGTTAGGATTTTGGTTTATCTCCTCCATGGCTACCTCTTGTTGACATTGCAAGTGATGTATACTTGAAGTTTCACCAATCTCCTCCACTTTAGGTTGTTCCTCTAGCCTTTGTCTCCTTACCTTCTTTGCGGTTCTTTCAATCTTAGGATGAAATAGAAGCACCACTCTTGAGCTCCTATGCATACACCTACAAAAAAAAAAGAAAATAATTATTTACAAATAAATAAATACAAAGTTTAGATTAATAAAGTTAGCTTTGGCCTTAGTATTGCCTCAAGTAATAAAAACCTAATCTCCCAATTTAGTTCGCAAGTGCACGGGTCTATTATAGTATTTGGAGTATTAGGTGTCAAATCCCATGATTAATTAAATAATTGCAACTACAAAGGCTTTATCACTAACTCTTATTATCTAAACATAAACAAGATGAGAATGATATGGGGTCCCTTTAATAAAATAGGTAAATGATTAAAATCTTTTGTAGAATCCAAGCAAAGAAGTCTAGAACATAGAATTCACTAATGAATCATGCATGAATGACTTACTAAGTTTTACCTTGCCTTGTTTAGAATCTAATTCCATAAGTGTCATAACTAGATCTCTCTATGAAATGACAAGATTTCAACTATTCTCATGATGAAACATTATGCAAACATGAATTGTATTAATTCACTTAAGCATCCATTATTCTCATATGAACTACTTAAGCATTACTTATTCATTTTCCATTGTTACATGCATCTCTCAATGTCAAGTAGCAACTAAATGACTTGTTTAAGTTGGCCAAGCAAAAAACAAGTGTTAAAGCTTGAACAAGTAAATAAACAAATGCAAGCTTAGCAAGTGCAATTGAGTTAAGTCATGTTTGTTGATTCATTAGCTTCATCTATAGTCTAGATGAAGCTTTTAGTTCAACATGGTTAATAAAACAACTAGAAATTCAACTTCAAAGCAAGAATTCATAGCAACAAATGAAAGCAAAAGAAATAGAGTTTAAGAATTGCTCAACCAAATGGGAAGAAACTTCTCTTCTTATTCACTTTCAAAAGTAGCACCATAAAGTTCTTTTATGATGATCCTCACTATTTTATTGAATGATGAAGAGAATTCTATTAATTCTCTACGAAAACTAGTTCAAAATTAAGCTAATACTACTTTCTACTACTAAAACTTGTTTTAAATGAGTTATAAATGACTTCTATTTATAGACAAATATTCCTCAGGTCATTTTCCAACTTGAATGAGCCATTAATGCATGGAAATGATGAAGATTTGCTTGGAGATTCCAAATGAACACAAAAGTCTTCATTTATGATTTCAATGTATTCTCTAACTTGCAAAACCCTATCCCCATATGAAAAGTCTATAGAAACTAGTTAGAAATGGTTGTAAGTTGCAACCCTAAAAGTTTCAAGTCGACATGCCACCCGCAGATCTGACCAGCGGATCACTTCATGTAGACCCCGCTTGAGTTTTGATTTTTGCCGAGTTGGAATTCATGTGTATGGGCATTTTCTATATACTCCCATACATTTTGATGAAGAACTGAATTTTTATATTATTTTTGCACAATTAATTATTCAAATTATTCATCTAACTCTAACTCTTTGAATCATCCTTGAATTTGATTTTCCTTTACTCCAATTGATCCAAAATGAGTTTAAGTGTGATAAACCTACAATTATACACAAGAATTGTGCATTATTTTATTCAAATAAAAATTTCGCCTCAAAAACCTTAATTCTGAAAAAAAAACCCTAATTCTTAGAACTTGTTGGAAAATGAATTATTTGTAACCAAAATTACTATAATTGTACTAAAATAATCTAAAACATATAATAATATATATAATAATATTGATAAATTTATTACTTATTAAATATGCGCAAACGTCCATGGACTTGTACATCTCACTTATAAAACTTTAAGGAATTTTGGGATTTGATGACTTGAAGAATTAAGAATACAACACTTAGAGACATGGAGACTTGAGAAGACCACCTGAGGTCTATGAGGAACTTCGGGAATATGATAACCTGAAGAATCTATGAATAATTTCGGGAATTCAATGACTTGAAGAACTTGAGAAGGCTTCACGCATGCAGCATCTTTCTTCTCTACAACCTATCAAGAATTCTTGTCTCTCTATAGCCTATGAAGAATTTCTCTACATGTCAATCTTCTATCTCGAGTAAGTTCACCCTATTTGATGTGATCCTAGGAGTGCTTACAATCTTGATACTTGGATATTTTCATGAAGCAACTCGTTTGGATCAAGATGAGATCAAATCATGACTGATCACGTGGGGAATGTTCAAGTTTTGTGACTATCATGGTGTAATTCGTGACTTTGGCCCTCTCAATGGACTTGGTGATCAAGCAATTCAAGTGTGTTCATTAGGTCAAGAGTTTTTGTATTGGTTATGAATTAAATACACATTCAAAGAAGGTCCAATTAAAGTTTCTAAATAGTTCATAACATGTTTCTAAGGTACTGGTTTGGTTGGACTTGTTGGAAGGCCTTTTAAAGATGCAAGATGGAGGCCCAATGGTGCTTAAAAGGAGGCATCCAGCCCATGAACAATTTTTGGACAAATTTTTAAGTTTAATTCTTTTATGTTAAGTTTTCTATTTTGTTTATAAGTTGAAACCTTTTAGAAAGTTACCATATCGTGTTAGGTTACAACTAGTGCTCTTTATTAAGTTTCTAAAACTTTCTACAAGCTGTTATGCAAGCCTATTTATCGGCCAAAATACTGTTACGAATTTTATAAGTTTGATGATTAATAAATTTGTAAGTTCTCAAATTGAGTGCTTTCTTTCGTTCTTTGCTGATTAAGAACAACCCCCAAACTTGTAGAGTGATTCCAAGTCCAAAACCCTAACTTAGAATTACCTTATTGGTTTGATCAAGCATTCTAGGTGCTGATTTATTGAGTTCTTGTTCGTTCTATAAGGAGGTTCAAAACTTCCTCGAATTTTCAAGTTGTTCATCTTACGTGTTCAAGGCTTTGGTGCTGATTCTAGAGTCTAGTTCATCTAAGGGGAAAGGTTCAAAATTCATACTTGGTCTTTCAAGCAATTTCACGTTCATCCGCGCGTATCAATAGGTATCAGAGCCTTTCCCCTTGGATGAACTAAACTTTAGAATCAGCACCAAAGCCTTGAACACGCAAGATGAATAATTCAAAAATTCAAGGAAGCTTTGAACCTCCTTATGGAATGAACAAGAACTCAAGGAATCAGCACCTAGAATGCTTGATCAAACCAATAAGGTAACTCTAAGTTAGGGTTTTGAACTTGGAATCACTCTACAAGCTCGGGGGTTGTTCTTAATCAGCAAATAATGAAAGAAAGCACTCAATTTGAGAACTCACAAATTTATTAATCATCAAACTCATAAAATTCGTAACTGTGTTTTGGCCTATAAATAGACTTGCATAACAGCTTGTAGAAAGTTCTAGAAACTTAACAAAGAGCACTTGTTGTAACCTAACACAATATGGTAACTTTCTAAGAGGTTACAACTTGTAAACAAAATAGAAAACTTAACATAAAAGAATTAAACTTAAAAATTCGTCCAAAAATTGTTCATGGGCTGGACGCCTCCTTTTAAGCACCATTGGGCCTCCATCTTGCATTTTTAAAAGGCCTTCCAACAAGTTCAACCAAACCAGCACCTTAGAAACATGTTATGGACCACTTAGAAACTTTAATTGGACCTTCTTTGAATGTGTATTTAATCCATAACCAATGCATAAACTCTTAGCTCAATGAACACACTTGAATAACTTGATCACCAAGTCCATTGAGAAGCCCAAAGTCACGAATTACACAATGATAGTCACAAAGCTTGAACATTCCCCTCATGATCAGCCATGATTTGATCTCATCTTGGTCCAAACGAGTTGCTCCATGAGAATATCCAAACATCAAGATTGTAAGCACTCCTAGAATCACATCAATCCCTCCTCCCTCGAAAAGATTCATCCTCAAATCTACGAGATCATATAATCTAAAATAAGTAACTAAAGGATTGATAGAAAAATAAACACCAATGATAGATACACATGACATATGAATTAAAATGTGAAACTCAATGCAAGTTGAAACATAAAATGCAAGAAGAAATTCTAATTTAAGAAGATTAATCATATCTAGATGCAGACTATCCCTACAAACATGGAAAAGAATAACATGATTTCCAAAGTCTATGCAACCATAATTGAACTCAGAATAACAATTACTAACAAGATAAAATTTATGGTTAAACAAAGACTTATGAAAAGAATCTAAATAAATATCATGTGAACTAAGAAAATGAGCATCATATGAATTATGCCTAACAAGCCCTAGAATGTGAGAAATATCATCAATCAACTTATTAGAATAATTCAAACGATGTAACAAAAACACACGAATATTGCATGATATATCACATAAAATAAACTGAAAAATGTTCAAAAAAGAATGATTAAACACCAGAAAATCGTTTGGACTAATTGCATTAGATAAATTTAAACATGTTAAATGCAAATCGTCTAAACTAACAAAACAAATATGCAAGAATGAACTAAGTTGTAAATTAAAACAACTAAAACATGAAAACTTAGGCCACAAATCAGTTGAATCCATCATAATTGTCAAGCTCAATGTGGCGTTTGAACTTGGCTTCAACTCCTTCACCACGGGTTTGTCAACTTCCAAGCTTCTTGAATGACAACTCACTACAAAACAGCAATAATGTGGCGTCTCTCCATGAGTATCAACCTACAAAATCACCATAAGTTAGCAAAGTACACTTCTTCTTTAGAGTATAAGGATACAAGAGTTATTGATCTAGTTAACAAAACACTCTTGTTTTCTCTTCTCTTTGCTCTTGCAGAAATAACACTCTCCTGACTCTTTCTACTTTGCACGACTTCCCTCTCATTCTTTTCCTCATTCTTCTCCTTATCTTGCAATTGAAAATCCCTTGCAATCTTCACTTGATCAGAATGAGTTTCGGATGGCAAGATTGGATTAAGAACAATTTTTCGTTCATTCCACTTAAAAGAGTAGTTGTTCTTGTATCCATCATATGAAACTCTTCTTTCATATTGCCAAGGACGCCCTAAGAGAATATGGCATGCTTGCATTGGGGCAACATCACACCAAACTTCATCTTTGTACTTGCCTATTGAGAAAGTAACAAGCACACGTCTAGTCACTTTGATTTTGTCTTGATTATCAAGCCAATAAAGTTTTTAGGGTTTGGGATGCTCTATAGTCTCCAAGTGCAACTTATCTACAAATAAGGTGCTAGCAACAATAGTACATGAACCACTATCAATGATCAAGTTACATGCCTTATTGAACACAGTACAACGTGTGTGAAAAATATGCTCTCGTTGTACATTTTCCTCGTCGTCTTTTGGTTGCACATTCAATGCCCTCCTAGTGGCCAATAATTCTCCACGGTCACCACAAAAAAAGTTCACTTCTTCAGTATTAGAATTATACTCTTCATGCTCCTCCTCATAAGTTGGATTAGTGGTCACCTTTATTTTTCCCTTAATGGCAGACTCCACATCATCCATGTGGCTATACATCCTTCTAGACTCCTCTTGCATGGTTTTCAATGTAAATTGGATATCCTTCATTGAAATATCTCCTTGCTCAGCCATGGTTAAGTAAAACCTACAAAAAAAAGTTAGCACAAGATAAACAAAAATAAAAGAAATTGCCTTACCACTCCCTTAGTGTATACACTCAACTCTCAGTGTATCACTCAAAGAATGGTGGCTTTTTCCCTCCAATGTGCTCACCCCTATGCCTTTTACCATTCTTGAGTAGCTCCTTGGTATGTCCTTTGATGAAAAGAACTAGCTCAACTGTCCTTGTAAAACTCCAAGAAGTCAAAAACAGCAAGAATAAGAGTAGAGGTCAAAGATAAATAAGTTTAGAGTAATTGTTTGATCAAGAGAAGTTCAAAGAAAATAAGCACAATCAAGATTGACTCAAGAAATCACAATTTAGAAACCCTAATGTGTGGTATTCTTGTGTGAAAAATCTTGATTTTTAATGTACTCTTGAAAGAAAATAATATTCTTGCATAAAAATAAAAACTACTTTCCAAAAATATCAAACACACATAAGAAAACACTTTCCTTTTACCAAAAATTACTACACTTTTCTTTTTCTCTTGCACACTCCCAATCCCCTACAATTTAGGATGCTCCTTTTTTTTCTCTTAAAACACATGGCTTTCCTTTTTTTTTTTTCCAAGACACGAGCAGCCCCCTTTTTCTTTCCCTCAAGTTACGCCTCCTTCCTATATTTTCTCAAGAAGGATGCGGCTCCTCCTATCTTTTCTCCAACAAGAATACAGCTGCCTCCTAAGTTTTCTCTCAAAAACTTACACACAACTCCCCCTTTTTAACGTTAAAACTTTCTGGAAAATAACCAGAAAAATTCGTACAGCACACAATGCAAAATTCCAGCAACCAATACTCAAACAATTCAACCCCAAAACCCTAACCAATTAGAGATAGTTTAAAGGTGACTCAAAAGGGCTTCAAGAACTTCAAGAATTGATCAAGAAAGTTCAAGAAATCAATCAAGAAGTTCAAGAATTCAAGACAAAAAAATTCCAGCAACTCTATACTTCAAGAAAATCAAGAACAACTTTGTGCAAGTTCAAGAAACTAAGAAGTAAGTCCAAGAACTTCAAGATTTTGGTCAAGATGGTCCAAGAACTCAGCAAGATCCTCAAGAAACAACATAAGACTCCAAAAAAATTCAAGAATACTAAACAGCTTGGTGCAAGAATTCAAGAACCTAACAAGTAAGTCCAAGATTTTCAAGAATTGTACCAAGAACACCAAGAAACTTGAATAAAACTTTGTGCACAATTTTTAACTTGAGTGCACTCCTTTTTACTCTTTGTTTTCTTTCTTTTTCTTTTGTGCTTTTTTGGCTTTTTCTTTTTGCACAAATTTCAACCTCCTTTTTTTTTTTTTTTTGCATGAATTTTTTTTTTACTTCAAACTACCACAAAAACAACTCAAACTTTCAAGAAAAAATTGATTTGTGGATGTTAAGTTCAAGAATCTCTTTTCTTGCAAGTTTTTAATACAAGAATTTTCAAGGAAACAACAAAAACAGTCAAGATTATCAAGAAACCACACAATACCTTGAATTCTTGATTGAAGACAATCAAGAACGACTCTAAAACCTTAAAGAAAATTCAAGGAAAAATTATGCATGATTTTTTTTTTTTTTACAAAAATGTAGATAACAAAGAGCAAAGAAGAACACACGTTGTTTAACTAGGCACGAAGCACTTGAAAAACAACAACACAAGACACGAATTTAAAGAAGAATAAAAGGGATATATCCAAATTTCTCCAAAGAAAAAATTGGGTTAGAAAAACTTAGAATTTCAAGAACTTCACTTTGATACCAATTGATACACGCGGATGAACGTAGAATTGCTTGAAAGACCAAGTATGAATTTTGAAACTTTCCCCTTGGATGAACTAGACTCTAGAATCAGCACCAAACCTTAAACACGCAAGATGAACAACTCAAAAATTCAAGAAAGTTTTGAACCTCCTTATGGAACGAACAAGAACTCAAGGAATCAGCACCTAGAATGCTTGATCAAACCAATAAGGTAACTCTAAGTTAGGGTTTTGAACTTGGAATCACTCTACAAGTTCAGGGGTTATTCTTAATCAACAAAGAACAAAAGAAAGCACTCAATTTGAGAACTCACAAATTTATTAATGAGAAAATTGCAGTTTTGGTCTCCAATGTTTGAGGCATTGGCAATTTTAGTCCCTAAAGTTTGGGCAAAAGCAAATCTAGTACCAAATGTTTTAATTTTTTAGCACATTTAGTCCTATTAACCAGTTTTCTCAAAATCTTATTAGAATCTGATCACGTAAAACTCACATGATGGTTACAAAAGTTTTCAAAAATAATTAAAAAAAAAGAAAAAAAATTATTGCCATAATTTGTAATTAAAGGCACACATGCAAATGCATTATCTAGACAGATTTTTTTAGTTTTATCTGCTTATTTATTATTTATGAACTCAAATTAGTATCCTTAATTACAAATTATAGTAATTAAAATTTTTTCTTTAATCTAATTCTTTTTGAAAATTTTGTAACCGGCACGTAAGTATCACGTGACTAGATTCTGATAAGATTTTTGTAAAACTGGTCAATAGGACTAAATATGCTAAAAATTTAAAACTTTTGGTACTAGATTTGCATTTGTCCAAACTTTAGGGACTGAAACTGCCGATACCCCAAACATTTGGTACCAAAAATGTAATTTTCTCTTTATTAATTATCAAACTTATAAAATTCGTAACAGTGTTTTGACCTATAAATAGGCTTGCATAACAGCTTGTAGAAAGTTCTAGAAACTTAACAAATAGCACTAGTTGAAACCTAACACAGTATGATAACTTTCTAAGAGGTTACAACTTGTAAACAAAATAGAAAACTTAACATAAAAGAATTAAACTCAAAAATTCGTCCAAAAATTGTTCATGGGCTGGACGCCTCCTTTTAAGCACCATTGGGCCTCCATCTTGCATCTTTAAAAGACCCTGTAACAAGTCCAACCAAACCAACACCTTAGAAACATGTTATGGATTACTTAGAAGTTTTAATTGGACCTTCTTTGAATGTGTATTTAATCTATAACCAATACATAAACTCTTAGCCCAATGAATACACTTGAATAACTTGATCACCATATCCATTGAGAGGTTAGAGGTACTGCAGATGGCGTTACAGGAAGGGGAAAAGAAGATTAGACTTCAAACGTTCTTTTTATTCCGAAGCAAGTACTGGCTAGAGGTGGAGATCAAAAGTTGGGATGGGTTCTGATAAGGGAGATAACCAAGGTGTTAGTGTTTAGGTTGAACCAAATAACGGAACCCTAGCAAATAATATTCACGTTGCTACTCAAATCATTTCATCCCTGCAGCACCAATCGAACCAAGATGATGAGGTTTTATTACTTGTAGATAGTAGGGTAAATGAAAGGTATCCTGAACAGGGAGTGGGTAAAAGTGCTGAACCTATTAGTCATTCACCAAATTTAGAGAATGGAATTCAGGCTGTTGTTTCGCCTGCAGAAGGAAATGAAGCTGTTTTGGAACCTGAACAGCAACTGTGTGGTGATGATGCACCTGATGACTTTTCACCGGAGCTTGCTGCCCATCAGATGACTGAATGTAATGCAGAATGTCCACCTCCAGTGGAATGTGAAGTAAGGGAATCCTCCGAAAATGGAATTTCTGCAAAACAGTGGTTGATTACTGATGCTGAATTTATAGTAGGAAACCTGTCTCTACGAGGGGTTGTTGCTAAGAGTGGGGAGAAGACGCATCACTTGAGTTTCTGCAATTTGGAACTCTCACCACTTCAATTGCAAAAACTAAAAAACTAGCAAGTTGAATGGGAGCCTGTTAATGGTGTGAAGCACAAAGGCATTTGACCCAAGTTCCATTTGGACAGGATCTTGCGATCTCACGTAAGATCATCAGTTAATCCTTTTGTTGCATTGTCTAATGATTAATTTTATGTTCTGGAATATTAGAGGGATCTTCAAAGCCCTAAATTTAAAGAGGTTGAGGAAGTTAATCAAGATTTACAATTTGCAAATTGTGACTATTTGTGAACCAAAAATAAGTATTTCTAAATTCAATGAAGCTAGACTGAAACTTGGGATCAATGGTGGGTTGGCCAATAATTTAGGCACGGTTTGGGTTTTTTATAAATCTATTTTTTCATGCTCAATGCTGGCTGAGAGTGAGTGATAAGTGCTAAAGTGAACTAGTTTTTTTAGGTTAGGTTTTTAGGGTTTTCCATGAGTTTTTCTCTATTTCTTAGCTATTTCTTCTCTTTTATGATTTTAATGCCAAATTGTGTAAATGTATGATTTAAAAGTGTTTTTACACCATTTTGTAGGGTTTTGATAGCTTCAACTCGATTTCAATTGATTGGAGTGCAATGAAGAAATAGGCGAAGAAGAATTGGAATGGAAACAGTTTGGCAGCTTGGACATATTTCAGTGTTTTGGTCATATCTAGAGCTAGAGACATTGAATTGGGATGAATCTTGAAGTATTTTGAAGCTAAGACAATTTTCTACAATTCATACGAAGACATCAAAGTCCAGTTCTCACATTTCAATGGTCAAAATCCCAAGTTACTGAAGCACATTTGCACTGCAAGGCTGTTCCGACTAGTTCTTAGTATTTTGAGTATATCTCTGGCTACAGAGCTCTAAATGACATGATTTTTGAATGTTTTGGAAAGATATCTCAAGGGGCTACAACTTTTGTGTTTTAAGGAAAAGCTAATTCGGCTGCCTTTGAGGCCAAATCTGACGTAGACAAACCGCGTGACAACCCGCGCGCGATTTGTGCTGCGGTTTCCATTCAGAAGTTAAGTGAACAAACCGCGCGACAACCCGCGCGCGGTTTATGCCGCGGTTTCTTCACAGAATCTGCAGCGTATTTAGCAGCTAAACTGGCCATTTGACGAGGGAGAGAACCCTAACTCGGGAGAAAACACACACACGCCGCAGACACCTCAAAAACACACATTTGGCACATCTAGAGTGATGTAGGGAGGAGAAAGCAAGAGTAGAGGGACAACTCAAGGGCTTCAATGGTGAAAGCAAGAAGATTTTATCAAGATGCAAGGGAGGATTCAAGGGGGCTGCATGAGAATGAGCTTTCTCTTTCTTTCTTGTCTTTTGTTAATTTTATTCTTGTAATTATGAATTGAGTTTATGATTTAGATGGGATGAACCCTAAATTCTTATGTCTATAATTTTATTCTTGGCTTAATGAAAGACCCACTTTGTTCTTAGATTTATTCATGAGTTTATTTGTGTTTTGGATTGGGATTTGCATGCATCCTTCAATTCAAGTATTGATTTTGTATGGGTATATCGAGAGATTGCACATATGATTAGATCACTTTATGAATAGAGAGAACTTGAATGAATTGCTAGAGATAGGATTACATGAGTTCTTCCTAAGTTGAGTTTTAGGATTAAAGCTCAACCACAAATAGAGTCCATTGATTAGAAATTGCATCTTTTAGGGGTTTTAATTGAGAAGAGATTCCAATTAATCAACCGAGAAGGTAGGAATTGTTTCACTTGAGAAAGGATATAATTCACATTAGGGATTCTAGGGTCTAAGCAATTGGGTTAATCATTAATCAAGTTAGAGTCTTGGCATGTTGGTTTAGGGGAATTCTTCATCTAAATTCACCTCTACTTTTGTCCATTCTCTCTACTATATTCTATATTGTTATTTAGTTAGATAATTAGTTTTAGCTAATTTGTATTTTCATTTAATTCGTCATTCACTTTGTGAGGTTAGATAATAGAAAGAAGGTTAATACTAGTACTCACATAGTCCCTGTGGGATACGACACTCGGTACTCCTGTACACTGTACTACTAGGAAACGATAGGTGCACTTGCCTAAGTATCCATAGTATAGCGAAACGGATATCAAGTTTTTGGCGCCGTTGCCGGGGACTTAAGATATTAGGAACGCCGTATTTTTATTACTCTAACCATTTTGTGTCTTTTTATGTTTATTCTTGTTATTTTGTTTAATTTTTGTTTCTTAGCTTTTCTTTGATTTTTGGTGTAGAAGTTGGTGTTTTTGAGGATCTCAACTCTGCAACTTTCACTTAAGAATGGCAGAGTACTTCTACGATTGGCCTAATGAACAAGGTAACAACGCCGAGCTTACAGGTACGAATGAATTTAGTACTCTTGAAAGGCTACTTGAGAATATTGTTAATAAAAATAATGAGCAGATTGAGTGTATTCCCTCTTATTCCCAAGGTAATGCTATTGTTTGTACTTGTTGTGGTGGAAGTCACGAGTCGTTTGAGTGTCTCCATTCTAGACAAGTACTTTTTAATGATATTTATGCCTGCCACCTTCTTTATGACCCCTATTTAAATACATACAACTCGGGGTGGTGGGATCATTCATCTTTTGAATGGAAGGAACAAGGGATTCCACAAAATCATGCTTGGGAGTTAGCCAATGATAGGGTAGATGATCTTAGAATTGAATCGTATTCTCCCCTTGTGGAGTCTAATCCCGAGTTAGAATTGGTCATGGTGAATTTTATGAAAGCATCGAATGATAGGATGGATAAAATAGAGGCTGAAATTGAGAAAACTGGGGAACAACTTGTTGCTATCACCAAAGCTATTGAGAGTCTCATAGGACAAATTACTGAAACTATGAACACTAGGAACCAATATGACTTGATGAGTGACACGGAGGTAAACCCTAGTGAACTAGTGGAAGTGATTGATTTGTCTAATGGTGATCAATTGAGTGACCCTTTAATGGCGAGTAAAGAGGAAGAACATGAGTGGATTGAAAAAGAACAAGAGAATGAAGTAGAAACTGTAGGTGAGGAAGAGTTACGTATTGAACCAAAAGAATTAGGAGAATCCTCACTTCCAATCACTATTTCTATTCCACAAGAGGCACCTCATGTGTATATTTTTAAGCCTTTATACATAAATCTCCTTTGTGGTACTAACATTTTGCAGGTTCCTTCTTACTATGGAGTTCATGATAATAACATTGCATGTAAGAGGAGACTAGAGGAATTTGATGGCAAGGCCACAATGAAAGAATGTCATTCTATCATGGTGGTGCCACCGCCACAGCTAGAAAGTGATGAGTTGCAGAGGGCTGAATATGATAGACATCCGATGATTGAGATCCAACGGCCCAAAAGGAGGAAGGAGTGGGCCGAAGAGGTTTTTCATCAAGGGGTTACGTGATACCACTTGATGGCGTCGAGCTAACGACGTTAAACAAGCGCTTGTTGGGAGGCAGCCCAACTTTTTACTTTAGTATTTTAGTATTTTTAGTTATTTTTAAGTTTAGTAGGATTATTTTAATTAGGTTTTTATTTTTGTTTTGCAGACCTCAAGGAAGGAGTTGAAACTCACAACGATTGCATGGAATTCAAAGAAAAGGGAGTTTCCATTTAATTTTTGGTGTTTCATGGCGTATCTTGTGTGATTTTCATGTTGAAATTCCCTTTTTGCATAGTTTTGAAGTGCTTAGATTGTTTGGGAGTTAATTTTTGTATTTAAAGCATCATTCTTCCTCCCAACCCTTACATTCCCACCTCATATTTGTATGCTTTATTGATTACTCCTTTGTTAGTGGTAATTCATGTTTTAGCAGTTGTCGTAGTAGACATTCATGACACCTAATTTATATTTGTTAAGTTGCTATTTGAGGAAGAATTGCTATTATTAAGTGAATTGCATTATGTTTGAGCATCATTGTTCATTTGCTTGGTAATTAGCAATATGCTTTTATGGTTTCAATAGCAACTTGCGTGTATATTTAGTGGTTTTTTTTATTATGCTACTACATCGTTTATGGGATTACAACTAATTAAGTGTGGGGGTGTACTTTGAGCTTTACATGGGTGTTGTGAGCTTCTTATGTACTTTCATTGGTTAAGGAAATGACTTCAATTGCACCTTGGTTTGATATTTCATTTTCTTTGAGTGTAGGTACAATGGCAAAAGTACGAAGTAAATCATCCAATGGTGCTAAGACAAGAGTGGAGACGATGCATAGGCACCGATGGTTTTTAAATGCTTTATGTCATTCTCCTTTCTTTTTCTTTATTTAGTTCTTTCTGGGTCTGTGGGTATTATTTTTATTTTCAGAATTTTTATTACATTTTGGCATGCATCTAATGAGCTAAATAGTGTAGTTATCTTTCTTTTGATGAGCTGCAGTGATTTCTACATTTTGGATCTCTTTCTTGTAGCTGAATCGTAATTAGAGTGGCCACTACTACCATGAGGGGAGTATTTGTTCTAACTGTTCTTTTCCTTCTTTTCCTTGTTTTTTCACACATTGGGGACAATGTGTGATTTAAGTGTGGGGGAGGAGTTTAATTTTGTCGTGGTGTGTGTGCTACTTGTTGGTCAATTTGCTGGAAATTGATTGTTTGATGTGGTTGTTGATTTTCTATCAATTTTTTTTTTGTTTTCCAGAAATTTTCCAACTTAGGTGCTTTAATGTTTTTATTTTGAGTTCTATGAAAGTAATTATCTATTTAACTCGTTAGTTGTCAATTTTCCCTTCCCAAGTAGAGTAATTATGTACATTTTTTAAGATTGTCTTCTTAATTGACTAGGGATGTGATTGCGTGATTTTGAAGTTTTATTTTGAAGAAAGTATATTAGGTAAAGTAGATTGAATTATGCTTAAATTTTTTGTGAGTTTAGTGAAGTTTTTCTGCTTTATTTGTTTTTCTTCATGAGTTAAGTAGTGAATATAGTTTATAAGTATGGCTTGTGCCTATGATTGGTAATGTGTTAGGGAAAAGGGACTAAATGAGTTGAAAAAAAATTGAGAAAAAAAAATAAGAAGAAGAAAAAAAAAGAAAAAAAAACAGAGAATAATTGAGCTTAGGTTCTACTCCGCTAGTTTTAGTACTGAGTAACCGGGGGTCTTCATCTGGTCAATGTCGACTTTCGCGTAAAAAGGTGCTAGAATTATGAGTATGCATAGCAGCTTAGACAAATGAAGTGTTGAGTAACCGGGGATCTTCATCTGACCAATGTCGATCTTCGCGTAAAAAGGCAACTTCATGTTCTAAGTAAAGGCTAAGCTTAAGAAGAAAAAAAGTCCCTAGTTGTGAAAAATGAATGGATCATGGGCGTATAGTTGTACTTGTTAGCTATACGATCTGCTTACTTATGAGTTTCGAATATAGTAGAGAAATGGAACTGAACTTGTTTAATTGACGTATAATTCTTTCTGCTTTGCTTAATATGATGAGTATTTAAAATAAGATGGATGTTTGCATAATTGTGTTCCACGGTTGTTGAGAAGTTGTTCTTGAAGATGTACGTTTTGCTTTTACTTTTGTTAAGTCATTGTTTGAGATTTGTATGGTTCATTGCTTGAGGACAAGCAATGGCTTAAGTGTGGGGGAATTGATAAGTGCTAAAGTGAACTAGTTTTTTTAGGTTAGGTTTTTAGGGTTTTCCATGAGTTTTTCTCTATTTCTTAGCTATTTCTTCTCTTTTATGATTTTAATGCCAAATTGTGTAAATGTATGATTTAAAAGTGTTTTTACACCATTTTGTAGGGTTTTGATAGCTTCAACTCGATTTCAATTGATTGGAGTGCAATGAAGAAATAGGCGAAGAAGAATTGGAATGGAAACAGTTTGGCAGCTTGGACATATTTCAGTGTTTTGGTCATATCTAGAGCTAGAGACATTGGATTGGGATGAATCTTGAAGTATTTTGAAGCTAAGACAATTTTCTACAATTCATACGAAGACATCAAAGTCCTAGTTCTCACGTTTCAATGGTCAAAATCCCAAGTTACTGAAGCACATTTGCACTGCAAGGCTGTTCCGACCAGTTCTTAGTATTTTGAGTATATCTCTGGCTACAGAGCTCTAAATGACGTGATTTTTGATGTTTTGGAAAGCTATCTCAAGGGGCTACAACTTTTGTGTTTTAAGGAAAAGCTAATTCGGCTGTCCTTTGAGGCAAATCTGACGTAGACAAACCGCGTGACAACCCACGCGCGATTTGTGCTGCGGTTTCCATTCAGAAGTTAAGTGAACAAACCGCGCGACAACCCGCGCGCGGTTTATGCCGCGGTTTCTTCACAGAATCTGCAGCGTATTTAGCAGCTAAACTGGCCATTTGACGAGGGAGAGAACCCTAACTCGGGAGAAAACACACACACGCCGCAGACACCTCAAAAACACACATTTGGCACATCTAGAGTGATGTAGGGAGGAGAAAGCAAGAGTAGAGGGACAACTCAAGGGCTTCAATGGTGAAAGCAAGAAGATTTTATCAAGATGCAAGGGAGGATTCAAGGGGGCTGCATGAGAATGAGCTTTCTCTTTCTTTCTTGTCTTTTGTTAATTTTATTCTTGTAATTATGAATTGAGTTTTATGATTTAGATGGGATGAACCCTAAATTCTTATGTCTATAATTTTATTCTTGGCTTAATGAAAGACCCACTTTGTTCTTAGATTTATTCATGAGTTTATTTGTGTTTTGGATTGGGATTTGCATGCATCCTTCAATTCAAGTATTGATTTTGTATGGGTATATCGAGAGATTGCACATATGATTAGATCACTTTCATGAATAGAGAGAACTTGAATGAATTGCTAGAGATAGGATTACATGAGTTCTTCCTAAGTTGAGTTTTAGGATTAAAGCTCAACCACAAATAGAGTCCATTGATTAGAAATTGCATCTTTTAGGGGTTTTAATTGAGAAGAGATTCCAATTAATCAACCGAGAAGGTAGGAATTGTTTCACTTGAGAAAGGATATAATTCACATTAGGGATTCTAGGGTCTAAGCAATTGGGTTAATCATTAATCAAGTTAGAGTCTTGGCATGTTGGTTTAGGGGAATTCTTCATCTAAATTCACCTCTACTTTTGTCCATTCTCTCTACTATATTCTATATTGTTATTTAGTTAGATAATTAGTTTTAGCTAATTTGTATTTCCATTTAATTCGTCATTCACTTTGTGAGGTTAGATAATAGAAAGAAGGTTAATACTAGTACTCACATAGTCCCTGTGGGATACGACACTCGGTACTCCTGTACACTGTACTACTAGAAATGATAGGTGCACTTGCCTAAGTATCCATAGTATAGCGAAAGGAATATCAGTGAGTAGCATATTTTAGTTTTGGCTACTTCGTCTGGATTTGAATCCGCATGTAGGCTGTCTTTCATTCATGTAAATTGTTTGATAGAAGAAAAAAAAGATGCTGTGGGAAAATTTGAAAGCTGAATATGATGGGAATTCTCCATGGCTTATAGCTGGTGATTTTAACCTTGTAACAAATGCAGAAGAAAGGAAAGGAGGTAGGCCTTTTCAATTAAATGAAGCAAAGGATTTCTTGCAGTTTATGCATGATTTAAAATTTTTAGATGTTGGCTATACTGGTTCTCCTTATACTTGGTGTAATAATAGGCGTGGTCTTGCTAGAATTTGGAAAAGGCTCGACAAGGTGCTGGTGAATAATATGTTTAGTGAGATGAAGATGGACCTTTCTGTACAACACTTATCACGTGACCCTCGGATCATTCACCCCTATTGATCATGGCAAAGACAAGGATTGATGATAAGCCCCGCCCTTTTCGTTTTCTTAATTTTTGAACTTCGCACACTCAATTTTTACCTTTAATTGAGCAGGTTTGGAAGCAACCGTAGCCGGGTCCTCCCTTGACGGTTTTGGCTCTAAAATTGAAAACTGTCAAAGAGGCCATTAGACCATGCTCTAGGCAACATTTTGGAAATATCTTTGAAATTGTAAAATTGCTTGAAGCCAAGGCAGCAGAAAATGAAAAAAGCTATGATGAGCAGGGTTCAGATCAGGCTTTACAGGATCTATAGAATGCACGGATGGAGCTCAATAAAGCTATTTGCATTGAGGATAGCTATTGGAGGCAAGAAGCTTGAATTAAATGGCAGAAGGAAGGGGACCAAAATAACAAATTTTTTCATTCCTCAGTGGTAGCCCGTAGGAACATGTCTATAATACACAGGATTAAAAATTATGAAGGGGAATGGGTGGAGAATGATGAGGAAATTGGTGTGTTGGCTGAATAATATTTTTCTTCTCTTTTTTCACAAGGTGACATGGAGACTAATATGGATATAAAACATATTCCGAAGTTGATTCATGCTAAGGAAAATTTGAATCTGGAAAAGGTACCGTCTATAGAGGAGGTTAGACAGGCTGTCTTTGCTTTGGATGCAGATAGTGCTCCTGGGGTAGATGGTTTCACTAGAAAATTCTTCACAACTGCATGGAGCTTGGTGTCTGAAGATGTTTATAAAGTTGTGGTAAGTTTCTTTTGTGGGGCACCATTACCTAGGAATTTCACATCAACCCTTGTTGTGTTAATTCCTAAGGTAAATCACCCACAAGATTTCTCCCAGTTTCGTCCTATTAGCTTATGCACTTTTGTGAATAAAGTTTTTTTTAGAATTTTAGCTGATAGACTTTCTAGTATTTTGCCTCGTATTATTTCTTTTGAGCAAAGTGGTTTTGTTAAGGGGAGATTGATATTTGAAAATTTTATGTTAGCTCAGGAGTTAGTAAATGATATGAGTAAGAAAAATCGTTGGGGAAATGTGGTGTTGAAGTTAGATATGGCAAAAGCATATGATAGGGTTTCCTGGATATATTTAATTAAAATTCTTCGTGCTTTTGGTTTCAGTGAAGTTTGGATTAATTTGATATGGCGAATAAAATCAAATTGCTGGTTTTCTACTTTAATTAATGGAGTCTCTAAAGGTTTCTTCAGATCTTCTCGAGGACTTCGACAAGGGGACCTAATTTTTCCGGCATTATTTATTATTGCAGCAAAAGGTTTGTCCAGGGCTCTAAACAATATGCCTCAAATTCAGAGTTTTACACCTTTTTGGGTACCTTCTGGATGCGAAGTTATAACCCACCTTACTGTTGCTGATGATGTGATTATTTTTTCAGGTGCAACTAAAAAATCTTTGGAAATTATTATGAAGGTTCTTCAAAAATATGAGACTCAATCTGGGCAGTAGATAAATTTATCAAAGTGCGGATTCACATGTCATCCTAACATGTCTCACCTTAGGAGGTCAGTAATAAAACAAACTACAGGTTTCATGGAGAAGGCTTTTTGTTGGTAAGAGGAAAAAGGATTATTTTTCCGCAATATGTAACTCTATTGCTTGTCGAATCTTGGCCTAGCAGAATCGTTTTCTATCTATAGGTGGCAGGTTGATCCTCATAAAGCATGTATTATCTTCTATTCCTCTTCACATTCTTGCTGCTGCCACTCCTCCTAAGGGGGTTTTTGTGCGTTTGGAAATATTGCTCTCGAGTTTCTTCTAGGGCAAGGAGGATAATAGGAGGAAACAACATTGGATTAGTTGGAAAACTCTTTGTGCTCCGACTGAGGAAGGTGGGGTTGGTCTGAGATCTTTTGAAGACATGTATAAGGCTTTCTCTATCAAGCTTTGGTGGAAATTCAGGGAACAAAATTCCATTTGGGCGAAGTTTATGGCTGGAAAATATTGTAAATCACGTCTCTCTGAGCCCGTTCAGCAGTCTAGACTGAATTCTATTGCTTGGAAAAGGATGTTGGCAGTTCAGGGAAGTGACAGAAGAAAGAATTTGTTGGTTAAACGGTGAAGGGGGGGTATTACATTCTTGTGATGGCTCATCAAAGATGGTGTGGACTCTTACTTCATCAAGTTCGTTTTCGTTAAAATCAGCTTTTGATTTTATACAAGTTGGCAAGACTATGGGCTTCTTTTTTTAAAATATTTGGAACTCTTTTGTGCCTATAAAAATGTCTATATTGATGTTAAGGGTTTTGTATAAAAGAATTCCAAGTGCAGATGTGATGAAAGATATGGGTTTCCATGGCCCTTCCAAGTGTTATTGTTGTAAAAATCCTTCAATAGAATTTATTGATCATATTTTTTGCTGGGGGGACATTCCTTCAAAGGTGTGGGAGTATTTTGGAGCTCCATTAGGTATTTGGGGGGAAGGAGAATAGGTACGTAATCGACTGATGAAATGGTGGATTTTGCCCATGGTAAGTGGACAAATGTATTTTATAATCTCCATAACTCCTATTTTGATTTTTTGGCATTTGTGGAAAGTTAGGAATATTCATTATTTTTCTGGTGTGGTTTGTGATTGGGAGCGAATTGCTGTGAATATTTTTTGTGATATTAAATTGGCTTCTGAAAGTCAGTTTAAATGTAGAGTTGGGCAATCTTCTTGGATTGAATTTTTAGGGTCTGTGGTTACAAACAAGAAGAGATTACATATTACTTTTGTTAAATGGTGGCCTTCTATGACTGGGTATAAATTAAACACGGATGGGTGCTCTAAGGGAAACCCAGGTGAATGTGGAGGTAGGAGATTGTTGAGGGATGGTCAGGGTAATGTCATATTTGGTTTCTCTTGTTATTTTGGCAAGGACACAAATTTGGCGGCAGAAATAAAAGCTTTGTTTTTTGGCATTCGATTATGTGTGTCCAAAGGTTTTTTTCAATTCCACGTTGAAATTGATTTGCTAACACTTGTGAACTTTTTCAAGGATAAGGATACTTGGCCATGGTACCATCTTCAAAGTCTGATGGAGATTAGTAAATTACAACAGCACTTTGTTTCTTTCAATCATTGTTTCAGAGAGGCGAATAAGCTTGCGGATCTATTGTCAAATGAAGATGTTACAGGAAAAGTGAATATGGAATACCAAGATTTTTCACAGTTGCCAAAGGAAGTTTGTGGAGCTATTAGACTAGATAAATTAGGTTTCCCCTCTTTCCGCTTTCATTAATTTTAACTTGTTTTGCTTGAACTTATAAAGTTTGTAATAATGGGAGGTTTAGGCTTGATGTCCCCCTCTCTTGTATCTTTTCCTATTTTTATTAATAAAATTTTGGGAGTGGCGCCCCTCCTGTGAACAGGGTTAGCCAATAAAAAAAATAAAAAAAAAGAGGCCCAAAGTCACAAATTACACCATAGTAGTCACAAAGCTTGAACGTTCTCCGCATGATCAGCCATGATTTGATCTCATCTTGGTCCAAACAAGTTGCTCCATGAGAATATCCAAGCATTAAGATTGTAAGCACTCCTAGGATCACATCACTATTTATAGATGAATTTTAGGACTATTTTTTCCTACCCCCTTAATGGGTTACTCAGTACACAAATAGCTCACTAATGGATACATATAGCAGACATAACGGAGATTAAGTCAGACCATTACATTCCAACTATTCTCAAGACCCTTGGCAAGAGATTAAAGATCATATGACAAGAGCTAGGTTCAAGTGCACAAAGCAAGTTCTACAAGGATAGAACATGGAGATACAAGTTAAAAAGGTTGCTCGAGATTATTTTGAAGCATCACCAATGTTTATCAAGTATCTAAGTAAGATGGAGGACTTCGAGAGCTCAAAATATGGTGAAAATTCTTCAAAAAAACCCTATTTAATAATCCGCTCACATAGTGTATAGATGCAAGTCACAATTCAAATTTAAAAAGAATTTGAGTACCGAATCCTCGGGTTGATGGTCCACAGATTCAATCCAAAGAGCAACTATGAACTTGTCAAATAGAATTTGTCCACAGATTCTTCATCATTTGAAGTCGCAGATTCTAATCGAATTCTTATGAGTTTTAGCTATTTTTTTGGACCTTGTATTGGTTACAACTTATTTTCCGTTAATACTTTTTAGTAGGGTTTATAAGTAACTTTATGCCTTTATAAGGTCAACTTTTGTACATTTTACAAACACGTCTTGATTAATAATGTTGTGATATTTCTCTTGTAAGAATTTTCTCTTGATTCTTTACAAAGAATTAAATCTGAACTTATCAAGACAACTTGTGGCCACCAAAACTAGGGGTGTAATCGAATTGAGCTGCTCACGAGGTCAACTACTTGGCTCAAATTCGAGTTGACCGAGTTCGAGCCAAGTTCAAGGAGCTTGATTAGGCTCACGAGTCAAGTTTAAGTATTGGTTTTCAAACTCGAAAGCTTGTCGAGCCTAATTGAGCATCTATTATTTAATAATTATGTATTTATTTATTATGTATTTACTATTTTAAGTATGAAAATCATAAAATGTACTAGAATATCCTCGAGTACACGATTTCAAATAGACTTGAGCTCAAGCTCGAGCAACAAAGTGCAAAACAAAAAAAAACAAAACAAAGAGTGCACATGAGAATTGAGTCGAGCTTGAGTACTCGAATGCTACTTCGAGCTCGAGCTTTATAATTTTTAACTCGATCAAGCTCAAGTCGAGCTTGAGCATGGTACTACTTGAGCTCGACTTGGCTCGATAGCACCCTTAGTCAAAACAATCTAGTTAGGATTCTTATCAAAGGGTTTAAATTGGGTCTACTTTTGCAATCTTCTAGAATAAAATCAATAGTTTTGATTGGGATCTTGTTGATCAACAAAGGGTTCTTTTCAATTAGTTCAGTTGGGAGTATAACCTTCTAACTCCATAGTTTAATTCTCTTCAGTAGATTCGATTTTGATCAAATTATTCAATGAGATGTTCAACTTATTGCCTGATGACTCAAGAAAATTCTAGGGTGCTATCCTGTGCGTGATTTTGTATCGAGGCCCAAGTGCACAAAGCAAGCTCTACAAGGGTTGAACATGGAAATGCAAGCTAAAGAGGTTGCTCAAAGATGATTTTGAAGTATCACCATGTTGATCAATTATCTAATTATTATGGAGGACTTAGAGAGCTCAAAATATGGTGAAAATACCTGAAAACCCTACTCAAGAATCCGCCTGTGGATTGTAGCGAAAAGGTCGTAGATTCCAATCACAATTCGTTGAAGAGAGAATCTGCTAACTAAATCTATGGGGTCATAGTTTGCATATTTTGTCCGCGAATTTAATCTAGTAAGCATCTACCAATTGTTGCTTGAGAATATGCTTGAGAATTCTTTATCATTTGAAGTTTCATATTGATAAGAGATAATTTACTTGATGTGCGCACGGTTGCTTTGTCAAGAAAATCTTGAACTTTAGGTATGCAATTTGTTGAACTCAAGATCTCGTTTGATTCGTGAACCAAGGAACCCTTGACGTGGAGTTGGTTTGCCTTAAATCTCCCTTGAAGAAGATGACTTATGCCTAAGACAAACTAGATTAAACCAAGTTGAGCGAGTTCAATCGTTTAACATGCAAGTAAGTGTAGAAAACGTGAATCATGTAGATAACATGCAATAATTATGAATGAACTATGCAAAACAAACCCTCGAATATAGAAAATATCATTATTCAATTCACTATTATAATTCAAATGATATAACAAAAACACATGAACATTGTCACAAACTATAATACTAGAACACTTTAAATCAACTAAAAAACAATTTTTAGAGGTAAAACACTTAGGATAAACACACTGAAAATCATTTATGTGATTCCCTATAATTCATGCATAACATATAAGATTACCCAAGTGAATATGCGAAATAAAAACATAAATATTACCACTAACTAGAACAACAGAGTGACTTAGATAATGCAATATAGACTCAAGAATCTGAAAATTATCAAAAACTAAATCACCAAGACGTATAGGGCAGCATGTATAAACAAATACAAGATCCCTAATACAAGTATTATGGCATGGAAATACACATAAAAAATGTTGAAATTCATCCAAACAATGAAGCAAAAACATAATAGAACTTCTAAGACAGATTGCACTAGATGAAGCAAAACAACTTAGATGCAAAACATAACTACCTACTCTAATAGAATAAACACATAAGATAGAATTAAGATACAAATTAAAGCTATTAAAATATAAAAACTTATGCTACAAATCAATTGGATTCATCAAATCCTTGCTATATATCGTGGCGCTTGAACAATGTTGCAATTCCTTCTCCACGATTTGATGCTTTTAACTCTTTGAAGGAATCTAAACATCAAAGTAGCAAATATGTGGCATTTTTTCTTGATCATTAACCTGCAATAACACCACAAAAACACTAGAAACAAAAATGGTTAAGAGAGTTAGCAAAGTACACTTCTTCTTTGGAGTACATGGATACAAGAGTTAAAAGTCTAACTAGAATAACACTCTTGCTCTTTTCTCTCTTTTCAATATCATGAATGGTCACTTTTCCCTCTTTGAATCCGCCACTTTGCTTTTCATCTTGGTTGGTACGTGATTTGTCCTCTCCCTTGGGACTTACGCCACTTTCCAATTGCATTTGATCCTCCTTTGCTTTGAATTCTCTTGCAATCCTCACTTGGTCAGTATGTGTCTTAGATGGTGCAATCCCAAAGTTACCTTTCGTGCATTCCACATGAAAGAGTACCTATTTTTGAAGACATCATAGGTCACCCTTCCATCAAATTACCATGGACATCCAAGAAGAATATGGCATGCTTGCATAAGAACCACATCACACCATAGTTCATCTTTGTATTTGTTGATGGAGAATGGCACCAACACTTGCTTGGTCGCCTTCATATCTCCATTCTCAGCCAACCAATGCAATTTGTATCGCTTGGGATGTCTCTTTGTTTCAAGTCCCAATTCATCTACAAATAAAGTAAAAGCAACATTAGTACATGAGCCACTATAAATAATCGTGCCACATACCTTGTTTTGCACAGTACACCTGTTGTGGAAGATATGATCTCTTTGAGTATTCTCCTCATCCTCCATTGGTGCAATACGAAGTGGTCTCCTAGTCACCAAAACCACTGCATGGTAGCCTCCCTATGGACCCTCTTCGTCTTCACTTTCTCCCTCCAATGGAGGCATCTTTTTCTCAAAATTACCAACAATGGCTTCCCTAAGCAATTTAAGTTCATTATTTGACTCTTGTGGAGTCGCCATTATGCTCAACTAAACCTGCAAAAAAAATCGTTAAAAATAAAAGAATAAACAAGAATATGTGATGCACTCCCTTAGTGTTTGGCACTCGATTCCCACAAGTAGATTGGCTTTTACCCTCGAATGGGCTCACCACTAAGCCTTTTTTCACTCAAAGACTCTTCTTGTAGGCTCTTTGATAAAGAACCAGCTCAATCAATCCCACCAAGGGCCAATAGCAACCTTCAACTTGTAAAGAGTAAATGTAGAGGTCAAGAAAATTAAGTTTAAAGTGTTTATGATCAAGAGAGTAAGTCAAAAGAATGGATAAGAATCAATAATTAGCACAAAATAGACACCTTAATGTGTGGTATAAATGTGTTAAAATCCTTGATTTTTAGTGTACTCCTAAAAAATAACAATATTTTTGTGCAAAAAAAGTAAAAACTCCAACAATTCTTTAAGGAGTAGGAAAGAAATCCTTTTCCAAACAGAACTCTTGAACAAATAACAACTAAAACCAAGCACAACCAATTAGGAAACACCAAAAACACGGTCAACACTCCTTAAAAGACTGAAAAACACGGGCTAAATGAGAAAAAGGAAACTAGAAACCGCCACTTTCCAAAAAGAATGAAGAAACCCTTGCACCTTGAGGATTTGGTTTTTTTATCCTTTGTCAACTAGTTTTTCTTTACCTAATTGGTTTCCCAAAGAAAAATAACTTCTATATAAATCAAACTAACACCTTTTTGACTCCTTATAAAACCAAAATTTCTGGAAAAATCACAGCTAATTCATCCAAAAAAAAAGAGAACAAATTTCAGCAACAATTATGCAAGAAAACCCTAGCAAAAACCTAGCTTATGAAGAAGGCCCTTTGACCGATTGTTTGGGACTTCAAGAACTTCAAGATTTGATCAAGAAAGTTCATAAAATCAGCCAAGAACTTCAAGAAATCAATCAAATAATTTTCAGCAGCAAGAGACCTCAAAAAATTCAAGAACAAATTGGTGCAAATTCAAGAAACTAAACAAGTAAGTTCAAGAACTTCAAGAACTTGCATCTAAACACCAAGAAACTTCAAGAAACTTTAAATAAATGTTTGTGAATAGTTTTTGCCCTAATGTGCACTCCTTTTTATTCTCTTTTCTTTTTCTTTTTCTTTGTGCTTTAGGCTTTTTCTTTCTGGCACGCGAATTTTTTGCCTTTTTTTCTTTTTTTTTAACATAAAACTTCAAGAAAGTTGATTTGTAAATGTTTTAAGTTCAAGAATCTTCTTTTACATGAAAGTTTTTGACACAAGAAAATCAAGAAAACACTAAAAACTGTCAAGATTCATAAAATACCACACAAGAGCTAGAATTCTTTATTGAAAAGCAATCAAGAACGACTCTAAAAAATCTATGGCATGAAATTCACAACGAAAAGTACGAAAATAAATGGCAAAAATTTCAAGAAACAATTTTAGATGAAAAACTAGACACAAATACAAATTATTATGACAAGGCTCGAAGATCTTTGCCACAGTAACACACAAGAACACAAAGTCACAAAAAAAAAGGATATATCCAAATTTTCTAAGAAGAAAATCGAATTGGAAAAACCTAAAAAAAATTCAAAAATATGGCTCTGATACCACCTGATGTGCACACGGTTCTGTTGCCAACAAAGTCTTGGATTTCAGGTTTACAGCTCGTTGAACTCAAGACCTCGTTTGATTCGTGAACTAGGGAACCCTGAACGTGGAGTTGTTTTGCCTTGAATCTCCTTGAAGAAGATGACTTATGCCTAAGACAAGCTAGATTAAACCAAGTTGAGCGAATTCAATCGTTTAACTTAAATTACTTAAGATTTGATCAAAAACTCAAAAAAACTCTAAGCTAGGTTGGTAGTCGCCACAAGCAAGCTTGATAAGACCAAGAGTAGTTCTTAATCAACAAAGATCCCAAAAAATTCTCATAAGAGAAACTCACGAAATTTTTGAAAATTACTCATGAAATTTGTATAGAAAAATAGGCCTATAAATAGGCTTACAAAGAACTTTCTAGAATTGAAGAATTAAGCAACTACTGAGTCTATACCTAAGCTAACAATAATACTTGTCTAAAAACACAATTGTAGAGTAATTCTAACAACTAAAAACGTAAAAATTCGTCCAAGATCACATCATGGGCTAGACGTCCTTCATTAAGCTCCATTAGGCTTCCATTTAGCAACTTCAAGGGCCCTCCAAGCAAGTCCCAGTAACCAGCCCCTTGTAAGATTGTTTTGGACAACTTAGCAACTTCTTTTGAGCCTTTTTTGTAGATGAACTTGATCCACAACCAATGATCCACTCCTTGGTCCAATGTGCTAGCATAAATAAAGTGAAATTCAAGCTTGCAAACAAGCTCAAATTCGTGCATAAGCTTCAACCACCAACCATGTGGATCATTTTCCACCAAGAACACGCCTCTCCTAAGCTCACCATGTTCAAGTCCAAGTCTAATAAGTGTGAGTGCTCCTTGGATCACATCATTACCTATTTTGGTATATGCATTTTTATGTGTTTTTAGTGTGTTTTTAGTACTTTTAATATAAATTTGGCTCATTTTCATTAAGATTCTCCTATTTGATGATTTTTTCAGAAATTAGGGTTTTTCCCCAGTGCTAAGGTTTTTTAGGTGGAATTCATATTTGGAGCAAATTAACCACAATTTTTGTACAATCTTGTAGGTTTTATACCTTCAATTATAATTTGGATCAATTGGAACACAAATCATCACATTTTTAGTAGATTTAAGGGTGATTGAATTTGGAGCTAAATGGAACAATTTCTACATTCAAACTTGGAGGATTGTTTTACTCAACATTGGGAAATTTTTATCTACAAATTCTCCATGGAATGAGAGGTTTAATATCACAAAAAGGTGTTAGTGTTATAGGATTAGCTTACAATTGGGAATTCATTGTCAATTTTAATAAGTGTGCATGTCGCAGAGTCCATTGTATTTTTAGGTTGCAATGTCTTTAATCTTTTCAAATAGTTGCTGCATAATAAGTTTGCATATAGTAGGTATGTACATTCTATTATTTCTTATCCATATTTTAAATTTGTGTTGAATTTTAGATCTTTAAATTCTTAAAGTATCTATCTTGTACAAGATTTTGTCAGGATTTGCATTCTAAGAATTGTGTGGATGAAGTAAGTAGTTTTCATGTTATGGCAAGTTCATGTAAAGGTCCATATCAAAATCTTCCTAAGAAGGATGTTATGTTTAATGCCTCTTAGACTTAAAGAAAGCTTCTATAGATGATGTGCATAAAGAGGTTTTTAGTGTTTTGAAAGATGTTAATTAATGCACCTTTGTTGTATTTCTCTAATTGTGATAAAGCTTTTGTTGTGTTTTCTGAAGCATTTGGAAGTGGTGTGTGAGATGTTTGGTTGCATAAATTCTAATCCAATTGCTTGTTGGGTTCATTTGTGTGAGAGAGGTCTTCCTTTTGAAGGAACTCTAAGTTGCAACTTGGAGGATATGTATTGTTTCAAGTGCTCAAAAGGATAAATAACAATGCTTACAAGTTGGATTTGTTAAGTAAGTATGGTAACATGAGTACTACTTTCAAAGTCAGTTAACTTATCTTTATATGGCGTAAGTGATTCAAGGATGAATCCTTTTGAGGAGGGAAGAAATGATGGAGATCAAATTGCACCATCACATTCCTACCATTCTCAAGGTCCTATGACAAGAGCTAGGTCCAAGTGCACAAAGTAAACTCTACAAGGGTTGAAAATGGAGATACAAGCTAAAGTGTTTGCTCAAGATGATTTTGAAGCATCACCAATGTTGATCGATCACCTAAGTGTTATGGACGACTTGGAGAGCTCAAACTATGGTGAAAGTACTTGAAAAGCTTTGCTCAAGAATCCACCCACAGATTGAAGCTAAGAGGTCACAGATTCAAGTTATGATTCAAAGTCAGAGAGAATCTATGGATTGAATCCACGGGGTCATGGTCTGTGGATTCTATATGCAGATTCAACTTGGAGAGCATTCTCATGCTGTTGTTTGAGAATCCATCCAGGGATTCTTCATCCTTTGAAGTTGCGGATTGTAATCAAATTCTTACAAGTTTTAGCTACTATTTAAGAACTTGTATTAGTTACAATTTGTTTGTACTTAACACTTTCATGTAGTTTACTCCTATATAAGGCCAATTTTTGTACGTTTTACAATGATCTTGATTAATAATATTGCGAGTTTTCTCTTTTGAGAATTTCACTTGGGTTCTTTACAAAGAATTGAATCTAACCTTATCAAGGCAACTTGTGGCAGTCAAAACAGTATAGTTAGGGTTCTTATGAAAGGGTTTGAATTGGGTCTACTCTTGCAATCTTCTAGGTCACAATCAACAGGTATAGTTGGGGTCTCATTGTTCAAGAATGGATTTTTTTTCAACAAGTTTGATTTGGTTCTAGCATCCCAACTCCATACTCTGTTTCTCTTCGGCAAGTTCGATTTGGATCAAGTTATTCAACTAATTATTCAACTTATTGCCTGATTACTTAAAACGATTCCTTGGGGAGCTATCTTGTTCTATGAATACTGGTTCTAGATGGATCTCAATTCTGGAGTTTGCATGCATCTATCAGACTCATATCAATAGAGCAAAAATCCTTGGCTATTGTAAGATTTCAATATCTACGAATGCCCCTCACTTCAAGGCCCGTTCAAGAACTTGATTGTCAAGGATTGAAAACAGGATTTAAAGTTCTTGAATTTTTTTTTTCTTTTTTAATGGAAAGTACTCAACTTGCAATTTGCCATCCTTTTTGTCACCAATTGACTTAGAAGACGTATTCGTCTTCTACTATGATAGAGCACTTCAGAAATTTACTCCCATTCTCTAATACTGTTGATAAATTACCAATCTTTTTTTTTTTTTTGGCCTGTCCATTTGGTGAAAATTTATTAAAAAATGATCATTTGATTTTTGGTTAACTGAACTTGGAAAATACTCTAAACTGCTTATGTACCTTCAAAAGGACCAAGTCAAAGTATAGTTCAAGAAATTTGTTGCCATTCACAGTTATGGCTCTTACGGGCGAGGAGCCATTTCAATCAAATTTTTCTTTATGTATCCTTTTTTTTTTTAATTAGATTGGCTTTTGCAATTTATGCTCATGCAAGCTAGTATGTTGTATAGAGTCATCATTTCTGACCATAATAATGCTCTAAAATTATCACATTTTTTAGAAAATTTTTCATGGCGTTCTTGTCTAATTTCAAATAAAAGTAGCTTCCTAGAGTTCATCGTCTAATTCAATGTGATCATTTATTGTTATTGTTATTATTGTTTAACTTTGCTTTAATAAGAGTTTTATTTGAGATTGAAGTCTGCCAATGAAATGGTAGTCTTGGGTGATCAAAATTATGACTACGCTATTCTTCTTATTTAGAAGCTTGTTGGATGCCATGTCTACTCTTGGCAACACTATACGGATTGAACATACAGAATCAACTGATGTTCCACAAAAGGTGGCAGAATACAATTTTGCATGGAACCCACAAATTAAGTTTGAAATCAATTATAGTTAAGTGAGTCCAGAAGATATTGTCAATATTAGTCAAGTTTTAGCTGTTTTTACATTGTAAGGGTTTAACTTTGTACCTTGAACGACTTTTCCATACATAGTTGCTGTGATCTAGTAATCTATAGTTTTTTTTTAATTATTAGTTTTTAACTTTGTATTGATATGAGTTTATTTGAGACTGAAAGTTTAGGGAGTGAAATGGTAGTCTTGGGTGATCAAAATTATGCCTACACTGTTCGCTTTAGCTTGAAGCTTGGATGCCACGTCTACTCTTAGCAACAGTATACTTGATCGAACGTATGGGCCAATACATTTGCCTCACGATGCATTTTTTATTTTCTTCGTTTTCCATGCAAATAGAATTTTCTATGTACTCCTAGGTGGAAAACGACTTACATTCTTTTGATTGAATCTCAACAGTTATAGACTTTTATGTAAAATCGGGCCCCTGGAAAGGCTGTTGCTCCATTTTGGACGTGGAAATTTCAGTTTGGACTTCAGGTTTTCTTTCATTCATTTTTCATTGGGTCGGCTATCTAAAATTTTTAGTTAAAACTTCAGAAGCCACAGCCCATAGATTAGCAGGCTTACTACCATTTGAAGGAAATGAATTGATTTAAGGCATGAGGATTGATCATTACTTATTGGATGATATTGGACACTATGAATGTTAGCAAATGCTCATGATGATAACAAATGTTTGTGTTTTCCCCCTTTTGGATGTGGTTTTGTTGTGGCTGGACTATATCACAAGTTTAGGACGATATACTTTGCTGGACTAACCAAAGCACGGATTACCAAGTGGTAGTTTTTTTTTTTTTTTTTTTTTGAATAAAAAAAACAAGTGGTAGTTTAGTTACACAATGGCTTTTTTTTTTTTTAATTTTCCTCTTTTTTTAACGTGGTTAAGATTTTCCCCTCCACGTTGCATCCATTGGTATATTTAGCTTTTTTAATTGGATTTTTAGTTTTAATTGTAATATTTTCTATCAAATAACTTGTATATGGAGTAAGCATTATCAAATAACAAGTATGCATTTTAATTGTGAAAATTTAATGACAAGAAAAACAAAAGCTTTTACTAATTAATTGGAGAATGCTCTACTTCTGTTATAATTTGCTAACATATGAAAATTTCAGTAACCGGAAATCTTTTGAATTAAATAAGTTGACCATCCAGCTAGCCCCTTTAATTAATTGCCAAAAAAGGCATTATCAAAATAAAAAAAAAAAGAAAAGAAAACGAAAATGGAACACACCAAAGCATTTATCTGAACCAATGGAAATACTGATTTTTGAGCCTATGCATAAAAAACCTTTTCTTTATGGTCTATCAGGATCACATCACAAATCAGATTTCTTAAACAGCATATTCCTATCCTACCTAACTCAAAAGCAGCACAAAAAAAATTTAACCCCCTCTGTTATAAAATGATTGATACAAGTACCTTATTGTCAAACGGTACTGATCATCGGACACGCACAGAAGCAGTGGAAAGACAAGTAAAAAGGTGGAAGATTATGCGTCTCTATCCTAGTCGATCAAATATTATAAAAGTGCCAGGGAATGATAATCGAGTACTCTCCAAAACAAGATGTCTCCTATGCGATTTTCAAATCCCAGTTTGAAGATTGTACACTTTGGAAAAAGTTCAAGAACAATGTAGAAGAAGCATATGGCCAAATCTTGCAGAGGATAAGATTATTGTATGAATCCATTATAGTTCCATTCAAAAGGGTGCAATGATTAGGAAAGTATAAAACCGATCACCATCATCATAATCAACATCAGCACATACTGAAATATAGTCATAAATAAACTTTCGTCTTTCATGCAGAAATAATATGACTTTACTTGCACGAACGAGTTTAAATTCAAATTATGCATATAATAAGTTCTATCAAATCTTACAAGTAATAATTTTTGTATACAAGTGACATGAATCTTGACCATCTATTGATATAAATAAAATCTTATATTTCTAGTGCATAAATGATTTACCCGTTGATAAGAGAGAGGGAAAATTTGCTAGAGAAAATCTGTTTGACAATGTTCTTGTGGGGCTGCGTTAAGAATTATTCAGAAATAAATAGTTCATCTCCTGTTCCCATTTTGTGTTGTGGTGTCAAGCCAGGTTTGTTACATTTGTATGTGTTCCAGTTTTATTCCACTCTTTGGTCCCATGATCCCCAGTTCAGATCCTCGGTGCCAGCTTTTCCAGTGTCACCCCAGTGCCATTCACCAGGGACTGCCACCTTGCATTCACACTAAGATAGTTATCTAATTAATCTCAAATGTGATAAGTGTGAATGCAAGGTGGCAGTCGCTGGTGAATGGCACTGGGGTGGCACTGAAAAAGTTGGCACCGAAGATCTGAACTGCACGATCCCGACCATAGAAAACAGTAGAGAACCATAAACCGCGTACAAAAAATACGCAAAGGGGACTTAACTTTCATGAACGGATGCTTTATCCTAAATAAGGAAACGAAGTGTGCTGTTGCCAGCAAGAATTTCCAATCCAAGAATCAAGAAAAGAGTGAATAAATCACGCATGCATATAATGGATTTCATTATCCTACTTAAAAAATAAATATTAAGTTAAAAACAAAAAAAAAAACTAATTTATGATGTTATTCTTCCGTCATTACTTTCTTGTTCCCATTATATACATGTACCATCAATTCATTGAAGGAGGTTTTCTCACAACAATTATATTTCCATTAATGAAAAGATTATCAGTGTCAAAATACGTATGATTGTATCTTCCATTATTCTTGGAAAATACCTTTTTTTTTCATACAATTTCAGGCAATCTATCATTACCTTTCGTGAATATATTTGTCATACAAAACACACAATGTATATCATTATCTTTTCTTGCATACCTGCCGACATTTGCTACAGGAGCTAGCATTCCATAATTATGGAGAAGGTTATTTAGTCTAGATCGTACTTATTCTTCTATATATATTTGGGAGCATTTAAAAGTTGACACTGTTAACTATTTGTATTACATAATAACAATCAAGGACCAAGCTTTAATAAGAATCAACCAGCACGCTACAAGGTCTGACTTGGCATTATAGTAGCTAAATGGTTGTTAATTCTCCTCTAAGCATTACATCATCCAATTCTTTGCTTCATTCATTCAAGAACAAAGTTAGGATAGACATAGGATCACATATTTAATTAACTTTTCCCAAAACATTTTTTAACAACAAAGCAAAGTTCGAAATTTACAAGTTAGTTAGTTATAATCAATGAATCTAAAGTAATGGTCAAAGCACTTTGTTGCATGGACTATGGTATTATAGGTGTAGTGGTATAAATTATAATGAACATGAAAGTTATACGTGGGAAAGCAAGAAAGAAAGATGTTGTGCTCAATTAAACATTTGATTCACTGGATTCATGATGATAAACATATAAATTTTTGCCAGATACCACCTCTTACATGTAATTATAAGAGTGGAAAGAAAAGGGCCCCAAAATCCACTGAAAACTTCGCGTACCCTCCACAGAATCCATGCGCATGGAGTGACCAACCCTTGATTTAGCGACCTCCCCGGTGACAGTTTAGCCTTTGCCAAATAGTGCAACTACAGTTTTTTAGGCTTTATGGTCCTCCATCAGCTACTGCTATGTGTTGTCTGTCCCCTGATGAAAAAAGAGCTTCGAAAAGGGAGCTGACCAATATTTGCTTTGCCAACTTCTTTTGAGTTCTCGTTGTCAATAAAATTTAGTATACTTGCCAACCCTCACTATCTGATTTTCTCTATCTCTCACTCTAAATAAACAGTAATATTAAATAGGATTCATCTTCTTGTCTGCGCTTTTTTTTCTACTACTGCTTTGCTTTTCTATATATCTAAATCTAACTTTTGTTAGGGCACTCATTTGTTAGGTGTCATTCTTCATAACCCATGTGCATTTGATAATTCATAAACATCATATAGTTGCTCAATGTCTAATGACAATAGTAACATTGATATCTTATTTATCTAGCTTTTTGGGATTTTATATCTTTAAATGGCATTGTAGCCTTCTTCGGTGTTTTTGCCTATACCTACTAATACAAGTCATTTTAGTTACTATGGCATATGACACCTTAGCTTTGTCATTCACAAAGCCCACAGACCACATGTCTAAATCCCAAATGCAATATCCCATCCTTTTTTTTTTTTTTGTATATATAATTAGGGCGTTTCATGGTTTGATTGACCTATTAGGTCCTTTTTAGGATTAATTAAGTATTTTGTCTTGCAAAGGATACATAAAACATGTAATGCATTTGCGTATATTGGTGATTTGGTTTAACTCGCTTGAGGTGATTTATGCCATTTGTGGACGTTTTTCCTTTTTTTTTTTTTTTTTTTTTGCTTGCTTATACATTAACTCTTTATTGCCAATAATAGGCAAAAAATAAAATAATTTGTGCAAATATTCAACCGTGTTTGCATTATGCAAACATTTCGACAGAGTTAATGCTTTCAGGTTAACAATAATATTGAATGAGGAAATTGGCGATGCTATCCTTTATCTAGCATTTTATTTATGATTTTCTTGGGTAATTTCTGGGTTTCAATATAAACAAACAATTCATGAATCCGTATATCCTATAGAAAGCAAGGTTTTCTGGCGTTGATCTTAATTAGTCTTCGAACACAACAGTTGAGTTCATTATGGCAGTAATGGAATTTAACTTTATTTGGAAAGATTAAGAATCTTCTACTTTTAATAATAACCAAAAAAAGATTGAGAAAAAACTATTGTACCTAAAATTTTAGTTCCTTATTACCAGGTAGAGATTATACGTTTCATCGCAACCATAATATTGAACCTGCCTTAGGCCGATCATCTATTTTAACAATTTTTATTCTGTAGTACATAACAAGATTAAACCATTATAAGCAACTAACATACACATAGAAATTCTAGAAATTGTATAAAAGCATGTAAAAAGGTACCTCTCTAACATTTATAGTACTCATAAAGAATTTTGTTTACTGTGTTCTCAACAGCATTTTTTTCACCTAGTTTTAGATTCTGATTTTGGAAAATTTGTTTTGTTATGTTTTCAACTACTTTTTTCTATTTTTAAAATTTTCAAACTAAAATCAGGATAACTAATTTTTAGTTTTTCTAAAAATTAGTTTTTATAAAAATTAGAATATGTTGAGGACAAACCTTAATAGCCATATTGTACTCAAAATATTTCTACTAAAGTTAACAATCATCATAAGCATTAGAAGAAAAACTTTTGGCAAACCAAAAAATCTGGTTTCTTAAATTTGTATTAATTAACTTAGATTCTGCAACACTTGGACTAGTATTTGATTAGTCGATCTTTTATATAATCAAATAGTTGATTCTGATGTGCCTCTTTGTCTAATTAATCTGACTTTAACTCTAAAAAAAAAAATACAGCGGAAGTTGCCCAAATGTCGGAGGAATGAGCCCAGTTAGTAATTCTAACATTGATTACAATTGTTCATAATACTTAAGGAATTATAACCATGGTCAATTAGTAGCCTGTTTTTTCTCATATCACTTGTGGCAACATGTAAGACAAAATAAAATAAAAAGTCTGTCATATTATTTCCCCCTAGTGGACATCAGCCCGCGACAATCAGCTAGAGAATTATTGACATCAGACTGACGTAAGCGTGAGTCATTCATTTCTATCCAAACGGGTCCTACAAGCCGACAAACCTAATATTTACTGATATCATGATATTATTAATTAAACAACCTTTTCACTTTACAAAAAAATGTTTAAAATGATGGTCTCCTATTTTCTTTCTTGGCTGAAACAAAGAACATATTTCCAAATATATGCATTATTCTATCACTTTAGACTTGTAGTACTAATTGAATTCCAAATGCAAATATATAAAATGTAAATGAAATAAATTCCACATTAAATGATATTAAAAGATAAAGGGTTTTTGAAATGTACAACAACCCGTGGTAAAATGTTGAGTTTCCAGAAATCCTCTTGTCAAACTCTGATAAATTCTATTTTATGCATATTTTGTTAGTCTTGCAAATATCACGCCTTAGTTTTAATTTCCATTTCACTAGTATATATCTTCACGAGTTGGAGAATTGATTTAGACTGTGTAAAACAAACAAATGGAAAAAAGTGTGACACATTGACTTTTATAGGGAATATGTTGTTTGCACACCACAAAATCAAAGTCGTTGATATTGAATGGGACCAAAAAAAAGGAAGACTCAGGGTCAGTCAACTTGGGTCACCCACAGAAATAAGAGTCGGAAGGGGGAGAGATGGACAGGTCATTGAGAATTCTTGTTTTTGGTGGGGTCGCCAGATCAAGGAGTGAAGGAGAGTGCATTGACAGATGGTATACGCTAAATCATGATTGGTCATCAAGTCCCTTGACTTAATTAAAGTTGTCTAGCTTCTTCTTTAGAAAACGCGTGGCATTTTCAACCAATAATTCGAGATTATTACATGTACCGAATTCATAGTATAGTTTATTATTTAAAAGGAAGTTATATCATTTTCAGACGATAAATTCTAAAATTTACATGTGAGTTATGTGAACTGAATTCATATAATAATTTTTCGCCAATTAGTTTTGGTATATCACTAACTCTAATTGCATATGCAGTACAATTTTGATGGGAAATAAAATTGATAAATATGTTCATTGTATAGTAATAAGATAAATTTTGATTTATCCATTAATTTAATCATATAGTAAGTTGTGGCTTCTCATTATAAGGTTATTAATAATTTATATGTGGTACTACTTTCTTTAATTTAGATGGATGAAAGAAAATACCAAACAGTTCCCAAAAGTTGGAATGGTGTTATGGTCATGAAACAAGAAATAGTGGGCCATTTTTGTTAAAAAAAAATTGGTCTGGATTTCCATTTAATATATAGAATTAATTGGACAAAAATAGTGAGTGCAACTCCTAAAAATGGAATGGTGTTTGGGTCATGAAATAAAAAAAATTGGAGGGCTTTTTTATCAGAAAAATTTTGGTCTCCTACCCACCCGTTGAAAACAAGAACGCAGTATTCCATATTTCCGACTTTATATAAAATAATTTAAAAAACAAAACCCCAAAAAAATGGTACGAAAAATTTTATATTTGCTAGGACTGGAAGAAGCCAAGAAAAGTTGGTTGAATAGTGTTGTTAAATCGGACTTGTCAGCATGATTAATGATCTAGCGGTTCTGTCTGACTGGTTCCATCACAAATAAAGAATTCTTGATTTTTAGTAAAAAACGGGTAAATAGAGAAAACAGATAAACTCTCAAGCGAAGTGTAGGAACATATTTCTTATGCATTTCTAATAATATATCTTATACAACAAAACATGCATTCTCTCGTGAGATAATCCATAAAAAGTAAAATATTTATTAGAAAAAAATTTAAAAAAAAGAGGAGAGTCAAGGAACCATTTAATTAACCTTAATTGGCCTGGTAGTACGGCGCGGTCCCATGGATTTTACAAGTATTAGGCCAACTTAGGACCGGTTCTTGGTTCGATCCAATTTTCAAAATAGCATTGAACATGAGGCAACATGACTAGTAAAAGTCTAAAATGGGAATGATGATGGGGATTTGGATGAGAACAATGCGCATCATGATAATGATAACGATGATAGGAATTGGATTTTACTCGTTCATAGTAACACTATATTAAGAACAAACTGTGGTTTGAATGTCTTTTTGTCAAGTGCTATTTTAATTTGTATCGTGACTTTGTGGTTTGTGCTATCTTTTTGAGCTTTACTGGCACTAACTCTGACTAAAGACATTGGTCTACTTGTCATTTTTGGATTGATTGGATTGTGAAAATTTTGACAAGTGCAAAATGCAGTATTTTTTATTTTTTCTTGGGACAATACTTGTCTCTCCTTTCTCGGAAAATGCATGATAACAGTTGAAATAGTTCATTGTAATTTCTTTGTGATGAATGTAATATTGATGTCTCGCTCAGCAGTCCGCGTGTGGCAGGTGTAACACAGTAAGGTGAGAACCGACAAGCGTGCGGTTCGCATTGTGATTTGTATGTGTATATATCTATGTTCGTGTATAAAACGTGTATTCTTATTGTAAATAGAAATTATGTCAATACGTACAAAAATGATTGTTGCATATATTAAGAGCTGGGAATCGTGTTTTTTTTTTTTTAACTGAACAATGCGAATATATGAAATCAAATTCTCTTTTTCTCTCCATAATATAAACTCGTAAATCGGGTTTATATAATACAACTAGACTTGGTTATATGTACACACGTATACAAAGGAAAAGTGTGCAAGGGATTTTATACAATTGGCTGTGCGACCATAAAAAAAAAAAAAAAAAAATCGGCCTCTTGTTTGTCCTATGGCTGTCATGTTCACACATAAATTTGTCTTGCCTCATTTTTTTTTTCCGCTCGAACGCATGTTTCAATCTTTTCCGCTGGCATAAGATATTTCTTAGGTATTATAAATAATTATAGTTTGAAAAGTCTTTGTACATTTTGAACTAGTCTTGATCTGAGGTAGAAGAAACCAAATTCACTGTTCACCATGCTAGATTGACCGATAAAAAGTCAAAATCAATTCAATTGATCACGACTCGAGCTGGTCACAAGAAACTTGGTCAATAGATTAGCTCGAGCTACAGTTAATTGAGCTTGAGTTCGATTTCAAGCCGATTGTGAGTAATGTAAACCAAGCCCAAGCATTTAAGTATTTGGCTTGAAAAATTCAAAAAGTTTTTTGAGCTTTACACGCGTGCACATACATATCATCAAAATACCTATACACTTTGGGAGAATTACATATTTTACTTTCTTTATCTTTAAATGTATCTCGGCATTTTCATGTTTTCACTTTATAAACAAAAAAAGGAAAATTTTCAATTTTCCAATATTTGCCTCCCAAACAACCAATTTCCCATTACCGTTTGGATCTCTTATTCCTAGAGTTATAAACGAGTCAAGTCGAATCTAAATTTTGATATACTCGAATTCAAACTCAAAAAAAGTTCTTCGAACCCGAGACGAGTTGAGTTTGGTTAATTATCAAAACTAGTACTCAAGCTCGACTCATTAGAGAATTAGACAGACTCGAACTCAATTTGAACTCACTCAAAAGTCAATGAGAATCAATCCTAAATTGGTTTCTCAAATATGACTCCCATTCGAGCTCAATCTTAAGTTTGAAAGCACGATTTCCAGCATCAATTAATTTAAAACTCAAAAAATAGCACAGTAAAATACAGCGTGGAACAAAATAGAAACAACAGACTGATACGATCGAGGATGGTCCCTTTCATATATTATAGGAATATCTCACCAAAGAACCATCTAGAAGAATCAGGTAACTTTTTAATCAAAAACCTCCCGTAAAATTGAACTAAATTGTCTAGTATACGAAAACCTTATTAAATAACTTGACCTCAATCCAACTCGTGAAAAACAACCAAACTAATTTAACAAGAAATCCCAAACCCTAACCAAACCCATTGATTAGAATTCAAGATATAAGATTAAACCCACAAGAATTACTCTTGATAACCTATGAAAAACAATAAAGTACTTGACCTTTTATAGGCGTAAATACTCTTATGAAACGTTTATAGAAAGTTTAAAGTAAATATAACTCAAAAACTAACTTAAAACTTAGAAAAACAATGAAAATCATAAAATCGTAAATGTGACCGTGCCTCGTAATTGTGCATGGATTGGGGCAGGGGTTACTAACAGAATGCCACAACTATAGCCAGCCACAAGTGCTTCCTCCTCCTTCTGCGAGCGTGGCTTGCTCCTCCTGTCTATGGCACGCCTTCTAATTACGCTCGTCAAAGATTCTGCCTCGCACTCTTGACCTTACACATGACCACCAGCCATTTGACCCTTGAATGGATTTTGAATGGACTACTCTCCATGCCCTAGTGCCATATTTCAAACCCTTGAAACCCACCAAATCACATAAATTGATAGATATCATTGGTGAACCTTGATGGTAGGTTCGACAGCTATGATGCACACATACAGACAAGTAAAATACCACATGAAACAACAACACAAGCAGTAGCATAACTGTAGTAGCAACATCCTCTCCTACAACTTCAGTAGCAAAAAACCACCTAAACAACAACACACCTATAACCTCACCTTCACACTCACCTACACACAGGCAAAACTCACAAAGCTCACACTAGAAAACACACGCGTGCACACACAAACAGAATCACTGCCTGCATAAACCTACTCACTTGCACACCTGCAGGTAGAACACAAACTCACTCACCTACACAAATAAGCAAAACACACACCTACACAAACTCTCTCACCTACATATACACTTCCTCTACCAAATTCCCATGCAAAAATGCATTGTGAACGTCCATCTGGTGGAGTTCCCATTTTTTCGCCACTGCCACAGACAAGAAAGTTCGAACTGTCACCATTTTTGCAACAGGAGCAAATGTTTCATTATAGTCAATTCCTTCAATTTGATTGTTGCCAAGAATCACCAAACGTGCCTTATACCATTCAATGGATCCATTCGAGTTATACTTGATCTTGTAAACCCATTTGCTTCCTATGGCTTTCTTCCCCGGTGGTAGCTCTTCCACCGTCCATGTACCATTATTCTCAAGCGCCTCAATTTCACTTGTCATAGCTTGTCTCCATCGAGAGTCCTTTGCTGCTTCATTATAGGATTTTGGCTCCCTACCAGCTGTCATTGCTGCTAAGAAAGACTGGTGATGCAAAGAAAATTTATGACAATTCACATAACGTGCTATAGGGTAAGGAGTACCTGAGGATGGAATTGGTTTGGGTGAACATTCAGAAGGGCTTATGGATCGAGCTGTATACATCACATAATCTTTCAAGTGACCAGACAGGCGTTTGATTTGATGACCACGCCCAAGTTGCTCATCAATCAACTCAAACTCTTCACCGACAGTGCCCCCCTCTCTTCGTCATTCTCATCATTGTGAACCCAGTCTGCAATCTCTGGTGTTATACTTGCAATTTCATCAATCAAAATCTCATCTCTTTCGTTAACTACTTCGTCTTTGGCATAATCAATTGTTTCAATAGCGCTTGTCCCCAAAACGTCTTGTGTTGCATCAGGTGCACTAGCGTTGGCATACAAGAACTTGTCTTCTGCAAACACCACATCTCATGAAACAAAGTATTCAGCATTCTCAAGATCATACAATTTCTATCCTTTCTTACCAAAAGGATAGCCCACAAACAAACAACGCCTACTCCTACTTGCAAATTTATCCTTTTCTCGATTCAGGTCCCAAGCATAGCACAGACACCCAAAAATACGAATATGTTTGTAACTGGGTGGTTTCCCAAATAAACATTCGTAAGGCGTCTTATCCCCAAGAAGTTTGGATGGAGTCCGATTTATTAAATACCCAGCAGTCAGCACACATTCTCCCCAAAACTTAATGGGAAGATTTGCTTGGAATCGCAATGCTCTAGCCACATTTAGAATATGACGATATTTCCTCTCAACACGTCCATTCTGTTGGGGTGTTCCTACGCATAAAGTCTGATGAATTATTCCATTTTTAGCAAAATAATTTTTCAAACAGGTGAATTCCGTACCATTATCACTTCGAACGATTTTCACATCCTTGTTGAATTGTCGTTTGATCATGGCAAAGAAATTGCAAAGTACACGTTCCATTTTAGATTTAACAACCAACAAATAAATCCACACAGCTCTTGAAAATTCGTCAACAATTGTTAAAAAATATGAGGCACCACAAGAAGCAGCAATTCGATAAGGCCCCCACAAATCACAATGAATCATCTGAAAAATTTCACTAGCTTTATTGCCACTAGATATAAACACTTCTCTAGTTTGTTTGGCTCTTAAACAAATATCACATGCTTTTTCCTTGACAAATCTATTACTGCCAAAACCAACATCAAGAATTAAACCTACTATTTTCGTAGATGGGTGTCCCATTCTCTTGTGCCATAGGTCAATGGTATCCAGACGATTTGTGTTACATGCTTTGATTTTTGCCATAGACTTGAGGTAGTAAAGCCCTTCGCGTCGTTCACCCGCTCCAATCACCATCCTCGAATTGGGGTCCTGTATAACACATAATTTTTTAGTGAATAAAACATTACAATTCAATTCATCAATCAACTGTGACACTGAAATTAAATTGCAATTCAAGTTTGGGACGTAGAGCACATTCTTTGACTTTATATGTTCCCCCAAACAAACTGACCCTTCTTTCAAGGCCATTGTTTGGTTACCATCAGGCAAGCCCACTGCACACCCCCTTAATTCTTTCAAATTAGTCATATATTCTAAACTTCCAGACATATGGTGAGAGGCACCCGAATCAATTATCCAGTTCAAATAATTCTTACCAGACAGCTTTTCATTAGCACCGGGCTTACAGGAATTCAGAAAATTTAGAAAAGCTGCCCACTGTTCCCCATTCATCAATCCATGTGCTGCATGTTCTCTTTCCATAGTCACACCTGATGAGGAGGACTAACTGATTGCCTGAGCGGAGTTAGCCCTAGGCGCACCCCTGCGTCCACGACCCGAATTCTGGTTCCCACGTCCACGTCTTGACCTGCGTCCATTCCCTTTGGGTCGATCACCCCACCAATCAGGATATCTGATAAGTTGAAAGCAATTTTCATCATCATGTCCACCACGGTTGCAATGTGTACATAGCATAGACTTATCCTTTGTCTCGGTTCCAAGTTTCCTGCCTCCTGTGTTGGCTTGAACGGCAAAGCTCATTGGCTCTCCACGTCCCTCTTTTCCTTTTGACATGTTTCGGACACGCTCCTCTTGACATATCAACGAGTACGACTTGCTCACACTTGGTAACGGTTCGGTGCCCAGAATGTTAGAACGGACCGTTCCATACACTATGTCATCCAAACCCATCAAGAATTGATGGAGTTTTTCTTCCTCACGCTTCTTGTCAAGTTGGGCTGAGAGATTGCACGTGCATCTTCCACATTGACATGTTGGAATTTGATCATAGTTTGCAAGTTCTTCCCATAATTGCTTCAATCTTCCATAATATGTCACAATTGGAAGTCCCCGTCGTTTCCACTCCGCGAGTTCCCCTTTGATCTATTGAACTCGAGGCCCGTTTGCGACCGAAAACCTCTCTCGGATGTCTTCCCACAAATCTTTTGCGATCTCCATATGAGTTATGGTGGATCGCAAATTTGGTTCTATCGTGTTGAGAATCTATGAAACCACCATTGAATTTACAGTCCACCAATCCTCCAAATCAGGAGAATCGTCATCAGGTTGTTTTACCGTTCCGTCGATAAAACCACATTTCTTCTTGGCTCGCAATGCAGTTCGCACCACTCGACCCCATTCGTCATAGTTGTCCCCCTTCAATTGTACTTGGGTGATAACATTTCCAAGGTTATCGTTTGGGGTCAAGGTGTATGGCAAGACAAGTTTCTTCCCTTCAACATTCTTCTTCTTTGGATCGTCCTCCATGGCTCTGATACCATGAAAAAATCTGAAAAAGGAATCTCTTTGAGAGAAGAACTTTTTTGTCTATTCCAATGGCTGCCTGGCCAAGAATATACACTAGCCAAATATAAAGTTTGGTCCTACCTCAATCATCTCCTAAATATCTTCTCCTACCTTAAATATATCCTAGGCATTTATTTACAAGAATAACTACCAAAAGCTACTCCTATCTTTACATAATTATCGCCTAAATTTATGCACAAATATATTCACCATATATTACATTCTTTAATAGCATCCCTCGTGTCTCTCTTGCTCTATCGTGTAAGTGTGTGGCTGTGTTTTAATTATTTGGTGAACATGTGGAGCTTTTTTATTATTGGGCTGTGTTTGTGTTGGTTTAGGTGTTTTGGAGGGCATGGAATTGGGGCTGATGGCTGTATTTGGGCAGCCTCTTGACAGTGATGATGGAGCTACTGGGTTATGGCTTGGCTTTGTAGGTGTTGTAGTTGTGTAGATTTGCAATGGTCTCGTTGAGAGGGATGGGTTTGTGTGTGACTATGAATTCTGACTACTGTTTGTTTGACATTGGTGGGGCTCGGTAGAGTGATGACTGTTACCGTGTGTGTGGTTTCGGTGGCAGGGAATGGATTGAGGTTGCGGAGGTGTTGGGCTAGTGACTGGAGTGGCTTTGTGTTATTGGCAGAGGCAGGGGATGGAACTGGTTGGTGGCAAGCTTGGAGAATTTTGGCTGGTTGTCGAAATTGAGGGTACTGTTGGTTTGTGTTCTTTCACAGGTAGAGGTGTGGTTCTGGTGGCTACAGGGTCTTTGGGTAGATATTTGGTGGAGATTTGATCTATTTTTCTCTTGCAGGTTGGGCAATGGTAATCTTGTCAATGGCGATGGAGGTTGTTTTGCTGTCTACAGTAACTGTCCAATAGTGTTTGGGGCTTCGGTGGTGCGTTTGGTGGTTTGCTAACAATGGGCTGCTGTGTGTGATTAGGACTGATTTGGCTGGAATTGACTGTGGTTGGAATATTGGACTTTTGCAAGGGAAGTTATGGTGACTGTTTTGGGCTTGACGTGGTGGTCTATGGGTGGTCAAAGGTGGTACTGTGGTTTTGTTGTGCCAATTTGGTGGTGGTTTCTGGTGATTATAGTGGTGCGTGGTGTATGTCTATTAATGACGATGTTGGGCTTTTACAGGGCTGTTGTTAAGTGAGTGTTAGTAGTGAAAGGCTAGGTCTGGTTATTGGTCTTATGTGGTTGACGGTTGCTGGTTGTGATGTTGATGATAGGGGTTTGGGGCTGTTAACTGGCAGTAGGATGGAGGTGAGGGTAGCATGAGTTTTGATGGTCAATTTGGATTAATCTGGTGGAAGGGGTAGTGAATGGTGAAAGCTTGATTTTCTTGGCAGAGTTAACTGGGCAATAGTAATAGGTGGTGGGAACTTTGAACGGTGGAATGAAGAAAAAGAGGAGAAAAAGTATGAACCAGAAAGAAAAGTGAACCTAGAAACAAAACCAACCAAATTCAGAAAGAACAAAAACTCAGAAAAACCCAACCCCAAAAAATTCAATCCGCAAGCAAAAGTTATAAATTTTCAGACAGATTTATCATTAATCAAACCATCAATTAATCAAACATAAAAACATATAAAGAAAATCAATGAATAAAAGCCATGAGATTACTTGAACAGTAGAATCCAGTCATTGATGAAGATGAACAATGAAGGCCAAATGTGAGTGACGGCTAGTATTGTGTTTTTTGGTATAAAAATGTATGTTTTAATCCTAATAGCTGAGAAGAATATGTGTGTACACACAAATTTTGTGTCTACGAACAAAAGATAAGAAAAATTGTACAAATTAAATTTTATTAATTTGAAGTAAAAGTTACAATCTCTGGATAAATTTCTTTATGAAAGAATTAATCACCTGATTTTTCTCTTCACGAACAATTAATTCAAGGGCTCAAAAAGGCTTGTTCTTGAATTAAAATCGGAGTCTCCTACAATTTGTGCGTAGGAAACGATGATTTGATTCTGTCGTCTTGAACACTTGAATCTTGGACTTTCAAGCCTCCAACACGAACACAGGAACTTGGTTGAATTTGAACTTAGACTTGAGGATTTGATTTGCACTTGAACTTGGGCTTGAGAGACTTGAGAGAGAGAAATCTCTAAAGAATTTGGTAGAACTTTCTCTAAGATTTTAGAGAATTTATCATATATCTTGACTTGGGAGGGGAGAGCCCTTATTTATAGCCAAAACTTAGAATATAATTGGCTTAAAAGGAAACTCTCTAGAATTCTCTACCAATTTGGGCTGTTTGTGACTTTAGAAACCCATTTCAAGTAGATTTTAATAAATGGGTCGGCTCAGAGAGTCCAATGTGAATTAATAAAATTAATCCATTTTAATTTAATGGACATTATAATCGGACTTGAGGCCCACATATCAATGGCCCAACTTATAAGTCCAGACAATTTGAAGACATCATTGACTTGAGGCCTACATGTCAAATGTTTGATTCATAAGCCCAAACTCATAAAATAATTTTAATTTAATTTAATCAAGATCAATTTAATTTATTTAATCTTGATTAATTAAACTAAAATAAAATTTCATCGTTTACAAATGCTCCCACTTCAAGGCTCGAAGGAGTATTGCTCAACAATTACCGGAGATGAGGCTTGAAGTTTGAAACAAATAATTCAACTTCATAATCAAATTCACAACTAGTTTAACAACGGAAGACCAAACTTCGCTAGCTGACTTGAAACCGAGAGAATTACTTGGCTAATAAAATTGGAAGGCACCATGTACTTGAAACTTCCAACATTGGCCTTACATAAATGGCCATCGAAGAATTAGGCACGATCATAATTTTGGTCCCCAAATCATTGGCGAAATTGATTAGAGATAACATCACAATGCTCCAAAATTCCATTAGAATAAGAAATAAGGATGCACCCTTCTGCCTTCATTGAAGTTTCCATTTTGGACTTCCTATACTATAGTACAAGAATATAGAAAGTACTAATTCTGACGGCCCCTGTACAGAGACTTGTGAAGCAAATCCTTGCACAGATACTACTGCTACCGGCTATTGAATCAAGAAAGACTTTGGCAATTTCCAATTGTTAACTAATTCATTTAATTTCCAATGAAAACTCCAACCGGTGAAGTCAACTTCCAAACGGTGAACTCGATTCTTTTTTTTTTAAGTTTCAACAAGATCAAGTGACTAAAATTGAAAAGCATAAACTATCTTAACCTTGAATTTGGAAACTTCTTTTAGTCAACACCCACTGACTTTAATTACAACTTTCAATTGACTTGCACTTGCTAACTCAATTTTCTTCACCCATGTGCGCAGTATTCTTGCACCTTGTCAGTTTATTTCCAAAGCTTCTTTTAGGCTCATTACAGCAATTTCCAAAAGACATTCCTTCCAAAACTGAGCTTAGCCGACTCACAATTTGGCAATTTCCAAACCATAAAATTCTTTCTGTTAGAAGGTTCTTTAGACTCCTTGCGAACTCTATTTATATAACCTACTATACATAAAGTTCTTACCAACTTGCTGCTACAAATTGTCAAACACTGCTGCAACTTGAATCGTAATACCCGAAAGCTTGTACGGTTGCTGCAAGGAGAAGTGAGAATCAATTTGGCGAGTTCCGTTTGCACCAACCTCAGAGGTAATTTTCTTTAACTTCATGACATCACCTTGTCTCTAATGATTACTGTTGTTGCTGCCATGAACTCAAGTGTTGAATTTATTGACCCAATTGCTTGCTGAATTTCTTCAAAGAGATTGAAGGGCGTGGAACTTCATTGCTATTATGCCTTCCTTCTTTTGTGTGTTTCTCATCTTTGCGTCATAAACTTTCGATTGAAGACAACTTGTCCAATTGGAATTAGATTGTTTGACTTTAATTACATTAATCATCCTGCTACATCTTTTCTTTCCCGTTGCATCGTGCTTGCTAAAGAATCAGAATGGACTTCTATATTCTTTTCCTACATCAATAACTTGCATTCTTTAATAACATTGATAGTCAATCTACTCAAGGTACCCGAAATTTTGACTTTATATTTACAACTTGACTTATAAATTAACTGCAAGCCCACAACAATTGTGAATATGCCATAAGTTCCATCCATTCGCACTCGGCTTTTCTTTGCAATTTTGCGTATGTGGCTTATATCCTACTTACTAAACTTCTCTTCATTGAATCAAATATTTTTGACACACACACAAAAAAAAACTGGAGATTCAATGAGAGCCCTACAAGGCTTGAGAAATCACCAGAGGCATTAATTTCGATGATAGTCCCACAAGGCTTAGAAATCCATGGAGGCACCTATTTCTATGATAGCCCCACAAAGCCTAGAAATCCGTGGAGGTACCCATTTCAATGATAGCCCCACAAGGCTTGAGAAATCATTGGAGGATTAATTTCAATGATAGTCCCACAAAGCTTGAGAAATCCATGGAGGAATCAATTTCGATGATAGTCTCTAAACGTAAAACTTGTCTTGCCATGCCAGTACTACTTAGCATATACAAAGGTTTGAATAAGATTGTAAAGTCACCAACTCCCAGACATTCAAATGCTTCATTTCCTTTGCATTATGTTTATGGTTGGCTAGCGCATTATTTTTCTACACATTTTTCAACTCCAAATCTTTTGCCTGGACCTATGATGACTGCATATTCTGGAGAAGGTGGAGTTCGATATTACGATGAGACCGAGGCTCGAAACCTTGTTCATATGGGCAATAAAGTGAAATGGTCAGCAACTTCTCTTGTGAAGAACCAAAATGAACTCTTTGTTGATAATAACAAGTTACGAAACATTGAGCTTGGTTATTTCTTTAGTGCACGTTCCAACTAGTTGGTCTTGCATGTCGAAGGTGAATTCTGGGTTGAGCCCTATAGTCCATACAGATTGTTAGGCAATTTGACTTTTATCAGGACATCCCAAAGAAACTCAGGGCTGATGTATGATCCATTAACTATGAATTGTGTCGAATACTTTGGCATACATTTACTCACCATAAAAGCAATGCAAGATTGCTTTTTCCTGCTAGCCCACTGGATGCCAACAAATTTGTGTTGTCAAATTTTCAGAAATGCTGGTCCAAGACTCATGGAAAATATATGCTTGAAGGACAAAGTGCCTTAGTTACCCAAGAGTCGAAAAAGAAAACATTCAAAAGCACAAAGGAGGAGGAGAAAAACCCAAAAGGCTCAAAAAACTAGACCACCACCTCGGAAGATGCTATTGACAGGGAAACACCTCAAAAGAATACCTCTTGTCACCTTCCTTCTATAGTTTTGAAAGCTAATGATCACAAGATCACGAGTTCTCATGAAAAGAAGCGGGACAATTCTTTGCTTGACGATGATGAGCAATCCCACAATAGTGATCAACATTGGAAGTGCAAAAAGAACAAGGTAACAACCTCTGCTTTGGATAATAATGACTTAAACCCTAAAACGTTCTTTGAGGCCATTCCAGATATATCTATACTTGACATTAGCCTTCCACAAATTGTAAGATTTATTTCCATCATCTCATCTCTCCTTTTTGCCTTCATTTTTCGAAAACACCACATTAGTCTTAAATTTTACTTGGATGTTTTTATGACAAACATTGAATCATTTTGCATGTAGTTGGATGATCTACCATTGGTATTCATTGATGATCAAGAAGCTCGTAAAGGCTCGGTTGATGGGCCTGATGCTTTCGAACTCTTGGCGGAGCAAGTGTCTAAGTCTCCCCAACTTGAAGATACTGGTGATAGTACCAAAAAATAAGCAAGTGAAAAGATTCAAGTTTTAGACTCTGCCTCTTGTGAAGAAGAGTTGAACGCCCAATTGACTATTAAGAGGAATAAACTCAATGTGTTCGATCTGCCAATGTGGCCAAGGCAACCACAAGCTTCTGAATTTTTTCCTGAAATTGTAATCTTAGATTGTCGCCAAAGCTACATTCAGATGTTGTGGAACAATCTTAAATGACAGATATCTGGCAGACCATTGGAGCGCATGTCATCACTAGAGGCCAAAGCCAATAGCATCATGGCAAAAATGGGTAGTGGCAATGTTATCAATCTTTAACCTTTGCAGGGTCTGTTGAAAACTTTCTTTGCAAACGTTGCCCAATATGATTCCACCAAGTCCATGCTTTCATAAAAAGTTCCCGCTGAGTCTTATGACAAGCTACTTGCTGCTGCTGCTGCATGCCACCTTAATGATGCTGAAGTCTTGAAGAAGCAACAAGCTAAAAAGGTCTTGTCCCATATGAATAGACTCGCGGACATTGATCATGAAGAAAGAGACTTGAGGACATGACTTGAACTCTTGGAAGCTCAAAGAAAAGAAACTTTTTCACTAGTAAAGAAAGATGAGGAGGAGCTTTCAGAAATACAATCGAACATAGAGAATTTGAAGGCGGAAGTCACCAAAATTGAGGCTTCAACCCCTTACTGGATGAAGAAAGTGAAACTTTAGAGAAGATGAAGGAACTACTAGAGGGAAATCGCAAGAAATTAATAGAGTTCAAACTCTAGATTTTGTAGCATTCCTTTGTCTCTTGCATTCCTTTGTTGGGTAGACTTTTGTAGCCAATTTTAGCAAAGATTAGCATCAAACATGTAATTTAATCTAGAGTACTTTTGCTTTATCAATATAAATTCTCAATTTTTACATTTGTATTTCTCTCTCCTTTTATGCTTTATTTTACTTCTTTGCCTTAATAGTTCAAATTTAAAACTATTAAATGCAAGAATTAAAGAAAATTACTCAATTTTATCTAACATAAAAGAACACTTGAAATGCATCGTTCAAATATTATGAACAAAATACATTTTATTTTTGTATTCTTATTTTTTTTTGTTAGAATAAAATTTAAGTTTTCATAAGAAACACATAATGTGTTAAAAATGGTATAACCGAACTTAGGAGTTGCCTCCTAAGTTGCCAACGTATTCCAAAAGGGAATCAAGTCACAAGTAGTTTCTTGCCGTTCACAGTTTAACCTCATGCGGGTTAGGGGTATCCATTTATATACCACCTTAGACTTGGTGGAGTGTTTCAACAGTTTAATCACATACTACACTATTAGTAGTTGCCATCTACAGTTTTACCTCGTGCGGGTGAGGAGCAACATGCAGTTTAGACTCGTGCGTCAATGAGCACTTCACTTTCTTATGGCAAATATTGTTTCAAAAATTTTTCGTTTATTGGGCCAACTTTCACACCATCTTGGTCAACTAACTTGTAGGCGCCGTTTGTGTAGACTTCACAAACCACATACGGTTTATCCCATTTGGATACAAACTTGTCTTTGGTGCAATGTGTCATGAATATTGGTTTTTGAACAGCGAGAACTATGTCACCAATTTGGAAGAAGCGAGAACGGACCCTTTTGTTAAAAGCCTTAGAAAAGCGGGCTTGATAGCATTCAAAACTTTGTTGCGCCTCCAACCTTTTTTCATCCAAAGCTTCCAACTCCTCAAGATGCAAGCAGACATTTTCTTCTTTAGTGAGCCCTTCTTGAATGGCGATCCTTAGAGATAGAATTTGTTGCTCAAGAGGTAGAACAGCTTCGACACCATACACCAAGACATAAGGAGTAATTTGCATAGTTGTCCTATAAGTGGTGCGATAGGCCCAGAGAGATTCATTAATTCGTTCATGCCAATCTCATTTTGATTTTGTCACGACCTTCTTTAACAGATTGCAAAAAGTTTTATTGAACGCCTCGGCTAAACCATTTGTAGGAGCATTATACATTGACGACTTGTGTTGTTTGAATTTGAACTTTTTACACAATTTATCCATCAAGTTATTAGAGAAAGACTTGTCATTGTCAGTTATGATATATCAGGGCACCCCATAACGGTAGATGATGTTAAAGCAAATGAAATTCATGACATCTTCCTTTCTCACTTGCTTGAGTGGCACAGTTTCAGCCCATTTAGAGAAGTAATCAGTAGCAGCTAATATGTATGGATGTTGAGCAGATGACTTTGGCAATGGTTCAACCACGTCAAGTCCCCAAACATCAAAAGGCCATGAAGCTACTGTTAGATACAATGGTTTGGGAAGCTGATGAATGTAATTTGTATGAAATTGACAGGCTTGGTACCTTTGAGCATACTAGATATAATCTTTGACCATCGTAGGTCAATAGTAACCCATCCTTTTAACATGAAAATGCAATTTAGGATCAGATTGATGAGCATCACAAATTCCAAAAAAAACTTCCTCCATGGCTTGAAAAGCTTTGTCCTCTCCTAGACAGCGTAAGAATACACCATTAAATGAATGTCGATATAATGTATCCTTAGAAAAGATGAATTGAGGTACACGACGATGAATATTTGTCCTCCTTCGTGCCTCATTCAGTAGTCTTCTATATTTGAGATATTCGACGAGTGGTTGTTTCCAATCATCTTTTTCAGTTTCACAAATAGAGATCGCATGAATTTCAATTTCTTCATACTTATCTTCATCGAATAATGGCGGAACCACCCACTTTCGACATACAGGAACTTGCATCTCGTGACCAGGCAACGCAAGTGTTGAAGCGAGCATAACTAATGCATCAACTTACTTGTTCTCTTTTCTTGGTATGCGCTCGACGGTCACACCTCCAAGCCATCCAATAAGTTGTCTGACATAATTACGATATGGAATCAATTCTGACTTCTTAATTTCATAATTTCCCATTAGTTGATTAACAAACAATTTTTGAATCTCCACAAACTTGAAAATCGAGTTGTTTCATGTCAACAACCATTTCAAGTCCAAATATGAGCGCTTGGTATTTAGCGACATCGTTTGAACAGCGTTGACTTAAGGCAAAGGAATACGGTAGTACTTCTCTGTCGGGTGTTATAAAAATAACCCCAGCACCACTTCCCTCACGATGAGCAGCACCATCAAAATACATCTTCCATGGCGGATGAATTTCCACGAGAAATACATCTACATCAGGAAGATCATCACATAGCTCATACTCAGCAGGAATTGGATGGTCAGTTAGGAAATCTGCAAGAACTTGCCCCTTTATTGCTTTTTGTGAAACATAGACAATCTCAAATTACTGCAGTTAGAGATACCACCTTGTCAAATGATTAGAAAGAACTATCTTACTCATTACATATTTAATAAGATTTGCCTTGGAGATTAGGCGTACAATATGAGCTTGAAAGTAGTGCTTCAATTTTTAAATGGCGAAGATAAGTGCCAAACACAATTTCTCAATTGAAGAGTAATTAAGCTCATTTGGAGTCATCATTCTACTCAAGTAGTGCAAATCCACTTCTTTGCCCTCAATATTTTCTTGGACAAGTAATGCCTCAACAGATCGTTCTTATGCAGCTATGTAGAGGATTAGTAGTTTTCCATGTATCAGCACGGCCAAGACAGGTGCTTTCATGAGATGTGTCTTGATACTTTTAAGTGCATTTGAGCAAGTCCCATCCCATACAAAGGGTACACCTTTCTTCATAATATGACTAAATAGTTGACACTTCCTAGCCAAATTTGATATAAACCTTAAAAAATAAGCCAACCTCCCTTGCAGACTCTTTAATTCATGAATATCTCACGGTTTTGGTATCTTCATTGTAGTATCTATTTTGGCTTAATCAATTTCAATGCCATGGTGGCAAACCACAAAACCAAGAAATTTGCCAGAGGTGACTCCAAAGGCACATTTAAGAGGATTCATCTAGAGTTGATACCTTCTTAGTCGATCAAATACTTGCCTCAAATCATTTAGGTGGTCACTTTTTTTCTTGATTTGACAACCAAGTCATCAACATAACACTCTACATTTTTATGGAGTATGTCATCAAAGATGTTTTGCATGACTCTTTGATACGTTGCTCTAGTATTTTTCAATCCAAAGGGCATAACTTTATAACAATAAATGTCTTTGGAGGTACGAAATGCAGTAAGCTCCTCATCATCGAGTACCATGCGAATTAGGTTGTATCCGGAAGAACCATCCATAAATGATAGTGCCTCATGTCCAATTGCTGCATCAACCATAAGCTTAGTAATAAGAAGTAGAAAATCATCCTTGGGACAAGCATTGTTGAGATCTCTAAAATCCATACAAGTACGAATTTGCCCATTCTTTTTCTGCGCAGGGACAATACTCGAAATCCATGTAGGATACTTGACTTCACGGATGAACCCAACTTCGATGAGCTTGTTCACTTCGGCTTTAATTGAGATAATCAAATTAGGCCTAAATCGCCTTTGAGCTTGTTTAACTAGGCGAGCACCTCGTTTGACTGCTAGGTGATGGACGGCCACTTTAGGGTCTAAACTAGGCATTTTTTTATAACTCCATGCAAAGATGTCACGGTATTCTTGCAAGAGTTCGACATATGCATTTTCTTCTTCGAAACTCAAAAGAACACTCACATAAGTTGAACGTGGATGTTCGAGAGTACCCAAATTAATTTCCTTTAATTGATCTACAATAGCATTTACATCTTCTTTGAATTTAGGTGGAGCTTTTTTAGCATTCTCTTCTTCGAGACTCTCATCATCAATTGCAGTTATATGGTTACAAGAGACTATGCTCTCTTCATCATCTTCTTTAATTCTAGTGTATACTATGGTATGCTCCTTAACCTTCAACACGCTTCCACAATGTACAATAAGATTAGTACATCTTTTCATTGTTGAAGGAATAAGACTATCATATCTTTGTGTATTATAATTGGAAGAAGATGGTGACTCAAACTCCTTGATCAGGTTGTCAACTCTTTCCTTTATCGACTGAGAACTTCTCACTTTTCTTCCTTTCAGCCCCAACCTTTTAAAAACTGAAATACGTGAAGTTTTGCCCCCAAGTCAATCAATTGCCTTGAAATCATCAACGTTGGAAGATGCTTCATCCTCAACAGAAATTGTCGTGTCAGAAAAATAGATGAAAGGTACTAGTGGAGTCCGTTGACTGTCGTGCCCCAAAAGGCGGTCTAATCTAGTGACCCTTTTTGAAAAAATAAATTTTAAAACAATTGTGCGTGTGTAATAAAAATCGAGTTTTTAGTAAAAAAAAGTATTTTTTTTAAAAAATAGTATTTTAAAAGAAAATAAGGTCGGAACTAAAAGTATAACAGTTTTGATCAACTAATTTTTTAAAAAGGGTTTTATTTTAAAAATGGAGTCGCCACTTGGTACTGAGTTAGGGTGTACCAAGTCACTCGAAAAAAATCGTTTAACAAAACAAAAGTAAAATTTTAAAAAAATTATTTAAAACCCTTTTCTGACTCCGATCTACGAAAAACGAGAGAAAAAGGTTCGAGAGTCACATTTGAAGAAAGAGAATGCAAAAGTTTGCGCCTAAGACACCCTTTCTACCTAGCCGAGACTAGTTGCAAGGTTTAATCAAAATTTTCTAAATTCTCCCTAAGTCTTATCGTGTTCGGATGTATCTAAATGAATGCAAATCTTAAGTCTAAATGTGAGTATTGGGAGAGTCGGCATGTTCTGTCGAGACTTGGTCGGGGTTATCGCATTAATTGCGAAACCCAAATCGAGATCTTGAGAGAGTCACGAGTGTCTATGCAAATGCAATGCTAAAGGAAAAGAAAATAATAATATATAGTAAGTGAAGAAAGAAAGTGAGTATGCAACATGACGGGTACGGGGAACTAATATCTTGTGATTGAATATTCTTACTCACGGAAGGAGAAACGGCATGTACGCCACCGCCTCCCACGTGAGGAGACGACTATTTCTAGTCAGATCACACAAAATGACCTAAATTCTAAGTGAGATGCAATCTAGATGTCATGCATTTGAAGATGTGTCAAAAATAAATAAATAATAGTAGTAATAATAAAAATTGGGCAAAATGAAAAGAAAACTAAAAGTATGTGAAGTGGGATGTAAAATGCACACGAGTGTACCTAACACTAAAATGCCCTAAGGGTCTAGCATTGGATTAATCCTTTCTAGGGATTCCCACTAGCATTGGACTAACGGAGAAACGATAAAGCCACAACTAGCGTTGAACTAGTGTGGTGACGGAATAACATAAAACATAAATTAAATAGTAAAACATAAATTAAAAGCAAATTAAACATATAAAGTCATATAAGAGCACATAGGAGCACATAACATGTAAACATAATATCTAGATACAAAGTTCTAGGGAAAGCAGTAAAATATACAAGCACGTAAGTATGCAAAAGCACATTAGCCCTAATTATTACATCGGGAAATTTAGCAACAACTTTTAGTGAGAAAAAAAATGTAAAAGTAACTTATCTATTACACATACTATCTAAATACAAATTTTGCTAAAAATATAAGAAATATGTTCTAACTATTACATTGGCTAGCTAAATACAAAAGTTTACAATTTTTTATTCAAAATAATAAAATTAAAAATTAAATAGCATAAAGAAAATAAATACACAAAGAGCATGCAAAATAGGAAATATATGAAGAAAATGCATAAAAATCACATAAGGCACATTGTAGCACATAAAGATTAATTGGTGAAAAATAGGGATACCTCTCGAAGATCCGGTACTAATGCTTAAAAACATGAATAAACGTGTCAAGGTATCAAAGTATAAACAAACAAAATCTAAAATATATAAGTATTGACAAAATGCAATAAAAAAATAAATTCTGGCAACTAAGGGGACTAAAAAGTAAAATTTTATAAAATCTAGGGGGTAAAATTAGATATTCAAATAAGTCTAAGGGGAGAGCAATTGCAAATTAAAGCAAAATTGGGACACGATTGTAAATTAAATCTAAGAAAGGGAGCAAAAATAAAATTTCAGCAAGTGTGGGGCTCAAAATGTAAATTTTAGTAACATTAACGGGGTCAAACATGAATTCCAGCAATATAACAGGGATCTAAAACAAATTTTAGCAATATGTAAAGGACTAAAATACACTTTCTATCAATTAATGGGGTCTAAATCAAAATTCCAGCAAAATGTAGGGAGTTAGAATAAAGTTTCCAACAATTTAGGACTTAAAACTAAAATTCTAGCATGTCAAAGGGACTTAAAAGAAATTCCAGCAAGTGAGAGGGGTGAAACATATGAATCTTGCAAACATTAGGTGCAAACATATAAATTCCAGTAATTTGGGGCACAAGAATGTAAATTCCAGCAATGTTAGTGGGGTAATGCAAAATAAAGAACTTAATTGAAAAGAAAACAAAATTTAGGGGGCGGTTTCACAAATAATAGGGACTAAATTGCAAGTATTTACCTTACACTAAAGTAAAAGAAATGCTGAAACATAAATTAGATTAACTAATTAAATTAATGACTAAATTAAGCCAAACTTAATAAACTAAATAGCTGGTTACCCTAATTATTTAACCTAATTAAGAATAGCAAATCAAAACAAAAGGAACACTTAAATTAGATAAAAAAAAACACATAACTAAATTCAAAAACCAGTATATGCCCAAAATCTAATAAGTTGTTTAGAATTTCTTTAAATCTCAAATTTCTCTTCTTTTCTCCCTTTTTCTTTCTCTCCTTTCTTTCTGTTTTCTCTAACCGATTGCTCCCTCTCTCTTTGCTTTCTTCCTAGATTTTCCCTTCTCTCTCACCTCAGTCTCTCTTTTCCTCTATGTCCTATTTCAAATTCCCTAAATCCCTTTGTCTAACTCATTCTCAGTTCCTTTCTCTCGTCTTTTCTCCCTCTTCTACTCTCTCTTTCTTTTAGTTCTCTGGTCTCTCTCTTTTTTCTCTAGCTGACCCCTCTCTCTGTTTCTCTATTTTTTCTTCCTTTCCTTTCCCCTGGTTTCTCTAACTCTCTATTCTCCTCTCTTTCAACTGCTCTGCGTTCTTCCTGTCTATATCTTTGCTCTCTTTTTCTCTATGCTTTCTAGTCTTCTCTCTCGTTCTCTCCCTCCTCTTGCTTTCATTTCTTCTTCTCTCATTCTTTCTTCTTTACAGGATTTTCTCTCTACTTTCCCGTCGATCTCCCTCTGTTATTCGATGGTCCTCTCGGTTCTCTCAGTCTTCTCTCTCTCTCTCTGAAGCAATTGTAAATGGAGTACTATTATGGCGTGTGGTGGTTTTGGATGGCATGTGATGACTGTAAATGGAGGTATTGTGATGGGGTGACTCGATGTGATTTGGGGGTGAACTATTTCTGCAAGTATTTGGGGATGGTGATGTGGTTGCGGTGGAGATGCTCCATTGATGGTATTTTGGGACCATTGGTGGCAATTTGGGTGATTCGGATGACTGAGGTTGTGGGTGTTGGATTGATTTGTGATTTCTAGTGGAGCTTTGGGGATGCAGGAGAGGTGATGGTGGTTTGTGGTGATGGTGGTGCCGCTGGTTTTTTTGGGCAGTAGAGTGATTTGTTTTCTGTGGGCTGTTGTTTGATCCCCGATGGTTGAGCCGTGGTCTTATGGGTGAATTTGTTGATTTTTCTTACAGGTTATGGAAGAGTTTATCAATGGCGAGGAGAGGAGACTGTATGGTGTTCTTGGCAACAGCTGTGCGAGTGACTATTTGATTGTTCTTGGGGTTTGTACCAGGTAACTGATATGGTGATACTACATATGCTGACTGTGGTGATGAGATGGGGGTTGGTCTTGAGGCGATAGGGGCTGTTTTGGGTGTATATTGTTTGATTCAAAGGTTGGGAAATGGTGGTTCAATGGCTGTGTTTGATGTTTTCTTTACAGACTCAGGCAGTGGAAAAGAATTGGTGGAGATTTAGATGGCTGTTGTGGAGATGGAGTTGGGATAGAGCTAGTTTGTTTCTCTAGTGGTTTTGTGTCTATGGCTTTGGAAGTTAGTGTTTCCTAGGGATTTGGGGTCGTTGTAGGTTGCTGATGGTTGAGTGATATTGTGTGATAAGCAGCTATTTTCAGGGGAGAGGTGACAACAGATTTTAGGGGCTGGTCTACCACAAGTGTCTGAACTGTGGTGGGAATTCGTGGTTTTAGGCAAATTCGGTGGTGGGTTGATGGAATTTGTGGTGATTCAACTGGATGGAAGAGGAACTAGGTGGTGGTGCGAAATGGTTGTGATTGGAGATTGATATTTGACTGGTTGTTTGTGACGTTTAGGGGGGCTGATTGATTGGTTTGTGGTGGCTATGAAGAGTTTATGTGGGTTGCGTGGGTTCAATTTTCCTTTTGCAGGGTTTGGTTATTTTGGCAGTGATGGAGGCTGTTTGTTGATGACTTTAGATGGTGGAAATTCCGGTGGTGGAATGAGGTATTTTGGTAGCTGACAAACTGATGGGCAGTGGATGATTCTCGGTGGTTTGAGGGGCTGAAATTGGAGCTCTGGTGGTGATGTTGGTGAGGTAGAAGATGATGATGGGGTATAAGCACAAAGCTAGAAAAACAGAAACTCAAAAATCAGAAAAACAGAACTAAAATCCTTAAGAAAACAAATGAAAAATTCAGCAACAGAAATGAAAACCCAGCAACAAGAACAGAATGACAGTTCAATGGCTTAAATAAAATTCTCAACAAACATACAAAAATTAATCTGATTTGTTTAGAAAATGAAAGAAAATTTAATAAAATAAAGAGAAGAACTTACCTTTTAAAGCTTCAAAAATGACTTGATGATGAACAGTGAAATGAAAGAATCCAGTCATTGTTGAAGATGAACAATGAAAAGAATGTTGAAGATGAATAGTGAAAAGAAAAAGAGAACGACAGCTTATGTGTTTTTTTTTTTTTTTTTGTGTGAATTGTGTGTTTTTAATCTACTAAGGTGTAAAAGTAAAAGTGTTTTTAGAGTTTTTGATTTTAGATGTTTTTTTTTCTAATTTAAAGGGGGTATTTATAGGGTTAGTTGCCTTAGTAACCAAAAATACTACAAAATAATAAAAATGTAACTGGTAATAAAAATTCTAGCTTTATATAAGAAAAATATTTTTAATTCAAAAAATTAAAAATTAATACAAAGAAATGACAATAATCTCCAAAATTTTTCAAAAAATTCAAAGCAGATTTCAAAATAAAGGTTAGAGTTTAAAACTGATAAAAAACGTGTTCAATCAAAGTAGATTTCAAAATAAAGGTTAGAGTTTAAAACTGATCAAAAACGTATTCAGGGTGTGAAATGACGATTTCACCCTTAAATAACGAAAATACACAGAAAATAGTTATTGGTTCAAAAAATTACCAAAAATTAAAAATAAGCTCAAAATCTTAAGAAATGCATTTATGACTCAAAAATTGGTAAAAAATAAATTTAAACTGTAAAGTAATGATTTTGCCCCTAGACAACAAAAATATAAAGAAAAATAGCTATTGATCTCAAAAAATTATCAAAAATTAAAAATAAGTTTAAAACCTTAGGAAATGTATCTATGACTCAAAAATTGATGAAAAAGAATTTAAACTGTAAAATAACGACTTTACCCCTGAACAACGAAAATACACAGAAAAATAGTTATTGGCCTCAAAAAATTATCAAAAATTAAAAATAAGTTTAAAACCTTAAGAAATACATTTATGACTAAAAAATTGATGAAAAATAAATTTAAACTGTAAAATAACGATTTTGCCCCTAAATGCAACATTTACAGAAAAAATAGCAATCATTCTCGAAAAAAGTAAAAAAATTTAGAAACATACTTAAAGAATTAGAAAAATAAATTTGGGATCTAAAATGAGCTAAAATAGTGTTTGCGAGGCGAAATTACCATTTTGCTCTTGTGCTGGTTAAATATAAAAGAATACCAATTAAATCCGAAAAATCACAAAAAGAATTAAAAAAATACGTTCGAAAGTAAAAATATGAATTTAAAATCTCAAAACTAATGAAAAAATATTTACAGTTGAAACTTACTGTTTTGCCCCCCGAAAATTGATTTTGTTCCCCTTTTTATTAAAAAATTAGAATTTGACCCCAAAAAATTCAAACATAGCTCCAATTTAAAAAATAAATGGTGTGTCAAAATTTGGTGCCTACAAAAATATAATAGTTATTCGCCCTATTAATCTTGATTCAAACCGGTGCTTGAGGGGAATAACCAAAGCCATCCTTGGAGCTTTCAATAGCATACCCTTTCTCTTTTAGCATCTTTTGAGTAGAGTTCAGTCCGTGGACCTTTTCACCAGCAGCTTCAAGTGATAAAGAACTTAATGCAGTAGAGTTTTTCAAATCATATCCAGCTTCAGCAAGAAGTCTATAGGTGTTTGGGTCGAAACCTTCCTTAATTCTCGAGCTTGGCAGGGCGTTATGTTCAACTTTTGGTTTCTCCAATGGACGGACAAATCTCTTCAACGGAGATTGTGAGCTCTTGACGGTATTCAACTTTGTTATGGAAAACGTTAGATCTTTTAAGGTTTAATGCTTGGCTAAAGGCGATTGTTCTTCCTTCCCTTTTAACTTTGGAACATAGCGAAAAATGACAGGTCTATCACTTGATGACGGAGTAGTTGCGTCTTGAACCTTTTGTCTAGTAACAAGATTCTCATCATTCAAAGTGGAGTCTATGGTCAAATCTGGAATATCAAAATTTTGAGCTTTACTCACACTTGATGGTAGATCATAAACTTTCTTTATGTCACAGACCTTCAGGTAAAATTTAGCGTCAGCAAAATGTGCCTCAGATTCAGTGAATAGCTTGTCATCAGCTATCACCTTTTTTACTACGACACCTTGGAAGTATTTAAAACATTGGTGATGTGTTGATGACACGACCCCATTCTCATGGATCCACGGCCTTCCCAAGAGTATATTGTATATTTTCTTGGCATCTATAACGTGGAGTAGCACTTTCGAAACCATTCCATCAATCATTATGTCAAGTTTGATAATTCCACTAGCTCTTTGCCCCCCTTGGTTGAAGCCTTAGATCATCAGTCGGTTATTAGACAGCTCATCAACGGAAATGCCAATATCTTTTAAAGTTCGCAAAGGCGAAATGTTGACTGTGGAGTCTCCATCAATTAGAATTCTATTTACCTTTTGCTCACGAGTGTAGCCAGTTATAAATAATAGACGGTTGTGCGGTGCAAACCCAAACAATAAATCTTCATTATTGAAGACAATTGTTGCAGTGCACTCTATGGATGCTTTTGAAGCAATGGTGGAGTTCTCATCTGTATCAACTTTTTCAACCAAAATATCATTAGAATTGACGACATTGCTAGACTTGTAGTCATCAATTGGGAGAGATGGGTCAGGAGAGCATGGTTTGCTTTCAGATAGGATTTCGCCTTTTGAATTGGAGTAGTAGACTAAAAAATCATACTTTCTAGAAGGTTTAGAGAGTCTTCCAACGGAGGAGTCTCCAGCTAGCGAGCAACTCTTCTATTTGCTTTTGACCTTTTTGTTTAACTTCTCCTTTCTTGATACTTAATCATCTTCGTACAAAGTATCAAAAGCAACTTGCTCATAGGCGTCACAGTTACAGAATGGGTCAAAGTATTTGTGATCACCATTGCTGAAGGAATAGACAGGATTTCCCACTTCGTCCAAATGATTTATCGGAATTCCCTTAAGTTGCTCTAATCTTTTGATTGGCCAAACTATGTTCACTTCGGAGTTGCCATCACTAGCATGTTATGGAAGAGACGAGCCTTTATTGTCAATTGAAACAACCCATTTTATGGGTTCTTTAATAAAAATAGAGATTTTCTCTTTGAATCCATCAACAAATTTGTTATCTCGAGTAACTGGACGGCGAGTCTTTTGTAGGAACTCATGATTTGTTTGAACCCTAGAGATGACACCCTTCTTTTCTGTCATTCTCGCTTTTCTCTTCCAAACTATCTTACTCTTTGTTGGTGACTTATTCGTCTTATTAGATGGATGAGAGTTTCGCCTCCATTTACGAGTAACAAGGATCCATCCTTCCTCATCAGAGTCATTTCGGTTTGAAATTGTGGATTCAACATCTTCTTGTTCGAAAATTTCTCTAACGACTAAGGGAAATATGGTTGGCTTGACTTCCATAGGAGAGAATGACCCGAACGCAATGATAGAGGGGTTTGATTAATGAAGTAACTTCTCTAATTTTCACAATAGGCTCTTCAACTCCCATAGATTTTGCTGAACTAAAGCCAATTGTGGTTTGGTGTGTACTAACTTTTTCTTTTTCAAGCAGAATTTTCCCTTGTCTAGCCAACTTTATGACTTTGTCTTTGAAAACAAAGCATTTTCTATAGAATGGCCAACCAAACAATGGTATTTGCAGTAATTTGGGTCATCAGTCCTTTTTGCTTCGCCCAGTCGCTTCATCTCGAGCGGTGTAATCAGATTTAATCTCAATAGATCATTAAACATGCCAGGGACATCGGAATCAAGAAACGGATACTCCTTTTCTTACATGTTTTTAAAGGCTAATTGCTTCTTCTTTTGCACTTGATAAACATTGACCTTCTTATTTTCTTTCTTTATTGTTTTAGGGATGATCTTGAAGGGTGCTACACTTGCAGTCAATGACTCTTTCCTTTCACTTTTGACAAGAAGCTTACCTCCCTTCTTTATCTCTTACTTTTCTTTACTTTTGCGAGGATTAGGAATAGGTGGCTCTTGTCCTCCAAGATTGATCTCCAAATTATGGGTCTTTGTTGCTAGTTTATCGAAGGTCTCTAGTTGTATCCCTTGTAAGATGTAACGAAGCCCCCAGTGCATGCCCTGAATACACATCTCACTAGTAGACGACTCAAACAGTCGATCTTTACTATTAAGACTAAGAGTCTGCCAACGATCAATGTAGTCAACAACATGCTCGTCCTTCCATTGACGAGCATTCGAGACCTCGTTCGTGCTAATGGTCCATCTTGTGCTATAGAATTTATTGAGAAATTCTTGCTCCAATTACTCCTAAGTGTTAATGGATCTAGGTTCAAGGTCAGTGTACCAGTCAAACGCATTGCCTATAAATGAACGTACAAATTGCTTGATTAGCAAATCTCCATCAGTGCCAGCGTTATTACACGTCTCCACAAAATATGCGACATGTTGCTTGGGATTTCCCTTGCCGTCGAACTATTAGAACTTGAGAGGTTGATATCCAGCAAGCATCTTTAGACCATCAAGTCTCGCAGTATAAGGTTTGGCATAAGAGTGGGATGACTTTGAGGCTCCATCAAACTTGTCTTTGATCGTTCCTTCAATGAATTCCTTGAAGTGATCAACATGAATTGTTCCATCGGCAGAAACAGAGACATGTTTTGTCGCATGTGACTTTGAAGTCTCCTTTGCCTTGGAAGAAGTCTCCGCATCTTCATGAGTTTCTGTTTGCTTCGGCACAAAAGGGCTACTTTCATCGGCATTCTCGATCTTGTCCATCAGTTTTACTATCTTTGCATCTTGGCTTTGCACATGCACGACGAGTCCTTCCACAAGTTTGGTCATGTGAGCCAATTGCTATTCAATGGTTGTGGTGTTTGTCATCATCACGGGCATCACCACAGAAGTTATTGAATGAGTCAGACCATCAAGAAACCCACGGAAGAAGTCTCCACATCTTCATGAGTTTCCGTTTGCTTCGGCACAAAAGGGCTACTTTCATCGGCATTCTCAATCTTGTCCATCAGTTTTGCTGTCTTTGCATCTTGACTTTGCATATGTGCGATGAGTCCTTCCACAAGTTTGGTCATATGAGCCAATTGCTCTTCAATGGTTGTGGTGTTTGTCATTATCACGGGCATCACCACAAAAGTTATTGAATGAGTCAGACTATTAAGGTGTGCAGCATGGGCGTCATGGTCACCATCCTTGGTTGGTAAGGTTGTAGAAATCTCCACCAAGGCAGCAGTAGGATCTTCCTTTGCCTTTTGTGCTAAGGCTTTCGTTTTGCTCCTTATAATTGGTCTAGCATATGGCACCTTTTGACTTATAGAAGCGAAGAAGATCAAATCTCTCACAGCAACAGTTTTGGAGTAGACATCAGAACTACTTGTTTTAATGAATCCATTGTCAACTTCGTTAAACAAGATCTTGCAGAAAGAGAAGAGATGAGAGGCAGAGATGGTCCCACCGAGCGTGCCAGAAATTTGTACACACAAATTTCATGTCTGAGAATAAAAGACAAGAAAAATTGCACAAATTAAATTTTATTAATTCAAAGTAAAAGTTACAATCTCTGGATAAATTTCTTTACGAAAGACAAGATAAATTCTTCTATTCACAAACAATTAATTCAAGGCCCAAAAAGGCTTGTTCTTAAATTAAAATTGGAGTCTCCTACAATTTGTGCGTAGGAAACAATGATTTGATTTCGTCGTCTTGAACACTTGAATCTTGGATTTTCAAGCCTCTAACACGAACATAGGAATTTGGTTGAATTTGAACTTGGACATGAGGATTTGATTTGCACTTGAACTTGGGCTTGAGAGACTTGAGAGAGAGAAATCGCTAAAGAATTTGGTAGAACTTTCTCTAATTTAGGTTTAAGATGAAGCTATTGATATGATTTAATTAAGTTTATGGCCTTATCTAATTTTTATTTGTTCACTTACTTGGTCTTTAACACTTGTCATTGATTAACTACTAATTTCAATTCATTCTAATAGTTATTTGACAAGGGAACTTGCACTTAACAATGGAAAGAAACAAATGAAATTTATGTAGTATAACATAGAAATAGTTATGCTCATAGTTTGGGATGCAATCGAGCTGAGTCGAGCTTGAGTAGTACTATGCCCGAGCTCAAGCTCGACAGCTATAAGTACTGCTCAAACTCAACTCAAGCTCGATCAAGTTGTAAATCATGTAGTTCGAGTTCGAGCTCGAAGTAGTGAAAAACTACTCAAGCTCGACCTGAAAAGCCTTTTTTTTTTCTACACTTGCGAGTCTACTTGAGCTTTAGTACTCGAGGACAATTTTGTTAAATTTTACAACTTCCACATCTAAAATAGTAAATACAAAATAAATAATTTATAATCCTAATTTTGATGATAACAAACCACAATACTACTAATTATCTTTGTTTAGAAATGTTGTGTATTATTAAACAAGATTCAAGCATCATTAAAGTGGATCTACTCATGTTGGAAGATTGATTCAAAAAGGTAGTATGGATCGGCCACCTGATTGGACGCCAATCCAGCTCTTCGATTGTTCAAAGTGGATTTGGACAGAACTTCGACTAGCTCTTCAGTTGTCTGAACGTCATCCAAAAAAGACAGAAAGAGCAGAAGCTTTCGAATGCCTATTTGGACTCCTATTCAACCATCTGGACAACCATCAAATTGGGTAAAAACTTTCGAATAGCATATTGGATACCTATTCGGCCATCTGAACTGCCATCAAAATGGTCAGTAACATTCAGACGTCTATTCGAACGCACATCTGGCCATTTGAAATTTACATAGAAAAGTCAGTAGCTGTCGAACGCTGGTTCAGATGATGGATGTATTCTTCGGCCGTCTGAAGTGACTATATTCAACTCAGTAGAAAATGCTTCAAATGGTAGTTTGGACAGCAAATTTGGGGATAAGCTAGCGGAACATTCCAACGGCTAGTTTTTCCTACATTTAATGCTTGACCGTTGGAGGGTTGTTAGAGTATTTTTTAGGAACTATATAAGTAGTAAAATCTAAATTTATTACTAACTATTGTATTACCTATTGTTGAGTATTGAGAAGCAAACTTGAGCAAGAAAAAGCCATTTTTCTTTATTGTGTATTGTGAGTAATATTGTGAAATCTTCATTGTGAGGATAGTCAATTTAATTGTATATTTGAAAAGTTAGCTTGTGAGCTGTAAAAACTTCTTAACTCAACTAGAGAATGTCTCGAGTGAGTAAAAGGTGAGCCATTTCTTTATACAAGTTGGTTTTAAACCACCTACAAGGAATTCAAGTGTATCAAAGCTTCAAGTTTGGTAAAACTTGAAAGCCTTTTTAGTTTTATTAATCCATCTCCTTTCTCATCTAATTTCTGTTATTGTTGTTATTGCTATATCATTTATTGCACTAAATACTTGTTTGATCACTAAAATAACTTGGTAAATTAAATTTTGCAAATTTTCTATAACCAAGTTAATTTTTAAAGGAACTTAATTCACCCTCCTCTTAGTTTGCTTTGGGACCAATATAAATATATAATTATTAAATAATTACATACTCAATAAGGATTGGCAAGCCTTCGAGTTTGAAAAATTGGTACTCAAACTCAACTCATCTAGACCAATCGAGTAACTCGAACTCAATAAACTCAAGTTCGAATTGAGCCATTGACCGAGCTACTTTCGAGCTCCTCTTGAGTAGCTCAGTTTGACAATAGTCCTACTAATAGATGGATTAAGGTTTCAAACCCTATTCATGAACCAAATGAACTAACTTTTACATGTCTTTACCATGAAAGTAGGAAAGCACAAGAGTTAGTAGTCTTTAATTCGTAGAGGAATCTAGTTTTGAGTACAAATGGAAAACAAGTTTGGAAATTCATAATGGCCATAAGCCTAACTTTCACATTTTTTGACCTTTAGTGGATTTGTCACCTAGCTAATTTGGTTTAACAACTTTCTTCATTGTTTGTTTACTTGAAAGTTGATATACAAATTACTAAGTTGATTTTCCTACCATTTTCATCGCATAAAGTTTGATTGTTTAGATAATAGAGTGAGTTAGTAGCTTTTGTAATTGTGACAATCTTGTTTCCTCGTGGGATCAACCGTAATTCTTCTCCTACTACAATTGAGCCATGCACTAGCAAATAAGAGGTATTAGGTTAATTTTATTACTTGTTTGTGTGTGTTACTACATGGTATTATTGCATATTCAATAGTCCTATTGCCACCACATCAAGAATGTCATTCAAAACCATTTAAGAAACTCCAAGCAAATTGATTTGGCCACCATGAGATCACCCCGATAAGATCAAGAGAGGTTCTAATCCAAGAATTCAAGAAGAACCTTCTTTGAAAGAGAAAACTCAAATTTATTAAATCAGACCTAAAATTTCACACAACAATTTTAGCCCTATTTATAGGTTTACACAAGTCATCCAAAACATGCTAAAACATTCTAAAAATTAATTTAAGTTGTAAACTAACTAAAACTGAAAATAACAAAAGTAAAACACTTAACAAAAATATTATTTGTGAAATAAATGGAATAATTAACATAAAACAAAAAACTAAGCTACTAGAATCACCAAAGAAGACCGCCACTTTTAATGGGCACTGGGTCTTTGTCTTTGTCTTCAATCTAGCTTGATGCAAGTCTTCTATTCCTTGTAGAATCCTTCCTCGAATCTTGGACTTAGACCTTGAACATCAACACACAATGGCTTGATAGACAATCCACACCTCACTAGAATGTTTTGAAATTTTACAAACATATATAATGATGAATCCTTGCAAATCATGTTGTTGGATCACCCTTGGTAACTCTTCTTCACTCAAAGACAACTTAATACAAGAGGATTTTGTCCAAATCAAGCGAAGCTCATCAACATGGAGATCATTTTGAAAGCGATGGTTGTTAAGGCTAGCTATGCACATGTCATTTTTCTTGATCAAAGTGTTCGAGCATTGCATTTTTCTCTTGTGTTCAAGATATTCAAGAATTAAACTTTCTTGATCTCGTGTTTGTGTTATACTTCTTCTAGAATTAAACTTTATTTCAAGAAAGTTTTGACTAAAGAGATTCAAGTCAATAACTCATTCAAGTTATTCTCTGTTCCTTCTTGATTAAATTCTTGGAATTCATTCATGTTTTCATTCAAGATATTCTTAACCTGCATCCTTAATCCCTTCTTGAAATTCTTAGTTAGACCTTTTACTTGTTAGACCCAATTTCTCTATACATCCTCATTGATTCTAGATCCAATGGTATATTGGTTTGATTGTGATTGGCTATCTTGACAAGAATCATTGATTAGATTCTTTCTAAAGAATTGAAAGAGGAAATTTGAGTGGTAAAGGGCAAGGGCAATGAGATCATTATAGAAGAAAAGCAAATTGTGTAATACAAGAGACTTGAGAGTAAATACTTAGGATGCGAGTAAGGACAAAATTTTGCTTGTTGCTAGCAATCATTTTCCTGCAAAACAGGTTTTGTTTATAGATTTTCATTAAATATGGGTAGCAATAAAGCTAGTGTAGACCCCAAATTCAAGTTATTTATGAAGGCTATGCAAGATTGTATGAAGGTTATGACTACCAAATTAAAAAACAAAATATGGAATCCCAATTGGATAATTTGGAGTCCCTATCCCGAGCTAGAGCTTCCAAGAATTCTAGGTCTGAAGAGGAGGACATGGGAGATTCTAACTATGAGGTAGTCATCTCAAGAAAGGATAGGAGAGCTGCGACAATTCATGATAGCAGTTTTGGAAGTATAAAGATGAAGATTCTAAACTTCTAAGGATAGAATGATTATGAGATTTACCTAGAATGGGAAAGAACGGTGAAGCATATCTTCGATTATCACAAATATTCTGAGCAGAATTATGTTGAATTGGTAGTTGTCGAGTTCACAGATTATACTAGTATATGGTGAGATCAACTAGTCATCAATAGCCAGAGATATGGTAATAGACCAATCTGAATATGGAATGAGATGAAAGTTGTGATGAGGAGATGATTCATTCCTAGCCACTGTTTCAGAGATTTGTGTAGAAAATTGCAAAGACTAACTCAAGGTACCATGAGTATTGATGGGTATTACAAGGAGATGGAGATAGCCAATGATTAAAGTGGATATTGAGGAAAATTGTGAGGCAGTTGAGAAGCAAATCAAATCGAGAAAGTCTAGGGCTAGTTTGAGCTCATTATGGAGGACCAATGGGTGTGACAATAGGGCTTTCAATTGGAGAGATAATTAGGTCATTTCAAGGCCCAAGGAAGGCGTGAGGCCAAAACGAGACAATGCTATCCACAAACTTCAATCTAAAGGTAAACATGAAGTACCTACATAGACTCATAATATTAAATATTTTAAGTTCCAAGGATTTGGACATATTCCTTCTCAATGTCCAAATAAGAAAGCTATGATCATGCTCGATAATGGTAAGGTAGAAAGCATTACCTCGAGTAATGAAGAGATACCACCATCGGAGGGGAAGTGATAAAGAAGCTGAGGCACCTATCCAAGAAGATTTATTGGTTGCTAGGCATGCTCTCAATGTTCAACCTAGGGAAGATGATGATAATGTACAATGAGAAAAATCTTCCACACTCGATGCCATGTGAATAATAAGGTATATAGTATGATCATTAATAGTGAGAGTTGTACTAACATTGCAAGTGTTTTGTTAGTGAAAAAGCTGAGTTTACCCACTTTTAGACATCCCTAGCCCTATATGTTGCAATGGTCGAGAGATAGTGGGGATCTGAGGGTTACAAAGCAAGTGCTGGTAGCATTCTCTATTGGCAAATACCAAGACAAGTTTCTTTATGATGTGGTGCCCATGCAAGTTGGTCACATACTTTTGGGACGTCATGGCTATATGATAGGGAGAGTTACTTATGATGGGTACGAAAGTATGTACTCATTTTTTTGCAGAATGAAAGCAACATTGTTTTAACACCTCTAAAACCCTCTGAAGCATGTGAAATCAAGTGAGGATAGATAGAGAGCGTAAGATGAAGAAAAAGCCATTGAGCATTCTGAAAAAACAAAAAAAAAAGAGGGATGACAAAAATAAGTGTGTGCAAAAGAATGAAGTGAGTGAAAAGAGCATTGAGGGGAAGAATTCTGAGAGCAATGAGGATAATAAAAGAACGAATGCTTTTGCTAGAATTAGTGAGACTAATAGTGCTTTGATAGCGAGGCAACAACTACTTGTACTCTTGTATAAGGATGATTATTTTTCGACTACCTATGTAACTAGCTATGTAAACCTTTCTTTGCACAGTGTGGATGTTTCTTAGATGCAGGGATTTGCTGGTTTGTTTCTTGAAGAAGTACCGCACTGATACCTCCGTTATGAGGTAATGAGCATCAATTATAGGCTTGCCTATCGAGCTCATCCTGAGGAAACAAAGCAGATTCTAGGGCGAGTGGACAAGTTGAAAGGTTCAAGTTTATTTGTTAAAAGTGATTTTGTATGCATTTTAAATTTGCATTCTGGCTTTAGTGTTTAAGTGCGTACAATTGAGAATGTATTTTCAAATTGGATAAGTGTGCATTTCTTATGGTGTCCATCGTGTTTTAGTTGCATTGTGTTTAGTTTCTTAGGGTGTTTGCTATATGATTAATTTGCATATAGTAGGTTTGATCATTCTATTATTTATTATTCATATTTTGAAGTTATATATGGGTTTAATTTTTTCTTTCTGCTAGGTATTTATTCTAGTTGTGGTTTTGTTAATAGTTTGCATTGTAAATGTTGTGATAATGAAATAGGAAGTTGTGTAGAAGATATTTGGTTGCAGGATTTCAAGTCAGTAACTTGTTGGATCCATATCCGTGAAGAGAGGATTCCCGTCCTAAGAAACTCTAAACTGCAATTTATAGGAGACTTCTTTTCAAGTTCTCATTAGGATCAACACCTACAAGCCAGATTTGCCACGTAAACATGGTAACACGAATACTAGTTTCAATATTATTAATTTGTTCTTGTACGGTGTAAGTGATTCGAGGTAAATCCTTTCAAAAAGAGGGAAAGTAATGGAGATCAAGTCACATCAACGCATTCCAACCATTTTAAGACCCTTGGCAAAGGGATTGGATTTGAGCTGAGAGTTTTTGTCAACCCTCATTCGATGGCGAATTCGTCCACAGATATGGGCTCAAATTGTTTATCATATTTTTATGTTTTTAATTATTTTTTAGGCTTTGTATCAGTTTTAATTTATTTTTAGATAATTCTTGTAAGTAGGGATTCCTAGAATCTTTCTAACTTTTGTATGTTTTACTTATTCGTTTTACCCATGATATTGAGAGTTGAGGTTTTCTCTTGGTTCTTAGTGGAAGAATTGCATTTGAGCTTATCAACGTGACTTGTGGCGGTCAAATCCTTCACCTTAGGTTCTCATCAACATAGTTCAATCAGAATTTAACTTTTCAATTCGTTAATTTAGTACTAGTCAACGAGATTGGTTGGGATGAAGTTACGTCTTGATTATTCAATACAATCCTTTGGAAATCAATCCTGTGATTATGAGGGTTCACGTTATAGGATTAAGGTCGGTTTTCTTTCTTGTATCATCTAAAATGTAAAACAAAAATATGCACCATAAGACCCTTTATATATAGTAAGAAAACAATATATTGAGAAATCAAAAAAATGATTAGTTTGGCTGTTAAATGACCTTCATATGTTGGCAACTAGATACTTTCTGCTTTAATCACCATTTTTAAAGAATGCTTGAAGACAAATGATTACTCGGACTTCTGACCGTAGAATTTTGGTTGTCCATTGCGCGTATCAATTCTTTTTAACCCGAGTTGCCACTTGCCACCCTAAATTAGTTAAAAAAAGGGGGCAGTCATGAAACCACATATGATTGTCGGTTAACAGCGTAGAATTCGGCTAGACTACGCAAGCGTGATTGTAATTATGAATAAATAAAACGTGACCAGTCCATGCCACTAAAATGCATGTATTACAGAGTGATATCTAACGATAGCTTTTAAAAAGTGAAGATAAAGGTAAAAACAGTTTTTGAGAACTACTATTTGAACCCTTTAAATTCACTATTCATGACCTAGGGAAACAAATATCTGTACCAAATGAAAATTTTCTTCGTTAAGTCTTTCTAATGCCAAAAGCCAAACTAATTTATTTGGATCTTGAAATTTACCAAACAAATTTTTAATAAATTTATATTATTGTGATTAATTTTTGGAATAAAATTTGAAGAAAATGAATTAAATCAAAATTTTAAAAAAAAGGATATCCTTGAATAGTCTTAAGTTTACAATTTTTAACCATTTACATCTTTTGCTGGAACCAAAGATTTTGTCACTTCATAACGAAAAAATCCACAAAAATTATTTTCTTTCAAAAATTTCACCCTTGAAAATACGCTGGGTTTGTTTAGATAGCCCCATTTTTTTAAAAAATTTTTGTGTGATTTTTAAACGGGTTTTTAAACTATTTTTTCATTTCATATACAACTCATTACATCACAAAAATTGTTACAGAAACCAAAAAACATTTAGAAATGCAATCCAAACTAAGTATTTTCAACGAAATGAGAAAAAATTGAAACCCTTGGCTTGCAACTGAAAGGGAAAGACGTGCCTTTACCCAAAAAAAGTGGTGGATGAAACTCGTTATGTTGACAGACAAACAGGAAAAGAATTCAACAGGAAAAGAATTGGTGGCGCGGACGCGGAATACAACAACGAAGGCATCTTGAAATCTTCAAATTTTCACATTGAGCAAAGTACACTAGCAGTCTAGTACTATATGCCAATAATGGAATGGCATCCAAACCCATTAATTCGGACTTCAAATTTCAGTTAAACTATCACAAAAGAACAAGTTTTCTTGAATGCATTAATTTGGTTGATTTTTGCTTTGCGGTAGTGTCATATGTTTCGCATTTTTGTGGTGTCTCGTGATGATTTGCCGGCGGTGTCTTTTTTCTTCGATGCAGACGCGGTTTTTTTTTAATATAAATCTTTTCGTAATATGGACTTTTCTATGATAAACCATGGAATTGAAATTTCAGATTTTTACGTAAATTTCTTTACTTAGGATACACCAATAGGTTATGCTTCTGTAAAAACAATGGACAATATTCATACCTTTTTTTTTTTAAAAGAGAAAATTGGAGTTTTGGTGCTAAATTTTTGGGGCATCAGCAGTTTTTATCTTTAAAATTTGGACGAAAGCAAATCTAGTATCAAATGTTTCAATTTTTCAACACATTTGGTTCTATTAAATCAGTTTTAGTCTCTAAAGTTTAGATAAAAACAAATCTAATATCAAGTATTAGATTTTCAGCACATTTAGTCTAATTTTAATTTTCAACACATTTAGTCTAATTAACCAATTCTACTAAAATCTTACTTGAATCCAGTCATATGATACTGCCAGTAACCAAATTTTAAAAATAATAGAAACAAGGTAAAATCTCAATTGCTATATTTGTAATAAAAGACGCTAATTTGAGTAATTAGTCTTTACTCAAAAACATTAAAAAAGAAAAATTTTAATATAATTAGAAAAAGTTTAGATTTTCAGACAGGCAATCAGCTATTTTTCCCCATATCTCTTCATTATCACTCTCTCTTTTTGCTTTTAAAAGAAAACCCTAAAATCGTACTTTGACGACAAAGTTTTGCTCTTCAATGGCTCTGAAAATTTCATTTAAAAGCCGTCTGACTATTTGTACGTTGTTATTCAAGATCAAGAAAATAAAATAGGCAGCAATCAAAGAGCATTTTTTTTAAAAAAAAATTGATTACCAGTACATAAGTATCATGTGGCCGAATGCTAGTGAGATTTTGACAAAATTGTTCAATAAGATTGAATATGCTAAAAAATTGAAATATTTTGATACTAGATTTGCTTTCATTCTCAATAGAATTAAATATACTAAAAAATTGAAACATTTGATATTATATTTGCTTTCATTTAAACTTAGGGACTAAACGGTCAATGCTCCAAATATTTGGTACCAAAATTGTAATTTTTTCTTTTGAAAAAGACAATATTCATACTTCGTATATGAAAATTATGTATGAGAAACTCACGTGGAAGTGGAATATTGCGAAGAATTGGTTAAAAAACGAAACTAGCAATGAGATTTGACCATCTCTAATTTTGTGGGAAAAACAACATAAATTTCATTTCACCCTGAACGTTGGGTACAACTCCTTTGCCCTCTGAATAATAGCCAATGGTACTAAAATGCTGTTAATTAAAAAAAAAAAAAGGGAAAGACCACTTTACTCTTAAGGTAGGAAACTAAGTGGTAATTTTATTAAAATTACTCGATGCATGGGAAAAAAAATCATATTGACCCACATTAATGTGATAAAAAATAAAGGAGAAACAATTTAATCAAAATTTTATCTGACAATACAATTTGTACTTGTTTGACTTGAACCTAAAAAATATAAAATATTTAAATAGATCTTCATATCACAAAATTTTCATGAAAATATATTACCAAAAAAAATGTATACAAAAATTTCAATAAAAAAAATTCTAACAGCAAAGCTACATTGGGAAATTTGCCAAGTATGAAAAACATCAAAGTTAAAAACCTCCAAAATTCACCAAATTTTAAGGAAATGTTTTAAAACATAACAAATGAAATGAAAATTTTTTGCACGCATACAAAAGACATTTAGAGTAAAAAATTCACCCAGATTTTAGTGATTCTGGGGACTTTATACTCCCTCCATCCCATTTTATATGTCATGCTTTCTATTTTTATTCGTCTTAAAATAACTATCATGATTTGAAAAGTCAAACAAATAAGTAATAACTTTATAAATTTATCTCTTTTGCACAATTTTCAAAAAATATTGAAGTAATACATATAAGTTTAAATTTGAATTGAAGGGAAATGAATAAGAGTCAAGTGGTTAGAGCTCTATAATTTCGTGGTAGAAGTCGGGGTTCACATCACACCAGGGTTCACATCCCACTAAGTACTATTCTCTTTCTCTAAATTGTAATAGTATAAGTTTGATAAAAAAAATTTTTTTGAAGGGCATAATGAAAACTCCATTTTATCTGCGGATGTGTCATGGTCAAAGTTTATTTTTTGTTAAACTCTCAATTTTGACTATGACACATAAAATATGATAGAGAGGATATGTGTTTGACTTTTGTCGTTTTTCCTACAAGTGGCTCATTTCCTTATCCATCTTTGCCGTTGAAACTTTTTGGTGAACATTTTTCTACAAAAATTTTATTCGATAATGAATTTTTGCAAAAAATTCATAATTTTTTTCACATGCCAAGATATTTTCAATTTTTTAGATTCGGAGACAAAATATATTGCCGGATAGAATTTTGATCAAATTAGCCTAAAAAACTATTTTTCTTTTTATTTTACTGCATTCATGTGATTTAGGAGTTTTTTTTTTTTTTTTGTTCCATCCAGTTGATTTTGTAAAATCACCACTCAATTTCACACCTGAAGGATAAAATGGTCGCTCTATTTCTTTTTCGTTAACAATGTTTTTTTTTTTTTGGATCAAATTTATATTATTACAATTGGGAGAAAGGAATGGTGCTTGGTAGGATTCGAATTCCCGACCTCTGGAGTGGAATCGTAGAATTCTAATCGCTCGACTCTCTATTCATACCATTAACAATGTTTGTTGTAGAATAGTTTGATTGTTAGTTATGGAACAAAAAGCCTATTTATTTAGTTTGGTAGGCTAACCGGGAACAACCCCCAACATCCAAGGATAAAGGTAAATTAACCCCAAAAAAATATGACTTCATTTGGATTGAGTTAATTTTGAAATATTATTTGAAAAATAACATTATAATAATTTTTAGAATTTGAAGTATGTAAGATAAAAAGATGATTGAAAAACCCACCTAAAAATTATTCGAAAATAATTTTTTGAATTGGGTTTGTCCAAATAGATCCCCTAAATCCACATTCAATCAAAAGTAATTTACCAAGGTTGACTACCTAAGCTGTCTAAGAGGTGTTTGATAACTCCATTTAATATTGAAAAATTAATGCATTAAGTGCTTTATAAATTCAGTGTGTTTGATAACAAAATTACTTTATCATTTAATACATTAAGCACTATATTTGTGCACAAAATCTTAAGTAAAAAATTTTCACTTCATTTGTTGAATTTTTTATACACGTAATATGTTTTTTCTACCTCATATATGCACTCGCACACACTTACCCACACACACACATAGAGCTTGTAACGCGCTGAATCGAGCCGAATACTCCTTGTTCAAATTCTGTTCGTTTAATAAATGAACTGGCTCAATTATTAAACGAGTTAATATTTGTGTTCGAGCTCGTCTCGTCAAATAAAACATATGCTTGAAATCAAATTCGATTCGGCTCGTTTAACATAAACGAACCGAGCTCGAATAAGCTCGAACGGGCTCGGCTCGTTTAACACAACCAAATAGAGCTCAATCGAACTCGATTTTTACACAATCGAACAAAGTTCAATTGAGCTCGAATGTTTTTATTTTGAAAATAATATGAAAAGACACTATTACCCATGTTCGCGAACACAAACGAGCATTTGCAAACAGTATTCGTGTTCGTTCGTTTAATAAACGAGCTCAAATCCTTATTCGAATTCGGCTCGTTTAACTATTTGAACGAGCCGAATTTGAGCTTTCACGAGCCGAATCAACTTGTGTTCGCAAACAACTCGGTTCATTAAAAGCTCTAGTTTCACACACATACACAAACATACTCTCTCACATACACATTTGTGCACATACACAGAAACTTAACACACACACACACACACAAAATCACCCTTGCAAGTGTAACGTATCCTTTTTTTCCCTCACACATGCAATAACACTAACTTTTTTTCTTGTCACACATGCACACTCTTTCTCACATGCACAATCTCTCACACGCATACTTTCACACAAATACACGCATTCTCTCCCTCTCTCATAGACACAAACATACACAAGCACATGCGTGCACACAATCTCCCTCATGCGTAGTTTCTCTCGCATATACTCTCATGCACAAGCACGCACACACACACACACATATATATAAGTGTATTTTTTTCCTTTCCTCATACGTAGTTTTGTACATACATTTTTACACATATACACATACTTTCTCTTACACACATTCTCACACAAGTACACTTATCATTTATCTCTCACAAACAAATAATATTTTTCTTTGTGTTGGCCCAAATGCAACCTAAGAGGGGGGTGAATTAGGTTCCTTTAGAAATTAACTTTGTCACAATAATTTATCTCAAAACAAAATAAATTTACCAAGTTATCTAAATGATCAAATAAGTTTACAATGCAAGAACCAATATAGAAGATAAACACAATAGACACAAAATTTAGATAAGAGAGAGAGAAGTTGTGATAAACAAACTCAATTGCTTCCAAGATTATAAACTTGAAGCTTTGATCACTTGAATTCCTTCCTTTGTATTGTGACTCAATATCAATTTGTACAACAAGTTGGATCACTTCTCACTCACCCTAGACACTCTTTAGTTGAGCTAAGAAGTTTTACAACTATCTAGCTAACCTTTCAACTATATAATTGAATTGATCACTCACAAATTGGAATTTACTCTTGCTATTACAAAGCTCACTTAGTGAGAGTACCTTTCTTTAACAAGAATTACTCAAAAATCACTATTGTATCAATTGCCAAAAGTTCTTTTTCATTCTGCACTATTTTGCTTTTATACATCATGGGAAAATAGCTTGATTTGACCTCTAACGGCTAAAAAGAAAAACTAACCGTTAGACACATTTTGCCTGGTTCGGACGTCCACATAGAGAAGTCCGGAGTCCAGACCAACATCCGGAAGCTGTATCACAACGTCCGGATTCTCGTCCATTTACCTTCTGGCCTTTTCCTTGTTTTGATGTTTTCCTGTGTCTGGACGTCCGCATGGTCGTCCGGATCCTCGTCCGCATACCTTCTGTCCACCTTGAAATTTTATGTTTCTGTCTGTCCGGACGTCCGTATGAGCGTCCGAACCCTTGTTAGGATACCTTCTAACCATTTTCAGTTTGAGTGTTTTTGTGCGTCCGAACGTCTGCAGTGTGCATCCGGATGGTCGTCCGGATAACCAAACTTCTCTTTTTTTCAACCTATCTTTCTTTCACTGCAATAGAAACTCATTTAACATATTAGTACTCTTCATCATAAGTTTGATACTCATCAAAATTTAGATGATTTAGACCATGAGGTTATCAATTTCTCCTTTTTTTATGATGACAAACTTATGATGAAGTAAAACACTGAGAAATACTAACATTACCCTTTAATACTTGCTCCCCCTCAATATATACATTATCAAATTTCTTATGCAAACGCTCCCCCTCAACATATGCATTATTATTCTCCCCCTTTTGGCATCATAAAAAAAAATCTAAAGAACATAAGAAATCAAAAGCAGGAAAAAATAGTTTACTAAATAAACAAAAAACATTCAAAACATGGCAAGTTTTAAACAAAGAAATCCAAAAAAAAAACATTCTAAAAACAAAGATCCTAGTTTAGGACTCATTATCGGAAAAGTCTTCGCTACGGGTGGAAACATCATTTCTTGCTTTTCTTCTAAATTCTTGCTCTTGCTGCCTCATTCGAATATATGTTGGGAAATTGGCACGGTCATCGGAGTCCCAAACATACTCTTGAGCCAACTTTATACGCTCAAGTCTGTTGTGAATTCCACGCACGTCTCTACGAAAGTCTCGTTGCAAGTTGGTCATTTGAGTGTGCATGGAAGCAAAATCACTCCTCATTTGATTCATTTGAGTTGATAGACCGTTGATAGCATCAAAGAGACGACTTTCTCAAGAAGATGGAGGTACATAAGAAGATGAAGGTATACTGGGATGAATAGTATGAAGAAGTTGCTCATGAAGAGGCATATCTTCTTCCATAGCTTGTGGTCCTTCTTCCATTGGATGCCCCTCTCTAGTATCATAAAAAATGAAAGCATCCATATAGGCACCAAGAGCAAAGACTGTTTGCAATTTACTTCTATTGAATAACCATCTTCCATTGAAAAATCCCAAATAAAGTCTTAAAACATTCTTTATCAATCCTATCTCCTTCCCCAGTTTACTGCCCACTATGCCATCAAAATCAATTCCATTGTTCTTAAAGAGAAGAGTCAAGATCATTCCATAAGGTAATCCCTTATTAGATTCACTCTTACATATAAACATGTATTTAAGCATAAAAGCACCCAAATTGACAAGGATAGATCTCATAATTCCATAAAAGAGGTGTAAGCCTATATGAGTAACATCCGTCTTGTGTCCACTAGTGGGTGCTAAGATGTTTATAATGATGTGATATAACACTCTATTAGAAGGAGTGAACTAATTTATCTTGAGATTTTTTAAGCTAGTCCTAATGGGATTCCCAAAGAAAGATCTTCTTTGATCATCATAATCAACAATGGGGGATTACTCCCTAAGAACACAAAATTCACTACCAGTATTATCCGTGCCAAAAAGCTCATTTAGCTCTCTAGAATCAAAAGTAAAGTGAGTATTATTCACTATGGTTTCAGCATCTCCATTTGCCTCTCTCAAACTGGAATAGAATTGTTTCACTAAATCAACATAAACAATTTCCTTGACTTCACATATCTTATCCCAATTTATGTCCCTGAACATAATAGGAATGTCTTCCAAACCACCATCAAAGTCTTCAAATTAACAAAACTTCATCCCAATGACATTCTTATTCTCTAAATTGTTATAAAGTTCAAGAGATTGAAGATTAAAAAAGGTCTTACCCCTACATTAGACAAACCCCTCTTCATTGATGTTGTAGGTGACACTAGATCGTCCTCTACCACGTCCACTACGTCCTTCTCTTCGTCTCCCGTGAGAAGAACTAGCCATAGATGATCTTAATTTGAGGAGAAAGTTGAAGAAAAATAGAAAGAGAAAGAGATACCAAAAAGAAACCCTAGGAGAGAGAGAGTCTAATTTAGATGAGGAAGTACAGGTTGAAAAGGATGAAATTCGAGGAATAGAAAGCGATTATGGGTGTAATTTGTGGGGATTTTGTGGTTAGAAGAAGAAGAAACAGTTTTTTTGAGAGAGTTAAAGATGAAGAGTCGCGAAAAAAACAATATTGAACAGTGCTTTCAAGAACTATATACGCACAATCCAGACGTCAGGATTGTGCCGCCTGCGTCTGGATAGTGGTCAAGGATGACCACAAAAGAGTTGACTGTCGATGGACGTCCGAGTTCTTTGGGAGGTCGTCCAGATGAAGATAAAAACTGAAAAACTACTAGGAAATTTTTGAAAAAAAGATTTTTCACTACTCCCAATTTGTTTCTAAGAAAGCTAAACCTTTCTTCAGCTAGAGCTTTAGTAAAAATATCCGCTAGTTAATCTCTAGTACAAACATATTCTACATTAATCTCTTCTTTTTGAACCAACTCAGTAATGAAATGATGCCTAATGTCAATGTTTTTGGTTCTTGAGTGTTGGATGGGATTTTTGGTCAAATTCATGGCGCTAGTGTTATCGTATTTGCTAGGCACACTTTTGAATTCTAAACCAAAATCGGATAATGTATGTTTCATCCACAATAATTGAGCATAACATGCTCCCGCAGCTATGTATTCGGCTTCCGCTATAGATAACGAAATGGAACTTTGTTTTTTGCTGAGCCAAGAAACCAAACATTTTCCTCAAAAATGACAAGTACCACTAGTGCTTTTTCTATCAATCCTACATCTGGCAAAATCGGCATCCGAGTATCCTACAAGATTGAACATATTAGTTTTTGGATACCAAAGACCATAGTTTAATGTGCCTTTAAGATATCTAAGAATATGCTTAATGGCTAACAAGTGAGATTCTCTAAGACAAGATTGAAATCTAGCACAAAAACAAACAGCAAACATAATATCCGATCTACTAGCAGTAAGATAAAGCAAACTACCTATCATACATCGATACCCTTTTTCATCTACTTTAATTCCTTCTTCATCCTTGTCTAATTTTGTAGAAGTACAAATTGGTGTGCCTACTTGTTTCGAACCTTCCATACCAAACCTCTTAAGAAGCTCTTTTGTATATTTAGTTTGACTTATGAAAATTCTATTTTTTTGTTGGTGAATTTGAAGACCAAGAAAAAAATTTTAATTCTCCCATCATGCTCATTTCAAATTCATTTTGCATCATAAGTGAAAATTCTTTGCAAAGTTTTTCATTTGTAGCACCAAAGATAATGTCATCAACATAGACTTGAACAAGGAGAAGTTCATTTTCATAGTATTTTGTAAAAAGTGTGGTGTCTACAATCCTTCTTTTAAAACCATTTTCACTCAAGAAATTGCTCAACCTTTCATACCAAGTTCTAGGAGCTTGTTTTAAATCATATAGGGCTTTAGAAAGTTTAAAAACATGATTTGAAAATTTTTCATGTTCAAAACCGGGAGGTTGTTCAACATAGACTTTTTGTTCAATAAAACCATTTAAAAAAGTACTTTTTACATCCATTTGAAATAATTTAAAATTTTTGAAACATGCATACGCAAGAAGCATTTTTATAAATTCAAGCCTAACAACTAACGCAAAGGTTTCATCAAAATCTATTCCTTCTTCTTGAGCATAACCTTTGGCAACTAATTGAGCTTTATTTCTCACTATTTCACCTTTATCATTCAATTTATTCCTAAAGACCCATTTTGTGCCTATTACCGGGTGATCTAATAGTCTCTTAACCAAAGTCCATACCTTGCTTCTCTCAAATTGATTCAATTCCTCTTGCATGGCTACTATCCAACAATCATCTTTCAAGGCATCTTCTACATTCTTGGGTTCAAATTGGGATAGTAAAGCAAAATTGTCAACTAAAGGTTTATAAGAGGACCTAGTTCTAACTCTTTTTGAAGGATCTCCTATAATAAATTCTTTAGGATGATTGGGTACAAATCTCCAAATTTTAGTTAGACCCTTTGTAGTGTCATCATCTTTCTTTTCATCAACTACATCTTCACTAGTACTTACTTCTTCATTAGGAATACTAACACCTTCTTGAAGAGTAAGATTCTCCAATTTTTCTTAAACACTAACATCCTCATCTTCACTAATCCTTTTAGAAACTACATCATGTAATTTATCAAAAGTAACATGAATGGCTTCTTCAACTACTAAGGTTCTCCTGTTGTACACTCTATAGACTCTCTTATCACTAGCATATCCTAAAAAGATGCCTTCATCCGTTTTCTTGTCAAACTTGTCAAGATGTTCCTTAATATTCAAAATAAAGCATTTATAACCAAAAACTTTAAAATAACCACCGATTGGTCTTTTTTCAAACAAGAGTTCATAAGAAGTTTTATTCAAAATTAGTCTTAATAAAATTCTATTCATAACATAACAAACCGTATTGACTGCTTCGGCCCAAAAATATTTTGGCAAATCACATTCATTTATCATAGTTCTAGCGGTCTCTTGAAGAGTTCTATTTTTTCTTTCAACAACCCCATTTTGTTGGGGAACCCTTGTAATAGAAAATTCATGTGTGATACCATTGTGATCACAAAATTTAAAAAAATCACAATATTTAAATTCGGTTCCATTATCACTTCTAATTTTCACAATGGTCGAGTTTAACAAATTTTGAACTTTTGCAAACAAAGAGACAAAATTTTTAAAAACTTCATCCTTGTGTGTAAGAAATAGTACTCAAGTGTATCTTGAATAATCATCCACAATAACAAAAGCATATCTTTTTCCCCCAAGGTTTGCTACTTGAGTAGGACCGAACAAGTCCAAATGTAAAAGCTCCAAAGGTTTTGTAGTTGAAACACAATTTTTAGGTTTACAAGAGACTTTGGTTTGTTTTCTAAATTGACAAGCATTACAAATCTTGTCTTTGTCAAATTTAATTTTAGGAAGCCCTCAGACAAGTTCTTTCCTAGATAATTCACTCAACAAGTCCATATTAAAGTGACAAAGCCTTCTATGCCAAAGCCAAGGATCATCACTAAGAGCCTTAAGATATCTAATCCTATTAGAGTCTATTCTATCTAGATAAACTACATAGATGTCATTATGTCTCATTCCTCTAAAAAATACATTATAACTAGAGTCAAGCACCAAACACTCATACTTTTTGAATAGAACAAATAAATCTCTATCACATAATTGACTAACGCTTAACAAATTATAACTAAGATTATCAACAAGTAAAACATTTTGAATAAGAGTTTCATTATTGTTACCTATGTCACCTACTCCAACAGTTTTAACCTTCATGTCATCTCCAAAGGTGACTTTTCCATTATTCTTTTGCTTTAGCTTGACAAACAATGATGGATCTCCGGTCATATGTTTTGAGCATCCACTATCAATGAACCATTTTGACTCCTTGATGGTATTTTTGAGGCTCACCTACACAAATGTTGAAGAAAAATATTTGGTACCCTTTTATTTTAAATTTTGGGTCCATACTAGTTAGCACAATCTTTAAAAATCCACATTGTTTTCATTCCTTGTTGCATATTTCTTTTAACATAGCAATTACTTTTCATGTGGCCTACTTGACAACAAAAATTACACATAATATGAGCATTATTCATATGCTTAGGTCTAATAAATTTTATTTAATTCTTTCTATATAGAGTGAATCTATTTGTACTAAGCATACTCTTGGTGCTTTCCTTTTCTAAAATTTCTTATTTTTGCCTTCCAAGAAAATCATTAAGTTCACTTATTCTAATTTTTAAACTTTCTTGTTCACTCTTGATTTTATTGTAAAAAAGGGATCTCTCATCTAACTTTCTTTTCAAATTATCAAAATTCAAAGTCAAGTCTGTGATAGCCCCACCTCCCCCTAAGGCGAATCAGAGAGTTTAGCGAACTGCCTGCCTAACTCTCGCCATGACTCAAGTCATTAAAGTAATAAACACGTAACTAAACTTCAAAGTATAGGTAAACTCGCAATATTTTCAAACTAGTTGCCATACAAATATATAGAATCCCAAACTATTACAACTTCAATTTAGATAAGATAAAATCCTAATACAACATCAAAATATACATCAAGAGAAATGACTTAGATGACTAGTACTCACACTCGTACCAACCTTCGCGTCAATCGGAGCCTGCTAAGGAAAACAAAAATAAAAGAATGTGAGCTAGAAGCTCAATGAGGTTCCAAAGCATGCAAACATACAAGCAACTTGTCAAAACGATAAAGTATGTAAAAGACAAGTAAAGATAAAGTAGAATACGGATCAACCGTGGGAGTCACTCGACCACAGGAAGGATAATTCAATATCATTTTAAGTATAAGGATAAGTATCTTCTCAACCATTGGCAAACAATGTTAACTTTCGCCAAAGGGAGAAATATTCAATTAAGATACAAGTCAAGTAATTCAAGTCAAATAAGATTCACATCATTGTTTTTGGATCAAATTGCAATAGCGCTTGGACGTTTCATTTTGTCCTTGCCAATGATCAAGGAAATTCTCCATCCTACCAATTCACCTTTCTTCCTCAAGACCACCACTCCATGTGAGATCGTCCTCAATGATGGAGGGCTAAATATAGGGTAGCTCAAACCTAGGAATTGCCTTGTCCAGGACTTACATTCGTAAGGAGAGAGTTTAAAGTCCTTTAACCCTAACACCTTATAACCTCCAACCACTTAAATGATCCAATATCAATGAATCAAGTATAGTTCAAGATCAATGAGTCAAATATAGTTCATAATTGAAAGCTAGGGTTGAATACGATAAAGTACATATTCGCCCTTGTAACCACATTCTCATGCTTTCGAGTAAGACAAATAACACATGGAACCTAATAGGAAAGCAAATAAACACTCACAGACACAAGTAAAGGAACACTCACCTCAAGAGATTTTTATGAGAATTTAGGATAAGGAAAAGTATTTGATTGGAATCCTGGAAGTTCAAAAGAACTAAGTTTAGTTACTATTCTAAGGTTAAATTCATAAATTTATGGAATTTTAACTAAGATTTCCAAAACGTTAGTAAAAGGAATCATACTAGAAGGTTATATGTTAACTTAGTGTATACGCCAAAAGTTTATGTTTAATTATGGCTAAAATGAGTTTAGCACTTTTCCTAGGGAAATTAGATTTTAAAACCCCAAATTAAGTCACGCCAAGTATTAATAATATAAGTCCAAAACTAAACCTTATATAAACATAGTTTTAGTTTAAAAGTATTAAAGTGAACATTTTAAGGTTTCAAATCAAAAACTAGTTTCTAAAAGAAAGGAAACTTAATTAGGTATAAAGTTGGAAAAATCACTATTAGGGTTTACTATTAGGGTTTAGGGTTTATAACTACTATTTGGGTTTAGGGTTTAGGGTTTACAACTACTATTAGGGTTTAGGGTTTAGGGTTTTGAAACACTATTAGGGTTTAGTATTTGTTGGACTCAAGTGAAACATTTAGAAACTAGCAAGGTATAATTAAATGTAACAAATAAATTGAGGGACTAAATTGCAATAAACACAAACTATATCCATTCTTCTTGTCTTTGAAGATCAAATAACAACAAATGAAGCAAAAATATCAAAAACAACATGAACAAGAAAGTTGGCCAGCCATGAAGCCAAAAACAGAAACAGAAATTTCAGCTTTCATAGCTCAACTTTAACAACTAATTTACTAGCCAAAACAACCACTAATTGCACCAAGTTTTCTAGGTCAATTAGGGCACTTAAATAGCTAAGATATGCAAGAAATAAATGGTACATGATGAAGTTAAAACAATCCACAAAATTCGTCCAAGAAGAAGTTCCCAAAATCAGAAAATTTTCAGCAAAGTTTCATAAGAAATCCATGGCTAAACTTTCACTAATTAAGCTCTAATCTAACCAAGTATTTATAGGCTATCAAAGGTGTAATCATAAACCATAAGTTAGCTCAAATATACAAGAATTAATGGTGCCAAAAGAACTAAATTCAACTATCAAAACAAGAAGCTAAACAAGAAGTGAAAAGTTGGAAATTTTGACAGCTTTGCTGCCGGTTTTGTTCAGCTCCAAAAACAAAAATTTAAGGGCTCAATTTTACAAGTTAGTTGAAGAGATATGTACCACAAGATGTTAGGTAGTTGTAGGTGCAATTGATGGTGCAACAACCCCTCCAAAGGCTGCTGAAACTCGGCTGGAATTGCAGGAAGAAATGCTGAAATTTCTTGGTGAAGTTTTGGTTGCTAGAAGTTGTGTTTTATCTTGAGCTTTTGTGAGCTTTTGGAATGGTGCAAAATGAGATATTTCAGTCTGCAAATGGAGCTATAAGGACAAAAATTTTGAGGGCAAAAATGGAAGAGATTTGGCTGCAAAGAAATGAAAGAAAATGGAAATCATTTTACTTGGCTAAAGTTTGGCCAAAATGCAAGGTTAGGTGTCAAGCTTAGCTTAAATCAAGGAGTGAAATTAGGGTTATGTTTCCTCAAGCACATGGCATGTTTGAGTGTTTTTAAAAGTGGTTTATGGTCTTTTAATGAAGTCGTTAAATGAAATACCCGTTTAAACATCGAACGCGTAATTTTTGCACAAAAGTATTTTTAGCGTAAAACCTATTATTATTATTATTATTTTCCAAATTAATACTTGAAATTGTGAAAGTTGAGAATGTCAAATAATTGAAAATCATGAAAGTGGTTTAAAACTCCATTTTACGCAAAACACACACTAGCACACACACATGGTGTTTTTTCTCTCTCTTGTTCCGATTTTTTTTTTCCAAAAATGGAAAACCTTTCTCAACTAGCATTAATTCAAAATAATATGCATGAAATGACATGTAATAAGAAAATTTGAATAGTAAATCCCTAAGATACTATTCCCGAGTTAGGGTTTTCACAAAGTCTACATCGCATTTCTTCAATTCATCATTTTCACTTTTCAAATTTTTGTTCTCTTCAATCAATCTAGCACTCTCACCCAACAATGAGTTAATTTTCAATCTCAATTATTTATTTCTAGCATAAGATTTTTTTAAACTATTATGCAATTTGCAAACAAAGTTTTCAATATCATCATTATCTTCATCATTCTAATCATCACTTACATTCTTGTCTATCGAAGAGCAATTAGAGGTTACCTCATAGTCTCCTATAGCCATAAATGCCATTTGTGTCGTTTCTTCTTCTTCTTCAATTTCTCCAACGAAATTACACTCATTTCATGTCAATTAGAAGTTGTTGAATCTTTGTTTCCTTTCTCCTCTTCTTTCCTTCTTCTTCTTTGAAGGACACTCATTCATATAGTGTCCTAGTTGTCCACACTCAAAACACTTGTCATTTTACTTCTTTGATGCCTCTTGCTTTCCTCTATTTCTTGAGGAGCTTGATTGATTGAGATTACTTTGTCCTCATCTTCTAAATCTTCTCTTGTTTGTGAGGAACTTTTTGAAGCCCTTTGTAAGTAGAGCCAAATCATTGTTTTCCGTTTCCATATCTTCACCATCAATTGAGAGGTCTTCTTTATCATCTTGTGAAGACTTCAATGCCATATTTTTCTTGATTTTGGCCTCTTCCTCCTCTTGTACCTTAGATTTCAATTTAATCTCAAAAGAGGTCAAAGAATTAATAAGAAATTCGATAGGCATAGTATTTAGATCTTTGGCTTCTTCTATAATTGTGACTTTACTTTCCCACTCCTTAGGTAATGCATTTAAAATCTTGCTATTTTTCTCACCTAAGCTATACTCCTTTTGTAAAGCCTCTCATTGAATCTACAATACATTTTGTCAATGTTTTCATGAGGCTCCATCTTAAAAGATTCATACTTAGTGACTAATAAGGCCTTCTTTTGCTCCTTAATATTGTCACTACCTTCATGAATATCCTTCAATTTATCCCAAATTTCTTTAGCCATCTTACACCCCTTTACTCTAGTTGACTCATTTGCATCTAAAGCATTATATAATACATTCATAGCCTTGGCATTAAGAGTAAGGTTGGTTCTATCAATAGAAGTAAGTTCTTATCTAGTCTTTTGTCTACCGGTGCCGGTATTTTGATCGGCAATGTATGCTTCATATGGACCCTCATTCACTATATACCAAAGTTCAATATCAATAGATTGAAAGAAAATTTCCATACTAGCCTTCCAATTAGTATAATTCACTCCATTAAACATAGGAGATCTAGTAATGGATTGTCCCTCTAAAAATAAAGCATTGTTTGAGGTTGCCATGGATCTCTCCTAGCTTGTTAGGCTATAAAAAAAAAGGAGACCAAGCTCTGATACCAATTGTTGGCCCAAATGCAACCTAAGAGGGGGAGTGAATTAGGTTCCTTTAGAAATTAACTTGGTTACAATAATTTATCTCAAAACAAAATAAATTTACCAAGTTGTCTAAATGATCAAATAAGTTTATAATGCAAGAACCAATATAGAAGATAAACACAATAGACACAAAATTTAGATAAGAGAGAGAGAAGTTGTGATAAACAAACTCAATTGCTTCCAAGCTTATAAACTTGAAGCTTTGGTCACTTGATTCCTTCCTTTGTATTGTGACTCAATATCAATTTGTACAACAAGTTGGATCACTTCTCACTCACCTTAGACACTCTCTAGTTGAGCTAAGAAGTTTTACAGCTATTTAGCTAACCTTTCAACTATACAATTGAATTGATCACTCACAAATTAGAATTTACTCTTGCTATTACAAAGCTCACTTAATGAAAGTACCTTTCTTCAACAAGAATTACTCAAAATCACTATTGTATCAATTGCCAAAAGTTCTTTTTCGTTCTGCACTATTTTGCTTTTATACATCATGAGAAAATAGTTTGATTTGACCTCTAATGGCTAAAAAGAAAAACTAGCCGTTAGACACATTTTGCCTGGTCCAGACGTCCACATCGAGAAGTCCGGACGTCCGGACAGTCATCTGGACCAACATCTAGAAGCTGTATCACCACGTTTGGATCCTCATCCATTTACCTTCTGGCCTTCTCCTTGTTTTGATGTTTTCCTGTGTCTGGACGTTCGCATGGTCGTCTGGACCTTCGTCCGCATACCATTTGTCCACCTTTAAATTTAATGTTTCTGTCTGTTCGGACGTCCACATGAGCGTCTGGACCCTCATCCGGATACCTTTTGACCATTTTCAATTTGAGTGTTTTTGTGCTTCCAGACGTTCGCAGTGTGCATCCGGATGGTCTTCCGGATAACCAAACTTCTCCTTTTTTTCAACCTATCTTTCTTTCACTGCAATAGAAACTCATTTAGCATATTAGTACTCTTCATCATAAGTTTGATACTCATCAAAATTTAGATGATTTAGACCATGAGGTCATTACTTTGTCATGCATATTATCAACATATTATTTCAACTTTTTAAGATCAAATAATTATGTTTATAAGGTGAAACATTTAAATTCAACGTATAAATTCAGTTAATTATCAAACAGGTATAACTTTATCAATTTCGTAACTTAATGCTTTCAGTACTTAAATTTCAGATTTCAAACTTCAAACTTCAAAATTCAGTTTTATCAAATGACACCTAAGTCACTTCAATTTTGGGAGTCTAGAAATGCATTAGGAGATGAGAGTTCTTCCTCCTCCTTTCTATGAAGTTCATGTTATTAGGAAAAAAAATTTAAGTCTTCAAATTTTTAAAAATATTCGCTTTTGAAGTTTTAATCTAGTGATTTATCTTGACATTGTGGATGTTCAATGAAGTAGTTTTCCTAGTATATAACCCAGCTTCTTAATTTTGCACCTAATATGATCCCGGTGGTCCTCATTCCAACTGTTGAGGCATTCCCTAGATTGGCCACATTCCTATGCATCTTGGAGTCGGATCCGTTTGGACAGCATTATTTGGAGTGTTTTTTGAGAACTGTTTGAAAAAATTATTTGAAGTGTTTTTGTTGACTTTTTTGAAAAAGTGAAAAAGTGTTTGGATTGTGAAAATTTTTTTGGTTTGTTTAAAAACTTTGTAACAACTTTTGGGGTTTTTTATACAATTATTCACAAAAGTAAGCACATATGTGTTCAAAATTTGTTTAAAAAAACTAGAAAAATCACAAGTAACAAAATGACATTCATTGTCGATGGATTTTGCAGAACAAGCACTGGTACCAGGCAGTTACTCGTTCCACAAAACCCATCGACAATGAATCTCATCTTGTTACTTGCGATTTGTCTAGTTTTTCTAAACAAATTTTGAATATAAATGTGCTTGCTTTTGTGAAAAATTGTGTAAAAAGCTTCTAAAATTGTTAAAAAGTTTGAAACAACATTTGAAATTTAGAATGAAAACTTGGTGAGAAAATTTGAACAAAAAATTTGACCAAAAAATATTTTCACTTTTTCTCAAAAAATTTTCAATTTATCCAAACACACTTGAAAAAATTTTTCCCAAAAAACATCAAAAAATGGCATCCAAACGGAACCTGCCGTGTTTGGATACATTTTTTGAGCCATTTTTTGGAAAAATTCTTCCCAAACCTGTTTGGACAAATGGAAAATTTTTTGGTCAAACTTTTTCACCAATTTTTTCACCAAGTTTTCAATCTAAATTTCAAATTAACTTTAGAGACTTTTTACATAATTATTCACAAAAGCAAGCATGTTTATGTTCAAAATTTGTTTAGAAAAAACTGAAAATTTTGCGAGGAACAAAATAAAATCCATTATCGGTGGGTTTTGAGGTGAGACGACGAAGCGGACGACAAAGCATATTGCCACTTCTTCAAGCGAATGTCCGGACGATGAAATGGACTACCGCTTTTTAAAGCGGACGACGAAATGGGCGGACATGATGCTAGTTTGAAAAAATCAAACGTTCGCTTAAAAAAGTGGACATCCGCTTCTTTAAGCGAATGTCCACTTTTTTCAAACCACCACATGTCACTTCAAAAAAATTTTAACATCCAAACACTTTTTCACTTTTCTAAAAAAGTCAACAAAAAATAATCTTAATAATTTTTTTAAATAATTCTAAAAAAACACTCCAAATAATGCCATTCAAACGGAACCATTATTTTTTCCCTACGTAACTTATATTATTACCTTATAATGAATACATAAACTTTGGAGCTACTAATGGAGCAACATCAAGAGTGAAAGGCCATGGTGAAGCTCAGAGGAAGCAAGAAGTGACGAAAGAGGAAGAGCAGAAAGTAAACGCGCCTTGAGTCGTCCACATCTTAAGTCATGGCTGAGCTCTAGAAGGCTACTCGTGGTTGGTTGCGGGCAATACAATGTGTATTTATTCGACTTGAACCTAAAAAATATAAAATATTTGAACACATCCACAAATCACAAGATTTTCATGAAATTATATTATCAAACAAAATGTGTACAAAATTTCACCAAAAAAATTCTAATGGAAAAGCTACATTGGAAAAAATGCAACTATAAAAAAAATAGTAACATTTTAAAATTACAAAAAGACCTCCAAAATTCATAAATGCTTAAGGAGATGTTTTAAAACATACAATGAATTGGAAATTTAACACACATACAAAAGACCCTTGGAATAAAAAATTTTCACCTAATTTAATACTTGATTAGGATAGTTTTTACTCTTAATTTTTTTTGCATGTTTTGAATTTTAAATTCGTTTTATATGTCTTTAAGTATCTTCTAAAATTTTGGTGATTCTTGGAGACTTTAATATTCCCTCCATCTCATTTATATGTCATGCTACTTGTTTTTATTTTTCTCAAAATAATTGTCATGATTTGAATAGTCAAATAAATAAGTAATAACTTTATAATTTTATCCATTTGGTACAATTTTCAAGAAAAGAATACTGGAGTAATACATATCAATTTAAATTTGAAATGAAGGGTGTATATGAAAATTCTTTTTTTTTTCTGTTGACGTGTTATAATCAAAGTTTATTTTTATTAAAATCTATGTGTAATTTTGATTATGACACATAAAATATTATGGAGAGAGCATGTATTTTACTTTTGTCATTTTCTTTCCAGTGGCACATTTTCATCTCCATCTTTGCGTTGAAATTTTATGGTGAAAATTTCTCTTTATATTTTATTCAATAATAGATTTTTGTAAAAACATCATAAATTTTTTGATGTGCTTAAATATTTTCAATTTTTTAGGTTCAAAACAATCTGGTACAACATTCATGTGAATTAGGATTTTTTTTTCTTGTTCCATCCAGTCGATTTTGTAAAATCACCACTCAATTTCACACCTTAAGAATACAGTGGTCTTTCCATTCATTTTTTTGTTAGATAGCTATATATTGGAACAGCCCAAGGATATTTTTAAATTAACCCCCAAAAAATGACTTGATCTAGGATAGTTTATTTTGAAATGTTATTGAAAGAATACTATTATAATACTTTTTTGAATATGAAGTATGTAAGATAAAAAGGTGATTGATAATATAAAAATATGATTACAAACATATTTAAAAATTATTCTGAGATAATGTTTAAAAATTGAGTTTGTCCAAACGGATCCACTAAATTCACATTCAATCAAAAGTATTTTGATTTAGGATAACAACTTATTACAAATTATGGTAATTAAAAATTTTTTATTTTTTATATATTTTATAAAATTTGATCATCGACACGTGAATATCACATGATCGAATTCCTGTAAAATTCTGGCAAAACCAGTCAATAGAACTAAATGTGTTGAAAAATTAAAACATTTGGTATTCGATTTACTTTCGCCCAAAGTTTGGGAACTGAAACTGCCGATGCCTTAAGCCTTTATTACCAAAGCTGTAATTTTCTCCACATGAAAAAGATGCAAACAAATGGCAAAGATAGTGTTTGTAAAAACTAAAATACACTATAGAAACTATTGTGTAAAGTATAAATAACTATTTGATGAATTTGTTGGTTTTTTTAATCTAATATGCAAAGCTAAGTAATTGGAAAGTATTTTGGTATATAAATATTCAAACTACAAGATATCTTTTACTACATACTAATTTCTAGATTAGTCAAATATTTGTTATTTTGAAACTGGTCGAGGATTGTTGGAGAATTTTCAAAATAAAAAAAATTGTGAACTTACATAAATGGTAACTCAATATGTATTCAAGCTATACACATGTGAATAGGTATGTTTGACTATCTAAATATATGAAAACTCTACATACACCATACATGAAGGTTATAGAAAATGATAGTTGCCAATTATTTTATTCTTCTTGTTTCTCCTATTAAATAAGACATATCTATCAAATACCTTAGTGCTTAATAGTTTGATTTTGTTAATGCAAAATATGCTCAATCACAAAATTTCATTGTATCTTAAAGCTAATTTATATGACTCTTTTTCACATAAGCTATGCTAAATCTTAAAGAATGTGATATTGTAACACGTCTTGAAAGAATTTTTCTTTTTATAACATTGCAATATTAGGGCATGTGCCCTTTATAATTTTTTGTCTAACAATATCTGATTTTTGGGGGGGGGGGGGGGGGGGAAGTTGCCTTTAGAATTCACACAAAGCAACATAAACAAACACAAGAAATACATTTTCTGGAAAAATGAAAAATCATTCCTAGATATGAAATTTTGTGTGCAAAAATAAAGAGATAATTACAGAAATCTTCCTAAGACTTCTGATATTTTCACTTGGCATCTCTTAGATTCCTAACATTACACTTGCCTCCCCTATTTTTATTTTTAATGGAACAAATCAATCCACTTACACAAAAAAAAATTTAAATGTATTTCTTTCCCATAGTAACCTTGAACAATTTATATAAGAAATTTGTAAAACAAATATTGAAAATGCAAAAAGTGAGAAAAATTGATTTTATAAAATTACTTATGATAACTAGTCAGGTATATTGTAATAATTCCACTGATAGAATTATAAATATATTTCTTGATGCTTGAAAATTTGCTTAAAAATTAAATTATTTATTTATATGTGTTGTGAATTGAGACCACGTGGACAACTTCGTTATTGCCAATGATTTTTTACCTTTTCTCCTTTTGCAAATTTAAGTTTTTTCTCAAGTTATATGTTTTTTATTTCAATTTCTCATGGATCTAGGTATTTTCAAGCTTTAGGATTTAGGTATTTAATTCTCTCCATGATTTCGTTATATTCTACTTAGCTCCTTGTAGCATCCCATAAGTAATTTTTTAAGATTAAATTCTTACATTTTTATGTATTTTAAAGTCACTTTTTAGTTGAATTGTTTATGTTAATTCTTTACAAGCTATGAAAGGGTAATTTAGGAATGAAAATATTTATTAGCATTTCTATACTATGGTGAAAAGATGCGCATTGATATCAAACTGAGAAAATTATAATTTTGGTACCTAATGTATAGGGCATCGGCAATTTCAGTCCTTAAAGTTTAGTTGAAAGCTAATTTAGTATCAAATGTTTCAATTTGTTAGCATATTTAGTCCTATTGAGGTAGTTTTTGTCCCTAAAGTTTGGATGAAAATAAATCTAATATCAACTGTTGCAATTTTTCAGCATATTAAACTGTATCAATCGATTTTGCTAAAATCTTACTGAAATCCAGTCACATGATACTTATGTACCGATTGTTAAAATTTTAATACACATGCACACACACAATTCGATTTGCGACTTATCCATCTCGTTTGTCTCGAATAACAATTACAAATAGTCAAACGATTTTTAAATAAAATTTTCAAAGACATTGAAGATCAAAATTTTGTCTTCAAAGTACGACCTTTAGGTTTTCTTTTAAGAGCGAAGAGAGAGGGTAAAATAGCTCATTGCCTATCTAAAGATCTGAACTTTTTCTAAGTTTATTAGTTTTTTTTCTATTTTATTAATTTGTTTTTGAGTAAACACTAATTACCCAAATTAGCGCCTTTAATTAAAATTTATGGCAATTAAATTTTTCTTTTTTATTTTTTTTAAATTTGGCTATTTGTAGTATCACGTGACAAGATTTTGGCAAAATAGTCAATTGGACCAAATGTGCTAAAAAATTAAAAAATTTGTACTAGATTTGTTTTTGTTCAAATTTTAGGGACTAAAACTGTCTCAATAAAACTAAATGTGCTGAAAATTTGAAACATTTGGTATTAGATTTGCTTTTATCTAAACTTTATGAACTAATATTGTTAATATCTAAAACATTTGGTACTAAAACTGTAATTTTCTCTATCAAACAAGGGATATTATTGAAAGTATTTCTTGTCTTAGTATGTTTTCTCTCTTGCTTGCTGGTTTTCTCACATAAATTTTTTCTATTTCTAATTTGCTTTAAATGCAACAAAAAAGAAAATATTAATTGACGAGAACATTGAAAACCAGAGTACGTTTTGCCCTTGCTCCCACGCCAATCTCTTGGACTTTAGGGATTGTTTGGTGGAATTCCAACAATTGGACCTTTTACAAGAAAATTTAGATTCTTTGTCCAATTTTTTATAGTGTCCAATGGTATCTAATATGAAAATATGTCGTATCAATACAAAACTATATGTAATTACATCATATCATTTAGTGATACTACTTAGTGTTGTATTAGACACAGTTGGAACAAAAAGAATTTAACAAAAAATTTGTATTGGGCCGGGGGGGGAGGGAGGAGGGAAATTAGGAGGGAGACTGGACGAGAGAGGAAGGAATGTGGAAATGGGATCATAGGAATCAATTCCAAATTCTAAGACAACAAATTAAGAGTCTTGACCACTAGGTTATGCAAAAGCTTCAAATCACATAGGTTCTAAACTAATTAAGTCTGGAGAAGAATCAACTATTAAAAATATCTACACTTAATTGAACCTAAGGCTCTACTCCATCTTGCCAAGTCCAGAGAAGGATCAGCTTTACTTAGAAACAGTATTTGTTTGAACCTAATCCCTCTACAATTTTTAATGCATAATTTTATTTACAGAGTAATTGAAGTTGTACTGTTAGTTGAGTCTTTTAATTTTGAGTACCACAATATCAAGAAAATTCTACCGCAATATCAGGACAACAGACTCTATATTGATTTCAATAAGAATCGAATTTAATCCTAAATCCGATCAAAACTATAAAAGTTCTAGAAGTTGAAAATTCAGAGCTAGTATTTTTTGCTGCTTTCAAAGTGTAACTAAAGAATTTGGCTGTAGGTGCATATTTTTCTGGTTTAGGTACAAATAATTAATTATTGCTTGTGGTTAGGTACCAATAATTAATTGAATAATTAATAGTATAACACTATATATGTGGTATTTAGAATATTATTTATGCATATTTTTCTATCATTTTTTAATAATTCCAACCATCTTTTATCTCAAATACACCACATAGTGTTACAATATTCTCCATATTCTCCTTCCAATAAGATTTCCAAAAAAAAAAAAAAAAAGCTATCCAAATAGAACGTCTATTTTCTGTGTAGAAAAAAACCTATAAAATTAATAAATGTGTTAAAGTTTCGTATGTATGGTCGTGTGTAAATCAGTAATGCTAAGTGACTGGCATAAATAGCCTAAAACTATGATTTCATCATTAAAAGTACTTCTAATCCTATACTTGATATGATTTCTATATTAGTATTTTTTTTTTTTTTGGAAGCTTTTTCCAACCTTCCACGTTTTTTTTTTTTTTTTTTTTAAAGTAACCTTCTCCGTTTTGGCATGCATATCGTGTTCCGGTTTTTATGTTTGACATCTCAAAACTATTTTTAGCTTACATTTATATTGTCTTCTCCCGTTGGGAGTTCGTGGATTTTTTTCCCAATATAATTGTATACAAAATTTGGCAAGTCTTATGATTAACAGAACATCTTTGTCAGGTAAGTCCGACAATTTTAAATAAAGAGAAAGATTTTTAATTATCTGACGATTTTCATTTTTTATGGGAAGTAGACTGATTTTAATAATTGCTTAGCATTAGCATAACCACCAAAAGGGAATTAATATAAAGAACTACTTTTCCATGTTCCACATTACGTTCTGGTGATGGAGCAATTCAAATTCTTTTCCTACAGTCTTCAAGGTTTTTATACTTTCCCTTGCAAGAAAATGATGGAAGTCCAGGACTTCACCCAAATAGCACCACGTAGCACAAAAAACTTGCACTTAAGTGGCGAGAGCTCTGGCTCCCATGCCACTTATCACAATTTTGATTATGGCAGGGTTCAAATCAGAGATTCACTGTTTAGGAGTGTCTAATCATGGAGAGAAATAATAGGTGCAAGGTGTAATGACATCAATTGTCAATATTTAAAAAATTATAATTATTGTTTTTTAATCAGAATAAAATGATTAATTGGGATATAAAATTTTTCAAAATACCATTCTATCAAATTTATTAATCTTTTTAAGCTCATTATATTACTTTTTTGAGGAATATTACTTTTTTAGGCCCATTATATTACTAAACCAAACATGCTGGGGTATTTTTCTTAAACTTTCGACTCTAATTATTTTAATTGCTAAAATTAAAGATTCGTGCACTAAGAAGTTGAAGCATTAATGTGAAATTGAGGACAATGATTGCAACGTTACCAAGCTCGACAAAAAGATGACAAGTTTTTCCATTTCATTTTAATCATTATTTTTTTGGTGATGACTCATTACCAAAGGATTTTTCTTAAGCAAGGGAGGAACATCGTTGCTTTGCTTAATTAACTTACGAACACAAATTTGGAGTCAGAATGGTAGAACGCTGCTTTTGACGGTGTGCAAACTGGTACTGTACATCCTAGCGCGTTAAACACTCAAGAAAATGAATGCAACCCGACAGTTAATCACACCTTTATTTTCTTGCTTTAGAATGAGGGATTCAACCTTTACAACTTTCTGTCTTTTCCTTTTCCTTTCTGAAAAGAAAAATGCATGTTAATGCAATTATTCTTGGCCCTGGGTTGAGAAATTCCGTGGCAAAAACCCAGCTACTACGTAAAGGTTACACGTGCTTGCTGCCCGCTTGCGTCAATTGTTTTTTTTTTTTTTTGAAACGTTAAAGGAAAAAAGGAAGGAGGCTTAAGATAAGACCTACTACGCTTGCGTCAATTGTTAAGACCCCAAAATTCGTATAATGCACTAGTTCTAAGTAACAAAATGCCCAGTGTATGAAGAAGGGTGGATACAAATTTATAAGCATTGAATTACTATTACCGTACGTGATAAAAGTCGTACTGATCGAGAGTGAGTATTGCGTGCACCACGCACGTCACGTGGCATGCCACATGGTGCACTAGAACCAATCACATATCGCCAAATAATACAAAGTATGACCCACTATTGTCACATGACGATAAATTATTAGTTTTAATACACCATATGACAATGCACGTAGTGTATTGTATACTTTTCCACTGATCGATGCCTCAACGTGTCTTCCTTCTTCCAATTGTATTTTCCGCGATAGTCTTTATGTTGAAGGTGCGGCCGGATAACCACATACATACGCGCATGTACTTGACCGTGAATGTAGTAGCTTTACTGAAAATATAAAATTGACATTTAAACTTTACTTGATTAAATAGTATGCTTCGTTTACTAGATTACCCTTCAAAAAGAAAAAAACTTTACTAGATTATACTCCAAAATATCAAAAATAGTATGCTTCGTTATATTTTATGTACAAGGCATTTATTTTTTTGGTTCAAACAAAATTTTAAATCTTTATTTAAAAAGAAGGCTTTAATGCCTCTAAAAAAAAAAAGAAGGCTTTAAAATCAAATCAGGAATCTTAAATTCCTTGACTAGTGCCCGTGTCAGATCAACTAAGTTTTGGAGACATGCACAAGGGGAATGTATTTTTGTCTTTTAAGAGTAACAAATCATTTTTGCAATAGGCATTGTAAGTTCTATAATTTCTGATATGAAGCTGATTATTGCTTCTGAAAAGGAATTGAGAGGATAAAAAGCAATGTGGAATTAGCTATTGAGTGGGGAATACGTCTAACTTGTTTCAGGTAGTTAGAACCACTAGATTGATAGCTGTTTAGCTTTTGCTAAGCTGGTTCTGGTAATGTATTACTGGCCAGTAGAAAAATATTGTAGTGACAAAAAATTATAGAAAAACATTAAGTTTCTAAAAAAAATGACAAGTATTTGTTAAAACTTATATTACTTATTTACAAAAACTTATTTTTTACAAGATTTATGATAATATAAGAGTCACTCTCTCTATGGGTGGCTCTTTTTTTTTTTTTTTTTTAACAACAAAGCTCTTTTTTGGTTTATTAATAAAATAACTACATTCGACTTTAAAAAAAAAAATGCAACAAAACAAAAGCCAACAAAAGAAAAAAAAAAAAGAATCTATGGGTTTTGTCCAACAGATTCTAGACTTTTTATTCATTCATCGCAACTATTGACAGCTATCGAGTAACGACCAAATTAACAAGTATCTCCATCTGAATTGAAAATATATCATATGTTCACAAGAGCTAAAATTTCCAAGAATCTTCATCCAATTGGACCGAGTACCGGCCTGGAGAAGGTTCAACCCCAACAGACATAATATTTCTGTCAGTGTTGTCACTAATTAACATATCCAATCTGCTGATGAAGTCATCATCCCAGAAATCCATGTTGTTTGTGCGGTAGTCACACGATAAGTGGCAGTCAAATGTTGGCAGCGACTCTTGATCAAATGCATTAAATGAGCCATGATCAAATGAACAAGAAGACGATGATGACGAGGTCGATGAAGATGATGTATATGGTACGAGAATTTCATCTGGTTCAATCAATGGTACTTCATCTATGCAGAAGCCATTGTTGACTTCCATGGAGGAGTCAACTGGACTTTGAGAAATACATATATATTTGTCTTCTTCTTTAGCCTCCGTGATAGTTGACTGCATTGAAGTCTCTGCTTCCTTGTTTTGCTGATCCATTACAGAGATAGTATCATCAGTATTATCTGAAGAAGGCAGCTCTGTTTTTGTTTTCTGATCAGGGTCAATATTCTTAGGCTGCTCTTCTTGGGTTTGATCAGTAGTAGCTGTTGTGAGGGGCAATGGCTTGTGAGTGACAGGATCAATTCCCATTTTCTTCAACTTTTTCTTTATGTGAGTGTTCCAGTGATTCTTGATCTCATTATCAGTTCTTCCAGGAAGATGAGAAGCAATTTTGGACCACCTACAGAGCATGAAGAAAGAACAATTATTATTCTGAACTTGTACATCTCATAAATTAGAAGTATTTCCTTGAAAAAGGTTACACTTTAATATGGAAATATATTAAGAAAAAGCTGATTTGTCAGCTTTTGGTGACAGGCAAAATGCAGGGATTGGCCTAAAATGAAAAGGCGATGATAATATTGATAATGGAATATACAGAGAGTGCCAAATATTGAATAGTTCAAATCTTGTCTGCCACTCTTTAACTTCAGCTGAGCTCCGCCACATGTACGTGTTTTGATAATTCCAATTGATTACCAAGCATGGAGTGGGAAGAAACAATTGATCAAACTTCAAAGAACATAATTTTCTCTTCCTTTTTCTTCCCAGTTCTTTTCTGATGGGGCAGTGGACAGGATTAGAGGATTAACCTGTTGCCGAGCTGGGCATGGAGATCAATAACCATCTTCTCTTCGTATTCTGACAATAAGCCCCTCTTCAAGTCTGGCCGGAGATAGTTAGTCCATCTCAATCTGCAGCTCTTTCCACATCTCAAGAGTCCTGCCAAAATTGCAATGCCTTCAATCAACAAAAATTCCTATCAAAGAAAGATGAGAAAAGGGCTAAGGAAATTGATCAATCTCTTCTTTTTCTCATAACAACATCAGTACATTATGAAATAAGGATTCATTCTTCTTTAATTCATGTTATAATAATTATCACGTTTTTCTCATAATCTCTCTCTTTTTTTTTCTGTATGTGTAATGATAGAAGACCTGCAAGTTTAGGGACAGCTCTCCAGCAGCATTGGCCATTGGTGAGAATGAAATTGATGAGTTTCTTATCTTCATCAGCAGTCCATGGCCCTTTCTTTAACCCAACTTTGTCACAGCAAGGTTGCCTTCCCATCTTTTAATCCAAAATCCCAACTCAATCTGATGGTGATGATTGAATATATTCAATCAATAACGAAAGACAGGAAAACAAACGGTACTGTGGTTGGAGAGAGAATGCAATGACTAGAAACGGCAAGCAGAGGCTACCTACATATATATAGAAGAAAAATTGAAAGCCTGGCCCGCTATACGAACACGGCTAATGCCTAATAGGCCAAAAATAAAAAATAAAAAATAAACAATCGTTCGGTATCTTCTATCCCACTTTTCGAACTAATTTCTATTTTTTTTTATACACGTAATTTCATTTGCAATACACTGATTTGCCGTAAATATACTATATATTAAAGGGATAATTACACATACCTCCCTTGAGATTTATCATAATTACACCTAACTCCTCTCAGGTTTCAAAAATTACATTTACCTCCCTTGGGCACTTGGGATTACTAAAATACCCTTGCATGTCACTATAATTACGAGGACTGTTCAAAAAAACCCGAAAAACTGAAAAACCAAGAAAACCAACCCGCCCTGAACTGAAAAAAATGGTAACCGAACCGGTTTCAGATGGCAGGTTGGTTTGCGGGTTAGGTTGTATTTTAATCAGGTTGGTTTGCAGTTCACATTTTTGTGAACCGCCGAGTACCCGAACCGACTCGAAGTGGGAGTAGTTATGTAATTTCACATGTTGGTTTGGGTGTTCATTTGGCTATTCATTGAATATTTATATTTTTATGTTGATTGAAATGAGAAGATGAAGTTTGAGAGATTAAGTGATTATTTTCTTGTTTATTTAGTTTTTGGTTATTTGTTGAATATTTATATTTTTATGTTGATTGAAATGAGAAGATGAAGTTTGAGAGACTAAGTGATTATTTTCTTGTTTATTTAGTTTTTGGTTATTTGTTGAATATTTGTGTTTTTATGTTGATTGAAATGAGAAGATGAAGTTTGAAAGACTAAGTGATTGTCTTCTTGTTTATTTAATTTTTGTCTTTTTGGAGATTAAGGTTTTAGATGTAATTTAACTTTAAGATTATTCATGTTTGTATTATTAGTGATTTAATAGTATTTTGCAATTTTTCTTGTTTATTTTTTAAAAATATAGGTAAATTATTATGGATTAGGTCGGGTACCCCGCCTATTCGAACCAGTTTTGCGAGTAACCAAAAGACCGGGTACTTACTATATATGGACCGGTTTACAGTTTGAAATTTTACCGAACCACAAGAACTGGTTCGGTTCATATTTTTTGTCCATGGACTGGGTACCCGGTCCATGAACACCCCTAATAATTACTTCAAGAAAAATTATAGGAAAATAGAAAGGAAAAAAAGAGGGGAAAAAAAAGAAAAAAAGGAAAAAAAAAAAGCCTAACATTTACTTTAATTTACTCTTGAGAGTGTGGGTTCACTTAGCACAAATTTATTAAATTGTTATGATCATCTCATTTTTTTTTATAGTTATCTTGTTTGTTTATGGCATATTTTGGATAATAAAAAAGATGATAAAGATGTAGAAATTAGAGCACTAAATGGGAGAGGTATATTGGGCTACATAATTGTTGAGCATTGGTGGTAGTACTGGACAATATTATGGTTATTTTTTACTTTAAGTTGAATTAGTTAGTGTGTTATTTTTCAAGAATTTTTTTCTTATTTTAATAAAAAAAATTCTAGGAGCATTTTAGGATATTCAATTAATCTTTTTGCTGACATCAGCAAAATGGGTTTTTTTGTTACCAAAGCTAGTGAAATAAGGGAGGTAAGTATAATTTTTAAAACTTAAGGGGAAATGGTGTAATTACGATAAATCTCAGGGGAGGTATGTGTAATTATCCCTATATTAAATTCACACATGCGCATGAATATTAATAAAATCAGACAGTTTTTTCAACAAAAAAAAAAAAAAATGGTACAGAAAGTGAGATGGAGAATGCGGAATTCAACACACTAGCACTATGTCATAGAACTAATATTCTTATTTCAGGATTTTTCAAATATTTTCTGCCATACGTGTTGTTTAGCTAGAGCAGTTGAGTCCTTGCGCGTGGCATATTACCTTTCAGAAAGCGCCACTTCACCTCCCATGGCCTTTACTTAAATTTGAAGCATAAAATATACACGACTAAGCGTGAGGAGAAAAGGGTTAAAAGTAAAACATACCCTATCCTTTGATATTAAATTTGAGCAAAAATTACAGTAGAATCAATGTCAATATGCATGAAAGAGAGTGCACTACATTTCTACCCTAATTTGGTCCCACAATATTACCCATTTTATGGGGTTTTCTTTTTTATTCTTTTTTATTTTTCCTTGTAAAATTCAGATGCAGGCTATATAATTATTATTGTTTTGGGAGGATAGAATAGATAGTAAGCTGATTTTGTCAAACTTATGAGTTATTACTACCTTGCTTTTTCCTCGTAATTTGCTGGTAGAGGGATACTTGAAGCAGAGGGTAGAATTTAAGAATTTGAATCCATTTTGCAATAAAAGTCAAAGGTTAAGTTAAATGCTACCTAAGTTGTGGTAATGCGCTAAAATTCTATACTAGCCATTCCGACTAGTTCTACTTGGTCGTCTATATTGCGATATATATATATATTTTTTTTTTTTGAAAAATTTTTAGGTGGACTAGGTTCATAACCCTACTTACTTATGGATCTTGTAGTGTGAAAAAATATCACATAAATATAATTATGCATGTCCACGGGTGGAAAATATTTACATGGACCCAGTCCACGGGTGGGGCCCGTGGATCTTGTGATCCACAATTACCCACATCAGTCATGAGTGGGTCCTTGGTGGGCCATGACGTTGGTCATGGGTGAGGCATGACTGATGTGGTTAATTGTGAACCACAGGGTCCACGGCCCCACCCATGGACCGGGTCCATGTAAATATTTCCCTATTTATGTAGCTCTATTTTAGGTTACAAGTTCCACATGTAGAGACTGTAAACTGGGTCCATATGTAAGAATTTGAACCCATATCCGTAAGAGTTGACAGATTTATACTTGCGGAGTAAACCCAAAAAAAAAAAAAAAAGACTTCACATAATTTTATTACATAAAGCTCCTTAAAGTCAAGTTCTAGAGGAATTATATAAGTTCATCTTCCACCAACCTCATTTCCAGTCCAAATAGATGACATTTGATGACCAGTAGAAGATCCATTGATCCGGCCAATTAACTCTGCATCCACCACCACTTATTTTCCATCTACGGTCCAGATATCAATTCACAGAAGATAAGAATTTGTACAAAACTTTGTTACAGTTATTTGCTAAATTAAGAGATGTTATTTAGCAATCTCTTAATTTCATAAATATTTTGTCATATATTTATAAATTAAGAGATGCCTTACTTTCCGAAAAAATAAATTAATAGATGTACATACTAATGTATTTTGCTACAAATTATTTTTCTAAATTTAGACATGTTCATAAGAGGCAAATGACTTTCTATCACATCGGTTGTATTGACTAAGCTAAAGTGCATGCCACCAATCCCTATAACCAATTCCATTATGATCCTTTTTTTTTTTTTTTGAGGAAAATCCAACCGCTGTTTACATGTATAACTAACTATAAGCAGGATTAATCTTCCCCGTGTTTCCATCCAATATTATTTATTGGTCGGTGTAACTCAGCTACCTTTCCAGAGGGTTGAAATTGCTCCTTCAAACAGGCTAATCTTTTTTTTTTTAATTTCTAGCACAGTTTTTGGCTTTATTGGGGGTTGAGAAATGGGAACTAAAGAAAATAAATGGTGGGAAAAAGAGATAAACTTTTGGCAAAAAAAAAAAAAAAAGAAAGTTGTATTATGCAAATAGTAATTAATAGCATATAAAAATTAACAAACCAAAAATGAAAAAACCAATTGGAAAATTTTTCTATAATCTATCTTTCCCCATAAAAAGATAAACCAAGACAAGAAAAAAAAATGTAATTATCCAGGAATGCTAAATCATTCTCTTACTTTTCTAAATTCCTAAACAATAATAAGAGCAATTTTTTTCCATACTTTTTGTTCTTCCATTAAGTTTAAATGCCTTAGTTTTTGAAGCAAAAGACACTCATGTTGCATGTGGCTCTATTTTTGTAGTACGTGATAATCTTTGTTGCCAATTCTTATTGTGTTTCGTCTGCATCCGTTAACAACCGTACATATCTGCTAACGATATTATTAAGATAAAATATAGTACCAAAAATTATGGTTGTATGCTTGTATACCTTCTAAGATGATGCCTTCCTATCTGGAATTTTAGTAACTTGTTTGCAGTTCTACCATGTGGATCCACCTACGCACTTGCTAATTAATAAAAGATCCCGTCATTTTTAGACAACAATTTCTTCCTTCAGATGCCGTCTGAAACCCTCTTTTTAAAAATAAAAAATAAAAAAGATGCCATCAAAAACCTATTATTAACTACTATATTACATTTTCCAAAATTGAATACTTGATCCATTATTGCTTCCAAATGCCATTTGACTGCTTAGCTGGTTAACATTTTTGGATAAACACTTCAATCATTCACAAAGTTTTTTATTTTTGGTGTTTAATCATATGATATTGGATTATCATCTAATTTGTACCATACAATTTAGGACTTGTTCTTAATAGTTTCTGATTTTTATAAGAACTGATTTTAATAAAGTTAAAAATCAGTCGCTCCTGATCTTAACTTAAAAGATCTAAAAATATAGTAAAAAAAACAGTTAAGAACATCACAAAATAGTCGCTTGTCATGAGTCACATAAAGAAGTACCAACAAAACAAGTTTGCTTCCTGTTAGCTGACTATATAACGACATGCAATCCATGTATAAAACATGAGTCCACAATCTTTGGATTTGATGCTTTAATAACTTGCTGCCAAAAATCATTTGACTAATTAGCTATTTCTTGCGTAACGGCTTCAGTCATTCATAAACTACTTGTTACACAGGATTGATCAGGTGTTTATCATGATATGGAGAATCATTTAATTTGTAGTGTACAGTTTAGTATTGCTCGTCATGGGTCATACTGAAGTACGAACAAAATAAGTTTGCCTGTTAGGTGATTACGTTACAACATGCAGTCTATGTATAAAACTTGACATTACAACCATGGAGAGAGTTTCCCTTTTCTCCTTTTTTATTTTTAAATCTCGTAACACAATCATGAAGTAAAGGATTGCTTATAGAACTGACAAATATATAAGTCTCCATGTATTTACTATATTCCAGTTTACTTTAGCTCTTATATAGTTTAGAAAAAAGTATAGCAGATGAAACAGTTGTTTTGTTTTCATGGTAAAAGTTGTGCAAAGCAAAAGCTGCTCAGTGAAAGTGCTCCATAGAATTTTTTTTAATGAAGTAAAAACAATACCAAGTGAGATTCTTGTGCAGGGATTAAACTCATAGACCATTTTGACCAACTAAAAAAATAGAATACTATTCTTCAACAGATAACTAAGCACTTCTCGTAATAAATTCGAAAAGAAAAAAAGCCACCTATTCCAGTTCAAAAATATTTTTTTTTTTCTTGTAACTTAATGAATCTAATATTCAAAAAAGGATGCTGGTAACAGAAAAGAACAATCAACTCGTCAGGAAGCAAGAAGTAATCCTTTTCTTAGCTTACAGTCTGAACAAGAGTTTTCGCTTTACTCTTAGCTACAGAACTTAGTGCAGATCAAATCAATCATAGCTATCACTGATCATGTACATGGGAGAGTTCAAATTTTTCTAAATTTGCACAACTATACTTATGTTCAAGAAAAACGTGAGTTCATATCATATGCAAACAATGTGGTCTATATAAATAAAATATATAAAACAGCCGAAATCGAAGAACGCTATTGGGAACATATTTGAGCTCTAGTAAAAAAGATAACAGTGCTATGCACAGTTTTATTAATTTCTTGGAGTTTGATTTGTGGTGGTCAATGTGTTAATCAAGCATGTAAGAAACTTCTTAAGTTAGTTCACGTACACGATACATCGTATTTTCGTAGTTTGCATTTGATCAGAAAAATCTACAACCCAATCCCAAGTAAACACCCCCCAATTAAAGAACGTATATATTAAATATCAATTAAGCTCAATGTCACGGCCAAAATTAAGCTCAACTTAATGGCCAAAATAGGATTCAAAATTCTAGTCATATTTGCAAGTAGACCGAGTCATATTGCAAGTGGATGGAGCTGGAGAAGGAACCTTATTATTTTAAAATTATCAAGGAGCAAAATACCACGGTTTTATATATGTTTTCAGGCGGTATTTGCCTACTTGGTATAAGGAAATCGTTGTCGTTGCTATTTTTTCTTAATGTCACTTCGTTATCTTGAGCAACAGCTAAGATTCAACTCATTCTCAAAGTCATCACATACAGCTCACATCTGCATTTCATTTCATGACTAGAAAAATAATTTTTCCGTTCCATATTGCCTAATCTCTTGACCTTTTGCCCCTTTTTTGTTTTTTTTCCCTCATTTTTATCATGTATAATTCACTAATTTATCATGTATTTCATTATAGCTCTTAGATCATTGTGACAAGAGCATGATGCAGCAGATAGTCGCATTTATTTGTAATTGAGCTAAATACACAATTTGAGAATTTCTTTAGGAAAAAAAGTAACAACGTTATCAACAAGATTATTCTCCAAGGTGACGGTAATCATGAATTTTAAATAAAAGAAAATAAGTTTCAATCAAATAAAGAGAACATCTCCAAAACAAAAGAAAATATAGAGAGATACCACCCTCAAAATAATTAAATAAATAGCGATGAAGATGGAAAATGTTCACGCGTTATACTTGGTTCCTAAAGAGTTTTTCTCCGCCAAAATTAGTGGCAGACAGATTTGGGGACGACTATTCGACAAAATACCTACAAATTGTCATGCCAACACAGTGCAAAAGAAAGTAGCTATACCCTTTCCATTATGATAATTTGTTTTATGCACATCTATGCATAGTTCAGATGCATGAATTTGCAAGGATTCAGGCTCTTTATGACTTGCTTGGCTAATTGTTATTTGAAAACATCCCCAAAAATACTTTTTTTTTCCACATTGCCTCCTATATATTTTTTTATCATCAATTCTCATTACAATGTGTGTTTTTGCCTCACATAATTGGGGTGAGGCTCTCAAATTAGTGCTGGGTAAACTCTCAAACTTTTTTGTCACGCACAATTGGATGTGACTCTCAATCTTAAATCTATGCCTTTTTTTTTTCTCCCCAATGCTAAATGCCAAGGCCCATGTTTGAACCCCCAATCTGATAGGTGCTCCCTCACCAACCCAGCAAAGCTAGGTTGGCTGCCTCCTATATGTTGAATTGGATATGTGCCATCCCTTAGGGTATTCAATTTTTTCCAATCAGGTACAATCAACATTGTCGCCCTATACACCATTTCCATTTATATTGCTCGTGTGAAATGCCCATCCTATTTTATAAACAAGACTAAATTAACTCTAGAGAAGCTAGCCTTAGCCTGATTCACGATTTTAGAGTCATCATGCATTTTTGTATATATACTCTTCTCACATTTATAACAAGCCAAACAATTTAAGACATAAATTTTTTTTAATTTTTTATGCCTAAAAATTAAATGTAAACTATTTATTTTAAAACCATATTAAACTTTTACATGACAATATTAACAATTAAAAAAAAACAGATTAAAACTAATGTACTTTAAAAGGCAATATTAAATTACTTTTATTATAGGGATAATTACAGAAACCTCCCCTGAGGTTTCTGACAATTTCACTTGGCACCCCTCAATTTTCAAAAATTACACAAACCTCTCTTGCATTTACTATTTTGGTAACAAGACCTCCCCTTTTAATAAAAATTTTAATTAAAAACCCCATAATGCCCTTCTCAATCTACAAAAGAAAAAATAAAATAATATCATTTTCTTTACCACTTAAACCACTGTACCACCATCGTTGCCACTAACTTAATGAACACCGCCACTAATAACCAAAAAACAATCCTATCAATGCCAGTACAACACTATCAACTAATTCAGGAAAATAAAAAATAAAAAATCTATTGGGTTTTGACCATTTAAATTACTATCATATCATGCCAGCTCCATTTTCATTAGTTACCACCACCAAAAGAAACCGGATTATAAAGCCAAAATTTATAGAGATATTCTTTAGCCAGATATTGAAATCTAACCCAGCTACATAAATCCTAAACAAACTCAAATAATTTGTCAAACCAAATGAGTTTTTCTATTTTTATGAACCTTTTTTGGTAAAAGATTGATTTCAAAGGGTATTATTGGAACTTTAGTTAACCAAGGGAGGTTTGTGTAATTTTTGAAAATTGAGGGGTGCCAGGTGAAATTGTCAGAAACCTCAGGGGAGGTTTCTGTAATTATCCCTTTATTATATTTTTATGATTTAAGAAATCTTCCTGCATTTTTCAGACTTTTTGGATTATTTTAATTTCATGCATTTGTTATAAACATTATGTCAGGATTAATGTAAAATTGTTAAACTGGTAAGGTGTGAAGGGCAATTTAAGTAGTTTTAAAGTAGTATGGGATTCTCGCATAAACAATTGAAAGGAAAATCGGTACCGTAGTACTTTTTGTGCCTACTTGAGAATGTTTTGAATCACACATAATTATAAACATCAAAGGTAGATATATAAAAGTCATCACATATGCACGGAAAAGATTTTGACAACTCCCAAGATTACAAGAAAAAAATATTTCATCACCTCAAAAGATGTTATAATTCTACCGAAGTGGTTGAAATGGGGCGAGATATATTTATATTCAAATATTTGTCAAATCTCTATTTGATGAATTTCATAGGTAAACTTGTGTCTGTAGCGTACAAAATCTTAAAAAGAAAATCATACAAATTTTAGGTTAACATTTTTTTTTTTGTCTCCTTTTGCAGGACAGCAAGATTAATTTATGAAGCTTCCCCTATTGTGCATTGTAGGTCAAATCTTAGGCAAGCGTAGCTTACACTTGCCCGTCCAATATTGAAAAATCAGGTCCTCACACTACGATCTATTATCGTTAGTTTTTCTCTATCTAATTTTAACTTTTTATTTTTAAAAAATTTGATTTGCGATTTTCTCAACTATTTTTTTTATTTACTCAGCTTTTTAATTTTTTAAGATAAAATCAGGAAAAACTAATATTCAACTTCTCTAAAAATCAGTTTTTAGAAAAATTAAAATCTGTTTCTTTTTACAAAATGGCTACTACCAGAATTCAAACCAATACCAATTTGCTTGCGTCATTACGTAAAAATACGATTTAAGGTATCGACAAGATTCGCCTAATCAAAAATCGGATATATCATCCTAAGCTAAGATTCTATAACTACCAGAAAAACTGCCATTGCTGAATTAAAAACAGCTGCATTACTGACATGTGGTTTGTCTAACTTTCTCCATCAAAGAAAATTAACGCCCCACCCAAACCATTCTCTTTTCCCATTTCTTTCCCACGAACTTACTGAGTTTCGAGGACAACTATGTTAGCTTAAAATAAGTATTATATATAGATATATAAAGTCTGAAAGCTAATTTTAGAGCCCAGAATCCATTTTTAGTTCGTTTGGCAATTTTATAGCATTTGAACATTTCATCGAATAGTAAAATTTACTTACATCAAATTTCGTCAATTACAAAAGTTCACTTCTATCAAATTAATTACTCTTGATTTTTGTCAATCATGAATCTCCCTTAACCAATGCTTTTCACAAATTTTGATCCAGATTAATTAATACTAAGTTTTTTAATGAATGGATTTAGTAAATTCTTAAGTTTTTGGTTTAATTACTCCAATAGTCCTCAAACTATTTGATGAGTGTCAATTTAGTCCCCAAACTTTTATTTGTATCTATTTGGACCCTCAACTTTTACATTAATGTTTAATTGGTCCACAATACGAATAAATGGTAAAATTACCCTTCTATTTATATCATATCCTATCTTTTTTTTTTCTCTGTTTTACTTTTTATCAGTTTTCTTATATTTTTTTATTTATTCTTTCAACTCGTCCCCTATCTTTATTCGTGTTCTCAAAAAATTCAACCAAACATCACCTTCTTTATTCGCAAGTTTATATCAATTGATTAATTTGAAAAGTTTAGAGTATTTTTCATAGTTCTTGAGATGAAGAAGACTATTAAAAGAAATAAAATGAAAGAAAAGCTTCAAAAAATATTAAAATAAAAAAAACATATGATTTAGGATTTCAATTTTATATACTTGATTGTAGACATTTATGTCTTTGTTTTTTAATCATTTTCTTAACTTTTTTTTATTTGTCCTTAGAGATCTCAAGAGAATAAAAAAAAAATCTAAACTTATCAAGTGAACCAATCAATATAAACCTGAAAAAAATAAAAAGAAGCTAATATGCAATTAGGTTTCTGATGATGTGGACAAGGATAGTGAATTTAAAGAAAGGATAGATTAAAAATATATATATAAGAAAGGAGATAAAAAGTAAAGGTCATAAAAGTAGAAGGGTAATTTTGTCATTAATTGGTGTTGAGGACTAATTAAACTACAAATATAAAAGTTGAGGGACTAAATTGACACTCATGAAATAGTTTAGGGACCAATGGAGTAATTAACCCTAAGTTTTTTATGTTACACAAGAAAGTTGTTCTTCAGATCAAGATGGCAAAATGTAAACCTTAGTAAATTAACATTAGGCACAACAATCCAATATCAATTGAATCCAAAATATATACATCAAACTCGGTCAATTCTAAGACTTTTGGACATTTATTTTGAATACTGGGAAGGCAAAAAACAGGTTGACAAAAATTGTTAAAATACTATATTTACTACTGTTGAAGGACCACGACAGGCCTGTTCGGCCCATTAAACAAAAGGTCCATATTTCTATGAACTATTTATGTTCTAAGCTTTTTACCTAAAAAATTTAACTCAATGCACAGATGGGCTAACCTTAAGCCGATAAACTCAGCCCGATCAAAGTCTGAGCCTCTCTAGCTATGTAAAATATAATTATTTAGCATCACTATTATATTTTTATGATTTAAGAAATCTTCCTGCATTTTTTCAGACCTTTTGGATTATTTTAATTTCATGCATTTGTTATAAATATTATGTCAGAATTAATGTAAAATTGTTAAACTGGTAAAGTGTGAAGGACAATTTAGTAGTTTTAAAGTAGTATGTGCTTCTCGCATAAACAATTGAAAGGAAAATCACTCCCGTGGTACTTATTGTGCCTACTTGAAAATGTGTTTTTTTTTTTTTTTTTTTTTTTGAGAATCTTGAGAATGTGTTGAATCACACATATCTATCTATATAATTCAAAGGTAGATATATAAAAGTCATCACATATACACGGAAAAGATTTTGACAACTCCCAAGATTACAAGAAAACAAAATTTCATCACCTTAAAGGATCTTATAATTCTACCATATATCTATCTTGAGAATGTGTTGAATCACACATATCTATCTATATAAATCAAAGGTAGATATATAAAAGTCATCACATATATACGGAAAAGATTTTGACAACTCCCAAGACTACAAGAAAAAAAAAAAAATTCGTCACCTCAATAGATCTTATAATTCTACCAAATTGGTTGAAATATGGCGAGATATATTTATATTCAAATATTTGTCAAATCTCTATTTGATGAATTTCATAGGTAAACTTTTGTCTAGTGTACAAAAGCCTAAAAAGAAAACCTTATAAATTTTAGGGAAACATATTCCTTGTTTGACACTTTTTGCAGGACAGCAAGATTAATTTATGAAGCTACCCCTACTGTGTGCATTGTTGGTCAAATCTTAGGCAAACTAGCTTACACTTCCCATCCAATATTGAAAAATCAGATCAGCGCACTATGACCTTATTCTTGTCAGTTTTTTTTTTTTTTTTACTAATTTTTGCTTTTGATTTTTAAAAAATTTATTTTGTGATGTTTTTAACTACTTTCTTATTTAGCTTTTGGATTTTTTTAAGATAAAATCAAGAATAACTAATTTTTAACTTCTCTAAAAATCAATTTTTACAAAAATTAAAATCTATTGCTTTTTACAAAATAGTTACTATCTGAATGGTTCAAATCCTTTGTTCCCAAAATCTTCTCTGTCCCCTCCGTCCTAACTTATATATCTACTATATGCATGAATTTGTATATGTATCAATATATGTATTTATATATGTATTTACTAAAATAACTTTCAAAATTTGTGAATTTTAAAAAACGCCATGAATTAATTTTGTACAAATTGGAGATAGAGGAGACACAGAAAATTTTAAAAATAGAAGATTTGAACCGCTATTCAAATTCGAACCAATACCAATTTGCTTGCTTAATTACGTAAAATACGATTTATGGTATCGACAAGATTCGCCTAATCTAAATCGGCTGTATCATTGTAAGCTAAGATTCTATAGCTACCAGAAAAATTGCCATTCCCGAATAAAAAATAGCTGCATTACTGCCGTGTGGTTTTTCTAACTTCTCTCCATCAAAGAAAATTAACGCCCCACCCAAACCATTCTCTTTTCCCACGAACTTACTGAGTTTTGAGGACAACCATGTTAGCTTAAAATCAGTATCATGTGTAGATATATAAAGTCTGAAAGCTATTAGCCCCAGAATCAATTTTTAGTTCGTTTGGCAATTTTATAGCATTTGAACATTTCATCAAATACTAAAATTCACTTACATCAAATTTCGTCAATTATAAAAGTTCACTTCTATCAAATTACTTACTATTGATTTTGTCAATCATGATTCTCCCTTCACCAATGCTTTTCACAAACTTTGATCCAGATTAATACTAAGGGGATGTTTGCTTTAGGGGAATCAAGGAGGGAAATGGGTGTGACGAATAATGACATCTATTATTAATGTTTGTAAAATAACTATCACTATTATTCAATGGGAATGAAAGTGATTAATTGAGGTGTTAATGATTCCTCCAAAAAAACTATTATATCAAACCCATTAATCCTTATGATTAAGGGCAAAAACACACACCCTAAAGAAACACACATCTTTTGAGCTATCCTCTCCCCCCAACAATATACTATTCTTCTCTCCCTCTCCCTCTCTCTCTCTCTCTCTCTCTCTCTCTCTCTCTCTCTCTCTCTCTCTCTCTCTCTCTCTCTATGTCTTTTAATTTTGAATATTCTTGATTATTACTCTATAAAATTTTTTTAATAAGTTTTTCTACTTCAAATTTTTTTATAAAAATTTGAACTGAAAATCAAAGATATATAGTACTCTATAATGATGCAATAAAAATGACTTTTTTTAAGATTATCATTTGCATAAAACTCAAAATAAGAAATCTAAAAGATACGTATATCATAAATAAAATATTTAAAAATTTTAAAATTTACTTGAAAGTCATTTCAGTAAACTAAACAAGTATTTTTGTAATGATACCCATTCCATTATTAAACCAAATATGTTGGGGATAATCATAAAAACTCATACTCATAGTAAAGTTAATGATATTTATAGTGATAGTAATTGAGGAATTTGAACCAAACGGCCCCTAAGTTGTTTAATGAGTGGATTTAGTAAATTCTTAAGTTTTTTATGTTACAGGAGAAAGTTGTTCTTCAGATCAAGATGGCAAAATGTAACCCTTAGTAAATTAACATTAGGTACAACAACCCAATATCAATTAAATCCAAAAAATTTACATCAAACCCGGATAATTCTATGACTTTTGGATATTTTATTTTGGATACTAGGAAGGCGAAAACAAGTTGACAAAATTGTCAAAATACTATATTTACTACTGTTGTTGGACCCCAATGGGCCCATTTGGCCCATTAAACAAAAGGTCCATATTTCTATGAAGTATATATGTCCTAAGCTTTTTGCCAAGGAATTTAGTTCAATGTACAGATGGGCTAACCTTGAGCCGAGAAACTCAGCCCGATCAAAGTCTGACTCTCTCTAGCTATGAAAAATATAATTATTTAGCATTAATATTATTCATGTTGTACAATATATTATTGAAATAATACATGTCACAAAAAATTTTTAATACTGTTGGTACTAGTTAAAATATACCTGAATAAATGCAATGTGATTTTGAATTATTTCCCAATCTTACATAATCATAAAATCTAAAATCTGAATTTGGACAAGCCTATCTAGGCCTGAAGCCTGATGCCGAATATTTTGAAAGGTCGAGCTGGGGTCCTGCTGCTGTGATTTTTTATTTGCAAAATTTGGGTTGAAATAACTCTTGCATTCATACATATTGTGAAAGCAATAGCATCCATACATATTCCGATCACCCCGCAAGTAGACAAACAAGTATGGAGCCTTGAAAGAATGGTTGCTACTCAGTGAAATCAGCTTATTACTGAGCGACTAATTTACAAAGGCAACGAAATCCATCAAGCAGTGGGACCTCGCAGGGGGATAACTTTCCCATTTTCAAATTATTATGGTCTTTAAAATCCCCTCAAAATATCAGTTCTTTGTATGGAGACTATTGTAAAATGCCTGTCCTACTAGGCAAGCATTATTCAGACAGGGAATCATCTCCCAACCCTTATGTCTACGATGCGGAGATCATGAAGAATCAGTGGAACACATCTTTTTTGAATGTCTTCTATCTAAACTCACCTGGAGGATCTCATCTATGGGTCTTGACTTCGATTCAGGTGAGAAAGAATCGATGTATGATTGGATAACAAAGTGGTTTCAACGGGTAAAAGACACAAGTTTATCTATACAGTTAATTTCTATCTTATGGAGTATATGGAAAGCCAGGAATAGTTTCATTTGGAACAATACAGATTTCGTACCAATGGAAGTTGTTCAACATGCTCAAAGGATCTATGCTAAGATAATCAACTCAGATGAATATATCACTCTTCCGGATTTGTTATCATCACCTGATTTACATAACAATATCCACAATTATAATCTCACTCTACAAACATGGGACCATCCTCCGCAGCTACAAAATCTAGCTATCATTACAATCCTTTTTGACGGATCATATAACGCTCACACAGGTCAGTCTGCTATAGGCATTGTATGTCAAAACTATCAAGGTCTAAATCTTCTTGAATCGGCAATCAACATGGAAACCTCTTCAGCTCTTCACTGCGAGTCAGTCGCCTGTCTACATGCAGTCTCATTGGCAATCTCAAAAGGATTTCAAAATCTTATGTTGAAAACTGATTGTTTACAACTTATTCACGGCCTTCGTAGTTTAGACAATATTCCATATCCTCTGCACACTATATATTTTGATATTATCAGTTTGGTCATGTATTTTTCTTCTTGTTTTATTGTCAAAGTTAAATGCTCAAAGATTAAGCAAGCTCATGAGCTTGCCAAATCTCTAACGTCAGTGTAACCTTCTTTTATCATAATAATGCATATGGCTTCATTTATAAAAAAAAAAAAAAAAACTCGTGCATTCAAGCTGATGTCGGGCATAGCAAAAAGTGACTCATAAAAGCAGGCCGAAGAAAAGCGCAATCTTAATTGATGCGTAGGCCCACTAATAATTACCAGATGGCCATGCATTTAATATCACAATATGTTAGCTACGCAAATGTGAAGTCCATAATTTGATTTTCGTACCTTTCTCTTTTCCCTTAATAAGTTTTAATTCTCTCTCTTTGTCACTTTTCTGACTAATTCTTTTCTTGTCCAATTATATTTAATGTGAAACAACATCGTATCACTTGAACAAAAGCAATATTAGAAGTAAGAAAATTAAGTGATTTGACATTGTTTAATTGTTAAACAAAATGGACACTAAAAAAATTGGATAATGAATTTGAAGTGTTAATCTAGCAATATGTTTTTTTCAAATAAAACAACTACCGACAAGTGGTTTTTAAAAAAAAAATACTCATAAGTTTAGTAACTGGCTAAAAGCTAAGTCATAATGTTGCATTATTTTAATTAAATTTGTACTTGTAGTATTTTAAGAAAAGGCACACGTATAGTGTGTGCTATATGTAGACAAAGGAAATTTATTCCAAATCAACCTAATTCTGAGCACGCTATAAACCACGAGAAGCAGGAGCTACAAAGCAATCTCCCACCTGAAGAAAGACCCGTAAAAATACTAGAACATGAGGTAAAGGTATTAAGAAATAAAGAAATTCATTTGGCTAAAGGACTATAGCAATATCATGGTATTGAGAGAGCAAATGGGGACCTAAGGAAGAAATGCAAAGTTGATATCCAGAGCTCTTCACGAATTCAGTTAAGAATTTTGGGGATGAAATTCTCTCGAGGGAAGTATGTGAGAGCTTGCATTTCATTAACCTAACAAGCATAAGTGGATTAGCCATTTCCTTGGTCATGTTGTCCTAGTTAGTAAAACCCTAACTTTCATTTATTTATTTACGTGCTAATATAATTATTAAAGATTGGTGTTAGTGCTAATTCATTTTCTAACTTTTAACCAATATATGACCAACTTAGATATAAGTAGAAATCAATGATAAAAGCCAGAAACAGAAAAATAGTCATCCAGGAAGAGAAACAGAAAGAAAGAAAAACAATACAAACAAGAAGGAAAGAGTGGAGAGAAAGAAAGAAGAAAATTGCTTGTACTAGCAATGAGCTTTCTTGGATTTCTTGAGCTCATTTGTGAGTATTTTTTTTTTTTGGGGCAATAAAACCATACACTAGGTGGGGTAGCTAACCTCAAATTTTATTAATGAAATAAACAAAAGGTGGAGGGAGACACTGACTTTACCTCCATACAACTTATATGAATTCCGAACTAATTCTTAAAGAAGGCATTTCTAGTTTATCCATTCTAAAATCTCCTAAAATTTCTTTAGGCAGATCACAAAGTTTGTAAAAAACCTTATCACAATTAACAAAGACGGATAAATTTCCAAGGTGCAACGCTACTCACCTCATGATGACAATGAGATAAAGAAATGAAATGGAAAGTCTTCACTTCTCGAGTGTCCCTTGCGACCGTCCAGGGAAAATTAGTATTTTTATTCAAAATACCATCAAGCACATTTGAGTCTAATTGAACATGAATTTGAAGAAAACCTTGATCCTTGCACAAAGGCAAACCACATAAGAGAGCTTTGACTTATGCTATGACGCTTGTAGCTTGTCCGAAATGGCAAGAAAAGGCTCAAGATCAAATTTCCTTGTGAATCCCTTAGTATCCCTCTATCTCCACTTTCCTTGGGTTGTCTTTTGAACGTCCATCAGTATCTAGGAGAAAATTACCATGATTTGGTCACATCCAACGTATAACCTCGATTGATATTCTTCTTTTCACTTCAGACACCATACGATTAAAATCATACCATCCCATTTGCAAGCTCTTTGTCTCCAGAAATCTTATAGAATTTATGGCTTTAATATCTTTGCATAATAACTCAATGACATCCTTCCGATTTTGAGCTACTCCCTCATACATTGCCATATTCCGAGATTTCTACGATGCCAACAAATAAATAAAGGAATAACTTGAATTAGAAAGTTAACCTGCGGCTTTGGACACTTTTACAACCACCACGAAGTCAAGAAATCTCACCAAGGTTTTATTCATTGGCTTATCAAATTGCAGCCCAAACCATTTCTAGAGGCTTTTTGCCGTATTGCCTGTAGCAAAAATGTGGTCCATTGATACTTCTTGTGGAAGCTCGCAGCACAAGCATTTTGAAGGTCCTGCAATTCCAACTTTTTTGAGTATGTCATGCGTTGGAAAGTGTTTTTGAAGTAAACATAACATGAAAAAACATGATCCATCCACACACTCTTGATTACCCAAGATTTGTTCTTGACAAACCGAATTAAATTAAAAGCTGAGGCCATGGTAAAACCTCCTTTTGATGTAGGAGCCCAAACTATATATCTTCAAGGTTAGTGGCTGGGCATTCTATATGAGCTATCTCCCTGATTATCTCCAGTTCCACCAAGTTTTTAATTTGACCCAAGTTTCATGCGCCATTACTCACAAAATCCACCACCTTCTATTTGCCCTCCTTTTGACATATCCAAGCAGAGGGTCCCAAACCAGAACAATTATTAAATCAAAACTACACTCGTCCCTATTTAAAATCCACGGAATCTGAAATTCAGCAATATTCCTCGCCTTCAACATTCTCTTCCATGTAAGAGACGCAAAAATAGAAGGCCGAATTATTCGGGTGCTTCTTTTGACAATATTTGTTTCTCAAAAAACTTGCCCACAGTGAATCCCTCATATGAAAATTCCACCATAGCTCGACTGTAAATGCTTTATGGACATCCATCAAAGAACGAAAACCCGCACCTCCCTCATCTATTGATAGCACAACTCCTCTCATTTTATCCAATGATGTTTTAGAATTTCATCATTTGATCCCATAGAAATCTTATAAAACAATTTTCAATTTGTTGCAAAATTCCTTTAGTTGGATTTGTGGCTACATGCAAATGAATTAGAACTGAAGCCAATATATGTTTGATCAATGTAATCTTGCCACCTATTGTTAAAAACGATTCTTCCTTATAAGTGTAAAATTTACCAATTTCAGCGTATGATTTATTATATGTTTGTAATATGTTTTTAGTGCATTTTAAGCAATTTTTGCTTCAAATATCTCTATTTTCACAAATTAGAGTTTTCTCTCAGAAATTAAGATTTTGAGGCAAAATTGTTACTTTGAGCTATTTAATGCATAACTTTTGTATATATTTACAGTTTCATGATACTTAATCTCAGTTTGGATCAATTGGAGTAAAAATGGATTAAAATCAAAGTAGATTCAAAAGGTTAATAAGTTGCATAAACATTTGAAGAATTATTGAAGACAAGTTGTACAATACTTGGAAGATTGAATTTCTCAGCCAAATACATGGAAATGCGTGAAAAATGGCTGCACACATGTGAAATTCTAGCTCTACAACAAAGGAAATAAAGTGGGGCTAGCTTAAATAGATTTGTGGATGGCGATCCATGGATCCACAATTCGACTAGGGTTTGATGGTTTTGTAACTTGCATCATTTTATAGTTAGCGTTGCAGACTTTTTTTTTTTTTTGGTGAAGATAGGGTTTTGGCTGCTGAAGATTACATTGAAAACACAAATGAAGACTTTTGTGTCTTTTTTGAACTTCAAGAGAGAATCTTCATCATTTCATGCATTCACTATATTTACAAGTTGGAACATGACTTGTAGAACATTTGTTTATAAATAGAAGTCATTTGTAAAGAGTACAAAGAGGTTGGCTGGTATAGAATCAAGATAATTAATAGAATTCTCTCACAAATTCAATAGAATAGTGAACTTCTTGTACTTAAACTTTTGTAGTTAAAATCTTGGAAGAGAAATAGAAGTCTTGATGCCTTGTTCAACATTGAATAAGCCTTTCTCTACTCAATCTCTTTTATTTCATTAGTTTGAACATGAATTATTGTATAAAAATTGAAATTTTTGTTGTTTCATTAGCCATGCTGCAATAAGAGCTTCATCTAAAATATAGATGAAGTTAATGAACCCTCAAGCATGATTCAATCCTTCTTAACTTGCTAAGCTTGTACTTATTTGTTTACTTGTTCAAGAATTAATACTTGTTATTGCATGGCCATCATTAACAATTCATTTAGTTGTTACTTGACATTGAGAAATGCATTTAATAGTGGAAAATGAACAAGTAATACTTAAGTTATTTATATAAAAGTAATAAATGTTTAAAAGAATCAATACAATTCATGTTTTAATAAGATTTCATCATAAGAATAGTTTGAAGCTTGTTATTTCAGTGTGAGAACAAGCTATGATTCATATGCAATTGGATTTTCAACAAGGCAAGGTAACACTTAGCAATTCATTCGTGCAACATTTGATTCATTAGTGGATTATATGTTCTAAACTCTTTGATAATTGAATTCTTACAAGTTGTTTATCTAGCTTTTGCCTATTCTATTGCTAACTTCATTTCCAACCATTCATTTCAACTTGATTTGTGATTGTTTAAATAATAGAGCAAGTGATATTATCTAAATTGTTGCAACTTATTTGATTTCCTATGGGATTCGGCACTTACTACTCTATGTACTACAATCAATCTATATACTTGTGATATGATGATTACTTGATTAATGTTTATTTTGATTGAATTTTTTGTGTGAACTCAAAGGCCAATGATCAAGGTAAAGGAGGTACTCGGGACATTTGTAGAGACAAGTCGAAGTGGGACAAATTGTCAAGCTTGGAGGCTGATTTGAAGGCCTCAAAAGTTGTTGGACAAGTTGGGAAAAGTGGTTTTGATTGAAATAGCCCCACGCTGAGGGTTCTGCAGAGGATACCATCAGAAACGTGTAGGAGAGAACCCTCACCCGAAGCCTTGCCGCAGGTATGTGCTGAGAGTATGAATAGTAACAACACACAGTTGATGGATTTAGTGTTTTTGGATTGTTTTTAGTAGTTCTTTGATTTTTATTCATTTTAAAAATTTTCATATTTATTTTCTAGTACCTTTATGCTTATATTAAGTCGTTTATTGTATGTACTTTTCATTATGACTGATTTGATTAATTAATACAATTTGGTGTGAGGGTTTTCTTTCTCAAGTTCACTCTGAAGAACTTTCTTAGTCTATCAAGATTTTAATGTTGGGTGGTTTATTAGAGCTCAGGTTCTATCAAATCCTTTGATTTGGGTCTAATTTTTTTCAACTATTAGTTTAGTTTCAATCCATCTTGTGTATGATTGGAGCTAGACTGCGTCTTGATACTCAAGATGGTCCGTGGGTTTGAGTAAACCCATGCTATGATTCGTTGATCAAGGGTTTGCATTAAGATTGATAAGAGATAATTTTACTTATTTTTGCATACATATTATTATGTGTTTTTAATGTATTTTTAGTATTTTTAGCCAAAATTTGGCTCAATTTGATTAATTTTCTTCCATTTAAAAAATTTCTCAAAAATTAGGGTTTTTACTCGATTTTTATGGTTTTGAAGCAAAATTTATATTTTGAGCAAATTAATACACAATCTTTGTACAGTCTTTCAGGTTTTACACATTCAATCATAATTTGGATCAATTGGAGTAAAGGTCATCCCATTCTTAGTGGATTCAAGGATGATTGGATTGGGAATTTCAATAGAACAACTTTTATATTCAAACTTGGAGGATTGTTTTGCTTAACTTTTGAAAAATTTTCATCAACAAATTCACCATGCAACTAAAGGATCAACATCACAAAAAGGTCTCAATGGCATAAGAGGCATAACAAGCAAAAGAGAAGTGCAAAGAAGCAATGGAAGTGAAGAATTGGAGAAAACTAGACGTCGGTAACAATGAAGCATTTCTATATTTTGGCAATAACTTGAGCTAAAAATATTGTATTGAGGTGATTCTTATGGAATTTTAAAGCTAAGAGGATACTCTACAATTCTTATGAAGACATCAAAATCCAGTTCTCACATCTTCATAGCCAAAAATCCAAATTACTGAAGAACAAAGCTCTCCCAATCACGTCTCAGTGTTTTGGCCATATCTTTGCATCCAGAACTCAAAATGACCTGATTCTTATGGTGTTGGAAAGTTAATTCAAAGAGCTACAATTTTGTGTTTTGAGAAAAATCTAATTTTGCCTTCTTCTGGGAGTAATATGCGGATCACGATACGCAGACAACCATCCGCATATCATGCACGTCGGCTAGAAAGTGATGGTTCCAACTTGCAACTTATCTTCAAGCCCCTTGTGATGATCTTTTAAAGATTTCTTGCACCTGCACTACCCAAGAAAATATTGCAAAATTCAAGAAAAATCTTTTTGTGATTTCAAGATAACTTTTCATGCAATTTGCCATGCAAGTTGGTGAGATGATTAGGGTGAATTTGTTTATAAATAGGGAGCTTTTGCAAGATATTTAGAAGAATTCTGGAAGGGAGAAGCACTCCCAAGTAGCATATAGTAGTAGTTTTCTTTGTAGTTTAGAAGAAATTTCATTACTTGTAAGAAAACTCTTGAAGGATTCATGTGTATCAATTCATATCAGTGAGAATGAAGCTTTGGAGCTATGTTCTACCAAAAAATGAGCATTTCTTACCTTAGCTCTTTAATTTCTTACTTGTTTATGAGTTGTTTCTATTATATGTTATTCATACAAACTATGTTTAACTAAATACATGTCTTAGGGTTAGATGAAGCTAATTATATGATTTGAATGTTATTATACTTACTATAACTTGTATTTGCTTGTTCATCTATTAAGGTTTAACATTTGTAGTAGCTTGATTAACTATTACAAATCATTTAAATGTTATTTGACATTAAGAAATGCTTATAAGATTGGAAAATGGTAGATGAAGCCTATGTTGTACACACATGCAAATAGTGATATAGATAGGTGGATTGAGGTTGTTTAATACCACAATTCATTCATTTCACAAGAGTTCATCATGAACATAGTTGAACTCTAGTCAATTCATTGTGAAAACAAGTCTTGATTTCATATGGAGTTGTAATCCTAAGCAAGACAAGATTAGCATAACAAGGTATTAATCCATTTAATCATATTAGTGACAATTAGTAAATTCTAAACCCTCTTACTTGTATTTGTGAATTTCTTCCATTTGTTTTACTTCAAGTATATGAATTTTCTTAGCCTTGCACACCACATGTTTGATAATTTGTCTAGATAATAGAGCAAGTTAGTAGCTTTGGTACTTGCTAAATCTTGTTTCCTCGTGGGATCGACCCTAATACTTCCCCTACTACAATTGACCCTAATGTTTCCTCGTGTACTTGCGAAAAGGGGTATTAGGTTATAAATTTTATTACTTGTTTGTGTGAATTTTGCTTAATTTTGATAGTATCTAAACCTCACAATCAAGTTTTTGGCACTGTTGCCCGGGAAACAAAGAAACTTTGTCAATATCAAGGCAAATACAAGCTTATTTACTCTAGACGTTTTTGTTTTTCTTTGTTTGATATCTCGTGTTGTGTTTTAGTAGGTACTAATTAAATCTAGGGTGAAGGGAAAGCATTTAAAGGTTAGAAGTCATTTAAGCATTTTATCGAACACATGGAAGGCAATTCTTGTTGGAGCAACTATTGGCCTTATAATGAATACAAACCTAGTATTCATGAAGGTATGTCTTCTAATGATAAGTTGCAAGTGTTAATATCTCAAATAGATACATTGGAATGCATGCTAATGAAGAGAATTGGTTATGATTCTAGTGTAAATTGTCCTTGTTGTACCACTTGTGAGGAAATCATGCATATCATGAATGTGGTTATAATAATTATGTACAATATGGAAACAATTGCACTTATGCACCTCAATGTGATTATTATCCTTATAATGATAATGATGAGTGGATAAATCATTCTAGTTATGATTGGAATGAACAAAGGAATCAACCAATTCAACCTACTTATGTGGAGCAAAAATCTTCTTTGGATTTAGCCATTGAAAATTTTGCTAATGAAACTAGGAATATGACTAGTTCAAATTGTGAAAAGGTATGAAAAAGATGATGTATTTGATGAAATAAGTAGGAATATTGATGGCCATATTGCTAGAATTAAAGAAGCCTTGAACTCTAGGGATGAGGAAATAATGCAAAACTGAAAATGAAAACTAACTTAGAGTCACCATGTGTTGAAATACATGTTCAAGATCAAGTAGTTGAAAGTAGGAATGAGGAAATCAATGATCAAATCATAAATAATTTTACTTTTGATGAAAATGAAGTTAAAATTCAAAGAGGTGCTTGTGAGAATGAATTGGAAAACATGAATCAATATGAGATTTATGATTCTTTTTATAATTATTCCATGTGTGGTGGAAATCATGAGGTATATGATTGTGGACTAATTCAACCACATTTAAAATCTTATGATAATCCACTACATTTTCATGATGACACCTCTATGCATAATAATGATTTTGAGCATGAAAACGAAATTCATGAACATGCATGTGATGAAATGTCTTAAAAATGTGGAAATGGAATATGAAGCTCAACATGTAGAACCTCCCACTTATGAAATCATGCATGAATTTCATGAAAATGATGAAAAAATGCTTGATGATTCTACCTTTGTACTTGAACAAGAGCAAGCAAATAAGGATAATGCATGTGTGTGTGAGAAAGTAATTGAAAATGTGAAAAATGAGAAAATCGTTGTTTCTACTATATTTGAACACACAAATTTCAATAATAAACTTGTTCTTGATGAAGAAATTGAAAATTCAAAGATAGATAATGAACAGTTTAATGATCTTCCTTTCACTTGTGATATTGATTTTATTGGTATTGAGAAAATACTAACACAAGAGAAAGTCATAACCAATTTTAGCCATGAAATGTTTGCAAAGTGTTCTTTTGTCATAGGTACAATTGCACAATTGATTATGGATATTGGACCACTCATTTTGAGGCAAAGGATACACTTTTACCTCCTCAATCAATTGAGCACTAAAGGTATATTAAATCCTTTGTGGGACACTCCAATTACATGAGAGAAAGTTGGAGGAAAGTCTAGTTTTAGACATTAAATGAAGTGCTTTTTGGGAGGCAACCCAATGTTTTGGTATTTTAAGTTGCTTTAGTGTGATTTATGTTTTAAGTGTGTTTTGTAGTTAGTTTGTTTGATTAGTTTAGTTTGAATTTGAGTTGGAAGCATTTGATGCAATCCATAAAGTTTCATGTTTAAATTTGAATGTTTAATGCCAAATTTTCATATCTCATGTGTTTTGAATGTACATTTGGTTTAAACATCTTATTTCATCATTTGAAATGTGTTTAAAGTGGTTTTGTGGTTAAAATGAACAAGTAAACCAATTTGAAACATGAAAGTGCAAAGTACTATTCCATTGGTTACTATTCATGTGCTAACTTTGATTAAGTACATTGATACTCATTTGGTAATCCATGGATTTTTTATGCAAAAATTGATTTTGAGCAACTTTGTTTTATTATGTGAAACTTGTTCCAATCAGTTTTGAGGATAAATACATGCAGAGAATCAATTTGAAGATTTGAGGGAAAAAGATTACTATTTATTTGGTTGTTTGATGTCAAAATTGATTCTTTGTGATTTTGAAATTTTGATGTTTTTCATGCCAAATTTTCATGTTAACAACTTTGTTTTTACCTTGGAAACATGTCTGAAGTGTTGAATTGATCAAAAACATAAAAAAGAAAAAGTTGAATTTCAAGTCCATTTTGAAATTCGAGTTGCAGGTTGAGTGAGCAGCCAACTTTGATCGATTCTTATTTCTGATGTGTTGATGTTTAGGATGATTTTAATGCATGGATTCAAAGTTTGTTGACATGATTACATGACCATAAAGTTATTTGCCCAAAAATATAGGTTTAAATGGTAGAAATAAGCACTCAAATTGGCTGAAAAATCAGCCTGATACACAAAATCTGCAGCTGCAACTTCTGGGAGGTTGAGCAGATACATGGGTGCTTGATCAATGGGTCTGACCCACGTATCTTGACCCACTGATCCATGGAATTTTGGCCCTCCTTTGGTGCTTTTGAGTGGTTTTGTTTGGCAACTGTTATGGCATGATTTGTGTGATTAATTGGCAACTTTATAGGACATGAAAATACCATTCTAACACATTTCAATGGATTGCATTGCATGTTTCATTTCATTGATTTAAACTTTAACATTTTGTATCAAAGTATGAATTTTTATTTGAGGCATTTAAGTACAAGTTTCATTGCATTTCACTTCATCATAAGATATTACATTTGCTCACATAACATATGTATTAAAATCTCACCCATTGGAGCTACATTATCAATAACTAAGTGTGGGGAAAATCAAGTACTTCCAAGCATGCCATGTTACTTGTTGAGCTTATTTGTCATTAAAATATACTTTAACATAGTTTTGAGTTTTTCTAAACTTTGAAATGAGATTGTGGAGCAACAAAGAACCAAAGTGAGGACATGATGAAGTGTTGCAATTAAAAATTCACAAAAGCCAATAGACATCAATGGACAACAACAATATCAACTTTTTGACTCATGAACCAAACAAGAGGAGTTTTCTTGTTCCATTTTTCTTTCTTATCTTTCCTTCTACACATTGAGGACAATGTGACATTTTAAGTATGGGGAAAAAGTAAAGGATTATGTTTGGTGGGGTCTTTGGTAAAATGTGTCAAGATATTGTTTTGATAAAATATAGGCTAAAATTTTTCAAAATTTGACCTCATTATCATACTTGTATGCAATTAACTTGTTGAATTCCTTTACTTTTTGAAGTAGTTTATGCAATTTTGATTGAATGTTTTCTACAAATACATGAAGAAATAGTTATTATGTGATTAGGAGTTTTGTTTTTAAGAAAGTATATCTTGTAAAATGGTTGTAAATATGTCTTGATTTGGCATGTTTGATTTTAAATTTCTTTTCCTTACTTAATTTTACATTCCTACGTAGTAGATATGGACAAGAAGTATACTTATTTTAATAAAGGGACAATAATATTATGAAGTTCAATAATCAATGTTTATTTATTACTACTCCAATGATTCAAAATGTTTAGTAATCGGGAATCTTCATCACAAAATGTCGATTTTCGCGTTAAATGGCAGTTGAATTAAGAGTATGCATAGCAAGTTCGATTGAAGGTGAATTGTTGAGTAATAAGGGGTCTTCAGCACAAAATGTCGATCCTTTCATCAAGAGACAATTTCACTTCTCAAACTAAGGATTTGTTGGCCCCAAAAAATAATGCAACCAATATATAGATAAATGAACTTGTAATAATAATGATAAAGTTATAATAAAACAAGTTCATGAACAAATAACAATTAAAGTAAAAGGAATAAAGAAAGCACACCAAGATTTTTATAGTGGTTCGGTACCAAACTCAGTACTTATATCCACTCCCAAGTAAACCACTTGGAGTTTGAATTCACTAATAGCTTCTTCAATTGTTGGTGAAGCAAACCAAGTTGTACATATGGGAGGATCACTCTTGTTCTCTCTTCCTAGTTCTAGTTGAGACAAAGTCACTACTTTGCTCACACTAAACTCTACCGAAACTAGCCAAAAGTTTTACACCGCTCACAATCCCCCACACTATACTACAATTGAGTGCTTCCACTCACCCAATTAAGAACTACTCTATCCCAACCAATTACCTCACTTAGAACTACAAGCACACACTCACACAAGAGTATTTTCCCTCAAAATCACTCTTTAAACACTTGTAAACTAAGTAGGCAAAAGTCTTTTATCAATTCTATACATATTGGTATATATAGGGATGAGAAAAGGGGTTGAAAATAGCTCTAACTGGTCAAATTAGTAAATCTGCAGAAACTAGCTGTTAGACAGTAAATTTGAGATCTGGACGTCCGCTACTATTCATTCATGTGTCCGGATGGTCGTCCGCATATATTCTGTCCAAAAGTTACTGTTCATCTGGACGAAGGTCCGAACGCGGGTATTGTTCATCCGGGGCGCTACTGTTCATGGCACTGTTCATTCGAGTACTGTGCATGGTTACTGTTCACGCATTGTTCATCCGGACTTGCGGTTACTGTTCATCCGGACGTTCGCATGATCGTCCGGATGAGTATTTCTTTATATTTTTCATCTTCTTTTGATTTTTAATGATTTTACTACATAGATAACTCAACAAAATATTAGTAAACATTATCATTAAGTTTGTTAATCATCAAAACTAAGATGATGTGAGACCATAAGGTTTTCAATCTCCCCCTTTTTGATGATGACAAACTAATGAGGAAAATGAGCAAAATGAAATAGAATTAACCCCTAAAGAAATGCATATGTCAAAAAAGCTCATTTTCAAACTAGATCATCATTCCAACAATTCTTTCCCTTTTGACATCATCAAAACTAGAATTGAGAGGTATGTTTGAAGAAATATGAACAAAGCTCCCCCTCAACAAATGCATATAATATTTTGCATATATGAAAATCATTTGCCCTCCCTAAGTGTGAGCATATCTAAAAAAATACATTTTGGTTTAAAATAAAATACAAAACTCACTTTTTAAAAAAAATTGGTGAGGTAATGAAATGAATTTTTTGTTTAAAAAAAATGTAATATTTAACACAACTTTTTAAATAAATCAACAAATATGCACCAAAAAACCACCATTGGTTTATATGTCATGAAAATAACCAATACTTTTACCCTTTTGTCATTATTGCCCACGCTCTTCCTTGTCTTTTTTGTGGTGATTCTTCAATTCTACAAAATCAAGAAATAGATTTTGGTACCCATACCTTCTTGGGTCCAAGGAGGTTAGTCTATTGTTTCTCAATCCAAATGGTTCTAATGCTTAACTTGATATTTTCCTTAACATAGCATTCACTTTGCATGTGACCATGTTGACAACAAAAATGACAAATAGCATTTGGATTTCTAATAAATGTAGATTTCATAAAACAAATACCATGTTTCAAAAAAGTGGTGTGATTCTTATTAAAAAAAAAATTTTCGATTCTCATCTTTGTAAAATCCTTTTGTTTTTCATTTTCAAGAAATTTTGAAAGCTCATCTATTCTTTTTCTCAATAAAACTCGTTCCTCTTTGATCTTCTCATAAAATTTAGACTTTTCATCCAATCTTCTAACCAAATCATCGTTTTTGGAATAAACTTCAATTTTGTTTTTGAAAAATTCATTTTTCTCTTTCAAACTATTATTTTCTTGCAAAAGTTTTGAATTTTCTTTTAATAAAGAATTGATTTTGACAACTAATCCTTTATTTTTAGCAAAAGATTTTTTCAAATTATCATGTAGTCTTATAACAAAATCATCAAATTCATCATCACTATAATCATCATTATCACAATCACTATCATGATAGGAGTGGCTAGATGATATCTCATTGTCTCCAATGGCCATGAAGGCCATTTGCTCCATTCTACAAACTTTATCATCAACATCTCCATTTGAGTTGCAATCATCCCATGTAGTATGGAGGTTATTGAAGACTTGTACTTTGTTTCCTCTATCTTCCTCCATTTGTGCATTTTTATCATCCTCATCTTCATGCAACTCTTTCAATTTTTCCCAAATATCCTTTGCCATCTTGCATCCTTGTATCCTACTAAAATCATCACTACTCAAAGCATTATATAAAACATTAGTAGCTTTGGCATTTAAAGAAAGATTTATCCTATCTTGAGAACTAAGCTCATTCCTAGTTTTATGTCTAAACAATCCTAGTTCTTTATCAAATGTAGTGGTTTCAAAAGGACCTTCATCAACTACATGCCATAATTCAATATCTAGTGATTGTAAGAAAACTTTCATTCTATGCCTCCAATTATCATAATTAACACTATTGAGCATAGGAGGTTTATCAATAGATTGCCTCTCTAGAAACATAGCATTATTGGTTGCCATTCTTTGTTCCCTAGCGGTTAAGCTATCTAAATGGGAGACTAAGCTCTGGTACCAGGATTAAAATGTGGTAAAAAGGATTAAAGTGTTGAGTAATAAGGAGTTTTCATCTAAAAATGTCAACTTTCGCGTCAAAAGACACTTGCAAAGTATAAAATTCAACATGTCCCTATTGTGTGTAATTAAGTTATATATAATTGTCCATATTGAATACTTAGAATGTGAAATTTTGTAAGGAATTGAAATTTTGTTGAATAAAGTCTCAATCTTGATATAATTATTTCCCTTTTACTTGGTATGATGAGTATTGAAAATTTAACAAGGAATTGCATAATGCCTATTTGTTCTATCTTGTGGAATTACATTCAAACAATGTGGCATTTATTATTTCAATGCTTGAATCATGTTTTTGATATCTTTATTTTTCAATTGCTTGAGAACAAGCAATGATTCAACTGTACGGGAGTTTGATAAGAGAGAATTTTACCTATTTTTGTATATGTATTATTATGTGTTTTTAATCTATTTTTAGTATTTTTAGCCAAAATTTGGCTCAATTTGATTAAGTTTCTTCCATTTGAAGAATTTCTCAAAAATTAGGGTTTTTACCCGATTTTTATCATTTTGAAGCAAAATTTATATTTTGAGCAAATTAATGCACAATCTTTGTACAATCTTTTAGGTTTTATACATTCAATCATAATTCGGATCAATTGGAGTAAAGGTCAGCCCACTCTTAGTGGATTCAAGGATGATTGGATTGAAAATTTCAATAGAACAAATTTTATATTCAAATTTGGAGGATTGTTTTGCTCAACTTTTGAAAAATTCTCATCAACAAATTTACCATGCAATTAAAGGATCAACATCACAAAAAGGTCTCAATGGCATAAGAGGCATAACAAGCAAAAGAGAAGTGCAAAGAAGCAATGGAAGTAAAGAATTGGAGAAAATTAGGTGTCAGTAACAATGACACATTTCTGTATTTTGGCAATAAATCGAACTACAAATATTGTATTGAGATGATTCTTGTGGAATTTTAAATCTAAGAGAATACTCTACAATTTTTATGAAGACATCAAAATTCAGTTCTTACATCTTTATAACCAAAAATCTAAATTAATGAAGAACAAAGTTCTCCCAACCATGTCTCAGTATTTTGGCCATATCCTTGCATCCAAAACTTGAAATGACCTGATTATTGTGGTGTTGGAAAGATAATTCAAAGGGCTACGATTTTTATGTTTTGAGGAAAAGTTAATTTTGCCTTCTTCTGGAAGCAATGCGCATATCACAATACGCAGACAACTAGCTGCGTATTGCCACCTGCGTATCATGCATGTCGGCCAGAAAGTGATGGTTCCAATTTGCAACTTATCTTCAAGCCCCTTTTGATGGTTTTTTAAAGAGTTCTTGCACCTGCACTACCCAACAAAACATTGCAAAATTCAAGAGAAATCTTTTTGTGATTTCAAGACTAACTTTTCATACAATTTGCCATGCAAGTTGGTGAGATGATTGTCTATAAATAGGGAGCTCTTGCAAGACATTTAGAAAAAGTCTAGAAGGGAGAAGCACTCTCAAGTAGCATATAGTAGTAGTTTTCTTTGTAGTTTAGAAGAAATTTCATTACTTGTAAGAAAACTCTTGAAGGATTCATGTGAATCAATTCATATCAATGAGAATGAAGCTTTGGAGCTATGTTCTACCAACAAATGAGCATTTCTTACCTTAGCTCTTTAATTTCTTACTTGTTTATGAGTTTTTTCTATTATATGTTATTCATACAAGTTATGTTTAACTAAATACATGTCTTAGGGTTAGATGAAACTAATTATATGATTTGAATGTTATTATACTTGTTATAACTTGTATTTGTTTGTTCATCTATCATGGTTTAACATTTGTAGTAGCTTGATTAACTATTGCAAATTATTTAGATGTTATTTGGCATTAAGAAATGCTTATAACATTGAAAAATGGTAAATGAAGTTTATGTTGTACACACATTCAAATAGTGATATAGGTAGGTGGATTGAAGTTGTTTAATACCATAATTCATGCATTTCACAAGAGTTTATCATGAACATAGTTGAACTCTAGTCAATTCATTGTGAAAACAAGTCTTGATTTCATATGGAGTTGCAATCCTAAGCAAGACAAGATTAACACAACAAGGTGTTAATTCATTTAATCATATTAGTGACAATTTGTGGATTTTAAAGCCTCTTACTTGTATCTTTGAATTTCTTTCATTTGTTTTACTTCAAGTATATTAATTTTCTTAGCCTTGCACACCACATGTTTGATAATTTGTCTAGATAATAAAGCAAGTTAGTAGCTTTGGTACTTGCTAAATCTTGTTTCCTCGTCGGATCGACCCTAATACTTCCCCTGCTACAATTGACCAGTGCACTTGCGGAAAGGGGTATTAGGTTATAAATTTTATTACTTGTTTGTGTGAATTTTGCTTAATTTTTATAGTACCTAAACCTCACAATCAAAGATTAATATTGGGTTCTTGACGGGTTCGTATCAATTGGTATTAGAGCTCTTGGATCTTGTTATCAGGTTCTATCGAATCCTTTTTCTTGAGATCTCTTTTGAAAACCGGATATATCGCTTTATGACTTTTATTTTTCTTATTCTTGTCCATTTGATTGTGTATCTTGTGTTCTTTCTTGCTATCCATTGTGTTTTGTCGACACTCTTGATTGAGTTGTTGATTGCTTGCGTAGTTCTTACTATATTCATTATTCCTTTGAATTTTTCTACTGTTTTCCCTTCATTCTTTCTACAATTTTCTGTAACAAAATTCGTCCTTTGTTACTGTCCATTGTTTGGGACCATAAAAATTATCAAAAGTTTGAGTCTTTCATCGTGTTATTGTGCAGTCGTTACTGATTAAAAAAAATAAAGGAGCACATATTTGGTAGAAGGCAAGAGAGTTAACATATTCTTGGGTAAAAGCCTTATTTGAGTGATACACGAGTGACTGAGTGTATACACTAAGGGAGCGCGTGAGGCTTTCATCACTAACTTTTTCTTGTAGGTACATGTGATACAATATGACTCCCGAAGATAAATCTCGAGTGTTGAGATTAAGGACTTGGCAGATACCTAAATTGCCAGCATCCAACAGGGTATAAGACAAGCAATGGATGCAGTGCATGAACATATGGATAGATAGGAGCACACACACGTTAGATCAAAAAGTAGGAGAAGGAGAACCCCAGTAATTAAGTCCAAGGATTCCACTAAAGAGGAGGATTTTGACAAGAGGCCTAGAAGAGGAGAATGTGACCATGGCAGAGGTATTCCCAATGGAGATGGTAACCTTGGAAGTATTAAAATGAAGATTACCTCATTCCAAAGAAAAAGTGATATGGAGTTGCACCTTGAATGGGAGCGAAAAGTTGAGCACGTGGTTTGACTGCCACAACTACTCGGATGAGAAGAAGATTTAGTTGGTAGCTATAGAGTTCACGGATTATGCAAGTATCTGGTGGGATCATGGCATTCAACAGAAGGAGATATGGCGAGATGTCTATTTGGACATAAGATGAGATGAAGGCTGTGATGAGGAAAAGATTTGTGCCCAACCATTACTACAGAGACCTTCATAGGAAAGTTCAGACATTAAGGCAAGGATCGAGGAGTATAGATGAGTATTACAAAGAAATGGAAATGGCAATAATCCGAGCTAACTTTGAGGAGGACTGTGAAGCGACTCTGGCAAGGTTCATAGCTAGACTTAATCAAGACATTCAAGAGAATGTCGAGTTGCAATTGTAGACACTAAATTTTGACACACCATTTATCTTTCTTTGACATTACAGGGCATTTTTTTTAATTTCGGGGTCAAACTCTTGTTTTCTGGTAAAAACTGGCAAAATCAGCAATTTTAGGGGCAAAATAATAATTTTTAGTATGCAAGTTTTTTTCATTGATTTTTTCGATCTAAATACATATTTTATGCTTTTGCACATAGTTATGAATTTCTTGTAATTTTTTCGAGTCAATTGCTATTTTTTTATATGTTCCTTCAATACTTGGGCAAAATGGTTATTTCGCCTTACAAATGTCATTTTTGCTCATTTTTGGATCCCAAATTCATTTTTCAGGGTTTTAAGCTTATTTTTAATTTTTGGTAATTTTTCGAGGCCAATAGCTATTTTTCTTCATATTTCGTCAGTGCAAGGGCAAAATCGTCATTTTGCACCTTGAACGCATTTTTAATTAATTTTTGGATTCTAGATTCATTTTTTAGTCTTTTAAGTCTATTTCTAACTTTTGATAATTTTTCGGAGTCTATTGCTATTTCTCGATAAATATTGCGTTAAGGGCAAATATATTTTTTGCTCGATTTTATTAATAAAATTTGTTATTTTTATTTTTTTCTTATTTTTTCATTTTTTCTAGAGTTTTTAGAAAATCATGACATTTTTGCTAATTTTTTTTATGCCTCAAAAATTATTTTTAGGGTAAAATATTAATTTTGTTGATAGGGATATTTGTCTTTTCTTCATTTCTTAAAAGGATGAGACTTTCTTGCACTATAAATGGCCCATTTTGGATTAATAAAAAAGGGGAGAAAAATCAAGAAACTCTAAAAAACATAGACCTTTTTTAGCTATCAAGATCAAAGCACACACTAATACACATAAATACATACACATACACACACACACACCAAGAACTCCATCTTGCTCATCCATCATCCAAGCCAAAAAGCAAGCACCAGTCAAAGTTCATTGAATTCCTTTTTATATCCAAGTATAGTTCATGCTAAGTTTTTGACATATTTGTTTTTTTTTAATTTTTTATGAATTTGTAGGTTTTGTTTGCTCTTGTCTTTTTTATTTGCTAAATAATGAAATTCGAAATGAAATAAAATAATGTAAATAAATACGCAAAAAGTATATAAAATAAGAACCACATTGAAGATAATGTCCAAAAAATCACATAGGAGCACATTGGAGCATATAAAGAGAAAATAACAAGTAATAGTAATACCTTTCGTAGACATATAAGAGCACATAGGTGCAGACATGATATTTAGATGCAAATCCTAAGGAAAGTGGTAAAACAAATAAACACATAAGCCCTAACTATTACACTAGAGGATTTTGCTTATAATTAAAAGGGAAGAAATAAAATGACCTATTTATTACAATTGCTATCTAAATACCCAATTCTTAGAGGAAAATATCAACTATATCTTACATTGCCTGCCTAGGCACAATTTCTCTGAAAATAAGCAAAATTAGCATATCTATTACATTTTTGCAAATAATAAAATTCAAAACTAAATGGCATATAGTAAATAAATATGCAAAAAATATATAAAATAAGGAAACCCATTGAAGAAAATGCACATAATCACATTGGAGCACATTAGAGCACATAAAGAGAAATTAACCAATAATAGGGTACATTTTTAAAGATCTAGTACTAATGCTTAAGAACACAAATAAACATGTCAAAGTATCGTAATTTAGGTAAAATAAAGCATAAAATATAAATACTAATAAACTAGGGGATAAAACATTAATCTTAGCAAATTAGGGGCCATAAATAGCAGTTTCACTTGAGTTTTAGGAAAAAATCGTAAATGCGAAGAAATTGAAGACATAATGGTGCAAATTAAATTAAGTTGGGGTCAAACAATAATTTTCAGCAATTGTGGGTTAAATTTGTAAATTATGGGACTTAATTGAAAGAATTTATAAATTCAGGAGGTCAATCTAAATTTCTAAAAGACTTAATTGTACAAAAGAAAAACTTATTGGGCATATTAATAAAGCTCAAAAAGGACAAGGAATAAAACATAATTATCTACTCTATGACTAAAGTAGCTACAGATAAGGATACCTAATTAAATTTAAAAAATGACTAAGTTTAGCTTAAATTGATTAACAAAATCAAATTAGCTACCCAAAGCTAAATTAAGTAAAATGGAATCAATCAACAGTAACCATCTGAATGAAACTGTGAGACCCTCAAAAAGTCCCACATTGGTGGGAAGAAAAGAAAATGATTTGTATATAACATCCTACGTTTGGGCTACTAAATAACTTGGCTTAAGCATTTTGGGTCCGTGGTTTAAAAGCTCAAAAGTTATTGGGCCAGCCCAGACGCGGGATGTTACAAATGGTATCAGAGCAAACCTCGTGTGATCTCTGCATGGGGTGAGACTGGGCCTATGGTATTTGGGCCGGACTACGTAAGGAAGTAGAAGAACTAAGTGATGTGCGGGGCTAAGTGCTAAGTCGACCTAAGAGCGGGAGCCACCTCTAAAGCCCGTACGAGCCACCTCTAGAATCCGATACAACTGAGTGGATAGTTCGGATTATGATATGGATTGGGCTTTGCGAGGACGAAAAGCCTGATAAGGAGGGGTGAATGTGAGACCCTCAAAAAGTCCCACATTGGTGGGAAGAAAAGAAAATGATTTGTATATAACATCCTACGTTTGGGCTACTAAATAACTTGGCTTAAGCATTTTGGGTTCGTGGTTTAAAAGCTCAAAAGTTATTGGGCCAACCCAGACGCGGGATGTTACAGAAACTAATTAAACTAAATTTCCTATTTCATGGTCTATTTTTGTTTTCCATTAACTAAACCAAATTACAGGTAAACCAAATGCATAATTACGCCTTTTTCCCCAAATTCTCAATGCTCTATTTTGTCTCTCTTTTTCATTTTTCATAACTCCATTTTTTTCTTTCATTCTCTCCATTCTATCTCTGATTATCTCTGATTTCTCTCTTTTTCTCTCTTTTCCCTCTCTCCGTTGTCTCGCTTCTCCACCTCTTTTGTTTTTCCCTCTTTCTCTCCTTCTCTGGTTTTAGGTTTCTCTTCTTTCTCGTTCTCTTTCTCTCTCTGGCTTTGTCTTGTCTTCTTCACCGAGATAAAGAGTGGTGCTACAATGGTATTTTTCGGACTATTTTTGGTGGGATTATAGTGGTGGAATTGTAGCAACTTCGTAGGTGGTAGGCTAATGGGTTTCTTGGGGTTGACCGTGTGAATATTTATGGTGATTTTGCTTAGTGATTTGAGCAAGATTCTAGGCCAGACGGGGTGGATTATGGTTGAGATTAGGGATTTTGGTGGCTTGTTGTGATTGCGGAAGTTGTGTTTGTTTTTTTTCATTTGGCTGATTTGTGACTAATGGTGGAGACAACTGTGTGGTGGTGACCCTGAATTGTGGTGATCCGAGGTTGTAAGTGGTGGTTTTAGAGGTAGCTGAGGCCTGCTGGTGAAGGGAGGGGGATTTGCTGGGTTTGTGGTGTGGGGTTGATTGGTTCACGGTTGTTGGGTATTTTGTGTGATGTGGCTATCTTTTTTTTTTTTTTTGTAGGTTTGTGGTTTGTCACTAGCGATGTTGGTTTGGTTGTCGATTGATTGGACTGGTTAGATACCGGAGATGGAGTGAGGTTGCTGGCGAGGCAGTGGTGAGCAGAATGGATGGTGGTGATGGAATAGGGCCTTTGTTTTGGTGGTAACAGGTGAGATAATGGTGATGATTGGTGGCAATAGAGGTTTCGATGACTGAGATGATGGCAGAATCTGTGGTTTTGTGACTGTTTTGATGGAGGTTTTGGTGTGGCAGAGCTGGTGGAGTAGGCTGCTATTGGTTAATGGTTGTGATGGTGGAGTTATTGACAATTTGTGGGTGGTTTCTGGTGGGCTGGCAGATGGAGCTAGGGCTGTTGTAGGTTGATGGTTGTGTTTGGGCTTGTATGGCGGTTGTTTAGATGTAACTAGCAATGGTGATTTTTCTGATGATTGGGGTTTTTGGTTGTTAGCCAACAGTGATGCGATTATGTAAAAATGACCTAACTTCTATGTGAAATGTAACCTAAGTATCATAAACTGAATTTATGCAAAAATAGGTAATAATAGTAAGATATATATGAAAAAAATCATGCATAAATGAAAAAAGCCTAACAATGAGAAGTAGTGTGTGAAATGATATGAAATGCACACGAGGAGTGAAATTATCATTAAAATGACTTAAGGGTCTAGCGTTGGACTAGCCCTTTCTAGGAATCCCCCACTAGCATTGGACTAACTGGGAAGCGAGAAGACCACAACTAGCGTTGGACTAGTATGGTGACGGAGTAATATAAAACATGAATTAAAATAATAAAACATGAATGAAAATGCAAATAAACATATAAACACATATAAGTGCATGTAGGAGCACATGACATGTAAACATGATATTCTAGATGCAAAAATCCTAATGAAAGCGGTAAAACATATAAGCACACAAAAGCACATAAACCCTAACTATTACACCGAGGGGATTTAATTAACAATTAAAGGGGAAAAATTAAAAATGACCTATCTACTACACTTGCTATCTAAATATAAATGTTAACTAAAAATATAAGAAATATATTCTAACTATTACATTGATTAGCTAAATACAAAAATAAGACAAAATAAAAGAAGATGCAATGTATCTATTACATTTCTATCCAAATAATAAAATTTGAAACTAAATAACATAAAGTAAATAAATACGCAAAAAGTATATAAAATAAGAAACACATGAAAAAAATGCATAAAATCATCACATAGGAGCACATAACAAGAAATTAACGAGAAATAAGAGTACCTTCCGTGAGAAATCCAGTACAAATACTAATCAAAATGAACAAACAAGTCAAGGCATCTCGATATAAAGAAATAAAGCCTAAAATATGTAAGTGTTGACAAACTAGGGTAAACATGTAAAGTTCAACAACTAAGGGGACCAAAAATAAATTTCTATAAAGTTAAGGGGTAAAAATTAAAAAATTCACACAAGTCTAAGGGGTCGAGGTGCAAATTAAAGCAAGTTGGTGGCAAAAATAGTAAATTTCAACAACCATCAAGATTAAATTGCAATGAATTAGAACTTAATTGAAAAAAACTAAACTTAAGGGGGTCAATCTGTAAATAGCAAGGACTAAATTGCATGGCATGAAGCATTTTTGGGACCAATTAATAATGCACAAGAAAATAAGGACTAAAGCATAAATATTTACTTCATTATAACATAACTCAAAAGGAAGAACACTAATCTAAAATAAATCCTAAACTAATCAACTGATTTCGCTTAATTAACTAGAATAATAACCTAAAATGAAACCAACTTAAGCAAAATAAAAAAAAATGCAAAATATAAGAAATGTTGTGGTTTTGGGTTGTTGAAATTGGGTGGTCAGTGGTGGTTGTATGAGCTGATTGTGGTAGTTTTGAGGGAAGAAGGCTTGCGGTGGTGAATGGAAGTTCTAGTTGGTGGTTTTGACCTGATAGGGCTATTGTGGGGGTTTTGTAACAAGCTAGTGGTTCTGGGATTGCAGTTGAAGGCTGGCAGGAAATTGTAGAAGAAAATGGAGAGAAGGTGAAGAAATGGTTGAGAGAAGCCATGGTGATGAAGAATGACTCAGAAGAACCAACCCAGAAAAATGAACCTGGAAAAGAAAAGAAAACCAGCAAACACCAAACTAAAAAATCAAATTTAGAATTTGATTTCTTAAACAAAATGTTCAAACTATCCCTTAATGATGTAAAAACTATAAAAAGAGAGTAAAGTTTGAGAGATTACCCTTGGTTGCTCTTAGCTTGAAGATGAATAATGATAAACTTCTTGTATGTGCTTTTTATATGTGTTAATGTATGTGATCAATCTGAATATGTGTGTGTGGTGTGTGTGTGTGTGTGTGTAGGAATTAGTGTGCGTAAAAGTGTGTAATGTGTGCAAGAATAGTAAATTTGTGTGGTATTTTTTTAATTAAGTCATCATTTTTTTTTCAATGGGGTATTTGTAGGGTTTAGTAGTCTTGGCCTCCAAGAATGTCCAAAAATAACCAAAATGCCACTAACAATAAAATCTCAATTTTACCCTAAAAATAATTTTTTACATAAATGATTAAAATTAAAACTAAAAGAAATATCATGATTTTTCTAAAAATGCCTAAATAGTGGAAAAATTAAAAAAAGCAAATAACAAATTTTATTAAATCACAAAAAATTTCGGTTAAAAATACATTTACGTGTAAAATGACCTTTTTGCCCTTGAACATGATATTTTTTTAAAAAATAGTAATTGGCCTTAAAAAATAGCCAAAAATTAAAAATAGGCTTAAAAAACCAAAAAATGAATTTATAACCAAAAAATTGGCGAAAATCGCATTCAAGAGCTAAAATAACCATTTTGCCTTTATACTTACAAAATATACAGAAAAATAGCTATTGACCTCGAAAAATTATCAAAAATTAAAAAATAAGCTGAAAACCCTAAAAAATGAATTTAAGACTAAAAAATTGATAAAAAATGCATTCGGGGTGTAAAATGACTATTTTGCCTCTGAACGCAGTATTTATAAAAAAAATAGCAATTGTTCTCAAAAAATAAAAAAATTTAAAAAATGTCTAAAAACATGAAAAACAAATTTAAAGCTCGAAATGTGAAAAAATGGTATTCTTGAGCCGAAATGACCATTTTGCCCTTGAATTGACAAAATTTACAAAAAATAATAATTATTCTGAAAATCACAAAAAATTCATAAATACGTATGGAAGTCCAAAATATGCCTTTAGACCTCAAGAACTAATAAAACTATTTACATGTTAATTGCTATTTTGCCTCCCGAAATTGTTAATTTTGTTCCTCTTTTATTGAAAAATTAGAATTTGACTCTAAAAATATAAAAAATGCCCCCCAATGTTGGAAAAATAAACGGTATCAAAATTTGGTGTCTTTAGTTTCCTATCTTTGTCAAGAATCTCACGAAGATTTTAGACAAAGACGTAGACAACACCAAATTTTGATTCACCTAAATGTGAAAATAGATACCACTATAAACTAAAGCATCTAGACATACATAGTATGAGAATGTGATGAGATGTAAACTGATGAACAGATGAACATAGAAAAACAAGCGACTAAACACTCTAGGAGTTGCCTATGTATCGCGGTGAAAGGAATCAGATCAAATGTAGTTTAGATGCAAAACACTATTGCCAATGAAAACTTATTGACCAAAATAGAGAAGGAAATGCAATATTTGAACTGCTAAATTAATATAACATAAAGCGGTTTGGGCATCTAGACAAAAATAAATGCGTAAACCAATAGACCAAAAAACGAGTCCAAGTTGCTGGACAAAATAATACTAATAAACTAAATGCAAAATTTTGGGTTGCCAAACTTGGAATGTAAATAAACAGATGCCATTCAGGCTACTGAACGGATGCATGATCTTCGGCTGCCAGGATTGATGAATGCAATACAAGGTTTGGGCTGTCAAACTTAAAAATGTAAAATGATGCAGTTTAGACTACTAAACAGACGCATGATCTTGGGCTATCAAGATTGATGAAACTACAAAGTTTGGGCTCCCAAATTTAGAATGTAAAGAAACAGATGCGACCAAATTGCTGGACAGATACATGATTCTCAGTTGCCAGGATTAATGAATGCAATGCAAAGTCTGGGTTGCCAGACTTGAAAAAATAAATGACAGATGTCGACTAGGCTACTGGACGGATGAATGACTTTGGGCTACTAAGGTTGATGAATGCAAAGTTTGGATTGCCAAACTTGAAATGTAAACAATAGATGTCGACCAGACTACTAGACAGATGCATGACCTTGGATTCCCAAGGTCGATGAATGCAAAATTTGAACTGCTAAACTTGAAATGTAAATAAACAGATGCCGACCAAACTGTTAGACGAATGCATGACCTTGGACTGCCAAGGTTGATGAATTCAAAGTTTGGATTGCTAGACTTAGAAATGTAAATAGACAAATGCATGATCCTGAACTATCAGGATTGATAAATGCAAAGTCTGGGCTATCAAACTTGAAAATATAAATAACAGATGTCGACCAGGCTACTAGATGGATGCATGATCTTTAGCTGCCAAGATTGATGAAATGCAAAATTTGGGCTGCCAAACTTGAAATGCAAATAATAGATGCCAACCAGACTGCTGGATGAATACATGATCCTAGGCTGTCAGGATTGATGAATGTAAAGTCTGTGTTGCCAGACTAAAATGTAAATAAACAAATGCTGACCAGACTGCTGGACAGATGCATGACTTCGGGCTGCCAAGGATTGATGAATGCAATGCGAAGTCTGGCTGTAAAAACCCTAGAAGCTTAAAACTACTTAGTTTCTATGTTATGAATGTTAATTGTAAAAATTTTTCTTATTAGTTGTTATTGTATGATTTTCTTTTACAATTTGATTTCTTGAATTATTATTATTACATGTTTAATGATAATCATAGGAAAATTACACCAATTAAATGTTACCAACCAAGCTTAGATATTTATAAAAGTAAGGCCACCTATTACTTAGATATTTGGAAGATTATGCCACCTAGCACCATGAATGGCCACCTATTATTGGCTTTCACTTTTACCAATTCTTTTCAATTTTTTTGGCTCAAATTTCCTTGCATTTTTCTCTCCCTTGGCCGGCCACTCTATTGCCCAAAATACACTTCAATTTCACTCATTTTAAACACTTAAGAGACTAACTTAATCTTTCCCAAAAGCTTAACCTAACTAGAAAAGAAATCCCCTCAAATTTCATCAAATTCTTCCAAGTTTCAAGTTCAAGTTCTTGCTCAAAGTCAAGGTTCTTAAGGGATTAATCATTCACTCTTCTTCAACTAAAACCCTACCTATTTTGAGGTAAATTCATCAAGAAACTTCAAGTTCTTTCAAGTTTTATTAGAAGATTTCTTATGTTTTTCTTATGATTTCATTAAGTACTTAGTATTTATGGTTATATTTTGTTCTCTTGTTATATATATGATTATTTATGCTAATGATTATGAGGTTTCCCTTTGTTTTGATCCTTTCTTTGATAGTAGATTAACTATATTATGGCCTACTTGCTTAGTATGGACTTGTATAGGAATTTGATGCTTTGTTTGAGTGGAAAATCTTGGAATCTATGGCTGAAATTTTGACTAGAGTTAGAAGGCATGTTGGATAGTCTTGTTAGAGGAAAATTTTGGAAAAATTTTCAGTATTTAAGGCCTGTTTAGTAGGCTGAAGTTGCTGGAATTTCAGCTTGCAAATCGGCACTTCCTTGTTCCAAACCTTGAACAAATTTCAGCTTTACTAGTTTACAAAAAATACAGCTTTGACAACCTAATATTTCCAGCTATATTAACCTTGTTTTGGCCAAGTTTTGATGACATAAACTGCTGGAAATTTCAGCTTGTGAATTGGTGGAAGTGACACCAAATAATGAGCACCTTAAGTTTAATCTACTTAACCGGTTTTTAGGAAAATGTTGTGCAATGAATTTGGAACCTTGTTAATCAATTTTAGGAAGAAGCTCTCTATAAATTTTGAAGATTTAAACTAGGTTAGAAACTTGACTTTTGAATGTGTAAGTGAAATTTGACTAGTTTCACTTTATACTTGATTTAGTATGTTTTCACCAAATAACCCTAATTTGTTATTTAACTAGTCTTAGTTTAATTAAATATCATTAGTTTGATACTAATTAGTTTAAAACCATTAATTTACCTAAGTATAGGATATTTCAGAGTTTTCTCATTTTAACCTATATTGATTTTGCTAAGTTATTAAATTATACTTGACTATTACCAATAAATATTTCTTAGGACTTTAAAAACTAGTTTACTTATAAACTAATTATTTTGGACAAAATTCCTTTTACATCAAAACCCTGAACCCTAATCAATATTTAATTAAACTACTTCTTTAGTTCATAGTATTTAGCAATATTTTCTTTTGATCCAAAATGTATAGTTAATTATTAGAGTTTTGCAACTAATATAGTAAATAAAGCGGAAATTAATAACGAATTTCTAGTATTAATTATTCCTTTTAAATTTAACCTTAATTTTGACATTTAATGAATTATTTGCCCTTAGAACTAAATTATTTAAAAAAAAGGAGAATTTCTTAAATTTCTTTATCGGTTGATTTAGGGTTTTATCCGGATTTCTTAATTACAATTTCTTAGGATTTTCCTCATAACCAATTTACATTTATTTTTAAAACCCTAGTTAAACTTAGGTATATTTTACAAAATTCTTTTAAAAGAAAATCCAGTAGGTTAATTAGGCTACTTTTGAATTTCAGGATCCGAGTCTGAACCTCGCACGTTTTACGAGGCACTTTTTTGAAATTTTCAGGTGAGTGTTTCCTTATGTGCGCTCGATGCATGTTTAAGTGTTAATTCCACTTTTATGCCTAATACTTGATAGCTTACTACAATGTGCTATATGAGGGTAAGATGTGTACTTTATCACATCTATCCCGCAATTCGTTACATGTACAACTTTTATCAAATGTGAATGTACTTGTTTGTGAACTCTCAACTGAACTGAGCCTTCGGGCTAGACTTCCGTGATCATACTTCACCAGTTACACCACGGTTAGTCATACTGGTATTAAGGAGGATATAAGGTGTTGGGTAGTTAGGGATTTGTGTTCTCTCCCTTGAGTTGAGATTCCTCAAAGAGGCCGACTCTAGGATTGAACAAACTATTTTACCCTCCAGGGTTGAGATCTCACCCTGGAGTGGAGGTATTGAGGAAGGTAAAGGTGCATGGGTGGTTACAGGGTATTGTTATCTGATATTTACCTGATCATTGGCAAGGACCTAGTTTTCTCTATTGGTCCGAACGTTATTACCACATGATTATGTACCTGATATTCCCGCGGTTGAGCTTACTCCTATGGTTGAGATGTATCCTTCTTATTTGATTAATTGTTTACTTAACTTGTCTTTATACTGCTCTATGGCACATGTTATTTATTTATTTATTTATCTTTTAAATTGTCTGCCTGTGTATTTGCATGTGTGGGAACCTCACTAGGCTATTATAGCTCACCCCTCTTTATTTGTTCTCCTTAAACAGGCTCCTATTATTAAGGCCGGTGGTGAGGATTCCCGAGTAGTTCTTGGTAGGATTTTGTTTAAAAAGATGTGTTGAGATTTTATTGTATTAGTTAGATGTTTATGATGTAAATTACTTAACTGGTACCTTTACTCTTAAGTTTGAATCATATGAATGTATTTATGAGTTTTCTATAATATATCGATTGTTTCATAGAATCTAGTGTGTGCTTGACCCGAGTCTTGGCGAGAGCTAGACAGGCAGTCTGTTGAGCCCTTTGGTACGCCTTAGGGTAAGGTGGGGCTGTCACACTGGTTGCCAACTTGAAATGTAAATAAATAGATACTAACCAGACTGTTAAACGGATGTATGACATTGGGCTGCCAAAGTTGACGGAAATGCAATAAACATTTTAAGACAAGAAAATTTAAAAACAAATGTCGACCATAGCATACAATTCAACTCAAAAACCAAAACTTTCTTTTTTTTTTAGAAACATAAAAGTAAATGGATTAATATGACAACTAATGCATAATGACCTTAGAAGAGTAGACATGCTGAAGTAAGATAACTAAACATGCAATTGAAATGAAATGGTATATAATGCTACAAACAGAATTACTGAAAATTGAAAATGACATTCAGCGACCAATGCTACGGATTGAGCCTAACAAGAACAAAAAACAAAACTACTAAAACTGAAGCATGGTGCCCAATACCTAGATTGAATCTTATTGCTGAAAAAGCGTGACGTCCAATGCCAATATTAGATCTTGCTACCAAAGACTGAAATGAAAATGACTAAAACTACAGGAAAAGCACGGCATCCAATGCCAGGATTGGATCTTGCTATAGGAAAACCATGGTGTCCAATGCCAGGATTAGATCTTACTAGTGGAGACTGAAATAAAAATGACTAAAACAAAAGCATAGCACCCAATGCCTGGATTGGATCTTATTACCGGAAAAGCATAGTACCCAATGCTAGAATTAGATCTTACTACCGAAAACTGACAACAAAATGACTAAAAGTAAAGCTTGGCATCCAATGCTTGGATTGGATCTTATTGCTGTAAAAGCGCGTAGCCCAATACTAAGATTAGATCTTACTACTGGAAACTAACAACAAAATGACTGAAAGTAAAGTGCAGCGCTCAATGCCTAAATTGGATCTTACTACTGGAAAAGCGCAGCCTCCAATACCAGGATGGATCTTACTGCCAGAAACTAACAACAAAATAACTGAAAGTAAAGTGCGGCACACAATGCCTAGATTGGATCTTACTACTGAAAAAGCGCAGTGCCCAATACTAGGATTGAATCTTACTACTGGAGACTAAAACGAGAATGACTGAAACTAAAATGCGGCGTCCAATGCCTGGATTGGATCTTACTACCGGAAAAGCATGACACCCAATACCAGGATTGGATCTTATGACTGAAAATTAAAACAAAAATGAGTGGAGGATACAATATGCAAACTACCAGACACATTAAAACACAAGGCATTATGCTGGACAAATGCTAGACAAATGCTGAATTGGAAAAGTAAAAACATGATGATATGGTCCAGATTAATGGACGAATGTGTGCGTGCATGATTCTAAACTGATGAACAAAATGTGGGATTCTAGACCGCCAACTAGAATGAACATAATGAGGTCCAAGTTGCTAGACAAAATGCATAGGAAAATGACATAGGAAAATCGAAAAAAAAAAAAATGTCGGGCGTTGCATCCAAACCAATTCAAAAATCAAAATTTTTAAAAAATTTTGCCCTAGTGTATGACGTCAAACTAATTTGAAATCACTCCTTTCAAAATTTGGCGCTCCATAAAACATCAAAATTCATTTCAAATCAATTCTTCCAAAAATTTGCCCCAATATAATTAGTCTTTTACACGTTTTGCTTCAAGCATTTGAAATCAAATTTTTCTCAAAAAATTTGTCTTAGTGTCAATTTTGACAAAGGCCTCGAATGATAATGGTGTGACCTCACCTGCAAAAGAAAAACAACTACAATTGCAAAAGTAATGCCATCACTTGGCGATTCCTTAACTCCACTAGCACATATAAACATGAGAATTGTCATCTTGAATATCTGATAAAATCTCTTAATCTGCTTTTTGCAAGGTCCCAAACTTAATGGACTCTAGTTCACAGTTCATATCAAATCCCCCAAAATAGTCTTTCCATTGACACATGCTTCAGTTTTTCGATAAATCTAGAAGCCTTTGTTTTTTTGTACAAGAACTTTTCACGTCCATTGATTAAAAAGAACTTTTTGTACGACAAACAACACAAAACATGCAAAGATTAAATAAAGTCAAACAAAACACTTCTTCAAATTTGATTTTAGAGTGATGGCTTAAATTGCCTTTTGATTCTAGAATGTCATTTCACTTGAATTTCGAGATTGCCGCAAAAATGACCAATAGATACGAGAAACCACAATTCACTATAGTCACAACTTCAAGAGAAATCTGATGACAGCATACTGACTTTCTCACTTGTGAGCCTTCAACTATCGCATTTTCCTAACCACAGTGTCTTTCCGGATTATCGATTTCAGAGGAAGAAATGAAATGAATAGTAATATCTCAATTTGAGGTAGTCTTTCCTCTTTTCATTAAATATTAAAAAAAACTGGCATTTGAAAACATTTTGGTATCAGTAAGGCAATCTTCCCCCGATGATTTAGGATGGATTGGTTAACATCATATGCCACATTTGATTTGCAAATTTTCTTCCAAAAATCATTACAAAATGAAGACGGAGGCCGTTAACATTCACGGTTTTGGCAATGGGTCAGATAATGTGCTAGAAAGGTTAAGACTAGAAAGTAGAAGTTAAAAGGGGTTTAAACAACTTGAGGCCGCATTTGCAAAGAATTTGTCCCAGTTTGGACTGTTTTCACCTTTTCTTTTCTTTTTCAAAAATTTTCATCCCAACTTTGCCATTGGCTTTTGGGGTTCTTTTTTCCTTTCTCTTTTCTAAAAGAAAATTTGCCCCAATTTATTACATTCTTTGGAGTTTCTTTTTCAATTGTCCCCATTTTTTTCTTTTTTCTTTTCATTTTTTTTTCTTGAAAACACAAGTCGAAATAAAATTTGCCTCAGTATGAAATGAAATTACCGCAAAATTATCCCAGTGTAGGGAGTGTGACTTTCAAGGGAGCTATCGAATGAAAATCACATATTCTAGAAGCTCTCAAAGGGGAAAACAAGGGAAGAAAAATATTTAAGGGAAAAGAAAAAGACTCGACTTTGATCCGTCTCTTTTTGCAACAATTTTTAAAAGAAAATTTGCTAAATCAAATGAGAAAATCCTTTATGTTGTTTGAATTAATAATCGAGGGAAATATTTGACCATCCACTTTTGCTAGAACACGGTCTCCCTTGGACAATGCTTTTCCTCTTTTCGTGCTCCAATTGATCCAAATTCTGTCCAGATGCCATTAATTTGCAAATATCCCAGAAACTTGTATGTCAATCTGCTCAAAATTATTTCTCCCTCAAAAAATTCAAAATTTTGAATCAAGAAATATACCAAAATGCATTATTTTGACTTTCGTCAATTCTCCCACACTTGAATCAAGCAATTAGAAGATACGAGATCAATTAGTGATTCAAGCATCAAAGTCACATATGTGCATTCTAAAATGTTTTTCCTCAAGATTGAGTAAATAACCATTATGTAATTTATTGTCCTGTTTTTAATACTCATAATATTAAGCAAAGGAGAAGGAATTATATCATAGTGAAGGAAGTTTAACTTAATTTCTTCACTTTATCGAATTTCACAATTAAATAAATCATGTGATCAATCAAAGGGCATCACATGTCTATGATCAATTTCATTTTTCACTTGAGGGGATTTTATTCTAGTGAACTAATTACTTAAAATATGAGAGTGTCTTTTGATGCAAAAACCGACATTAGTTATGAGGTTCTCGATTACTTAACATCTCAATCTTTAAGCAAGTAGCAGAAACTACATTTGAGAAGTAAAACTACCTTTTTATGCAAGAATCGACATTGGTTGAATGAAAATCCCTAGTTACTCAAAAATTTATTTGCTCAAATTTACAATGTATTATACATAATTCAAGTACTATTAGAGGTGAAAGTTGACATTTGTAGATGAAGACTCCTGATTACTAAGCATAAGAACTATTAGAGTGGAAAAAATCCATATTGTTGTTCTTTTTTTTTTCATTCTTTTCCCTTTTTTTTTATTTTTACAGTATAAACATCCCTCATAGTAGATTTTACATCACATAGTACATAATTGCACTAATTGACCATAATCAACATTTGACTTGCGAAATTAAGTAAAGAAGAAAAATTTTCATCAAACATGTAAAATTTAGATATAAGTCTAACCACTTTACAAAATATACTCTCTATAAGAACAAAACTCCAAACCATGTAATAATTATTTCTTAGTACTTGAAGAAAGTATTTGCCAAAACACATAAAGTAATTTCAACCAGTAGTGGAATTAGACAAAAATCAGGATTGCTAGCAATAACTTACAAGTATATGACATCACTCTATCTTAATCTCACAATAACTTATGTAATACGCTCCAAAGATGTAAATGAGAAATTAAGGAGCTTAAACAATAAAACTCCCATTGTGAATTGGTTGAAATTTTATCCCCCGCATGTCTATTCCTTTTGTTGTGCTTGAGTCTTCTAAATATATATCCCAACTTGTTTAATAATTCATTGCGGCCCTCTTTTTTAATAACTTGAATACCCACAAGTGAGAATCTGAGTGGTAGACCCACCACTCTCTATTTTAGTGCCAAGGTCAATAACTTTTGGTTGTATTACTCAGAATCCTTAACACGGCATCCACATTCCCTTTCAGTATCACTCTGGTTCTCCTTAACAATTTGCATTATTTCGAAATCTAGAGAGATATCAAAGTGGCAATCATCAGCTTCAAGTAAGGTGACATCCGAAGACCATGAGCATTTATTTTTATCCATCAAAACATACAAGAGTCCGCTAAGCCCCACGGGATAAGGTTTGCAGATGCGATCATGAATCGAACCAGATCGAAAGATTCGGCTGTCGACGGGCAAAGCCGGAACGTCGACCGCAAACGAAGGATGGCCAGGCCCCGGTTCCCGGGGTTAGGGTATTCCCTATTATGAGCCTACTCAGATAACTGGCTCCATTCATATGATGGTTCCGTCTGGAACGGCTGAAGGAGCGTCAAGCTCGTCCTCGTGGACGCGAATCCTTCTTGGATCGTCGTCTGAAACGGAAACGGGGGGCTCCTCGGTGAATCAACCGGAAGCTAGGCCTCCTGCTAATGCGGGCGCTCCCGGGGGGCAGGAAGCTGGTCCATCGAATCGGACCCTCCCAGTGGTCCCCTATCCATGTTTTTCTTTTCATTCAATTTGAATTTTCATTAACTCATCAAAGAGAAAACCTAACAATTACACAAACCTAGCATCAGGATTTAAGAAAAAATGTAATTTATTTCGAGGCCTCATTAAAGAATTGTTTGCTCAATATAACAAAAAGATTTGAAGAAAAATTCTTTTTGAAAGCTAAATGCCAAACATAAAGAGAAAAGTCTAAGACAACAAACAATTTTGAGAAATCACCTTTTTAGCACTTCATCTGAGAAAAAATTTTGAACACAAGGCAATCTTAAATTTACTGGAAGAGAAGTGTTATTGGCATCCAAATTATTCCTATTCTTATTGAATCTAAAATGAACAATTGTCTGGGAATGAAATACAATTTTATCTATCACACTAGTCATCTTAGTCAAACTCATCTATTTGGACCGTCAGCATTATGAATTCTGGAAACTGATTTCCCATGGTCCTTCAAATAATTCAAAAAGAGCACTTGTGCTTTTACAGCCTTGCAGGTCTTGAGCGTGTAAAGTTTGGTAAAGTTATGATTTAAGATAAACCAAATATGCATCCGATATCTTCTTCAATTTTTTGCCTCTATTGGAGGACTTGTAAAAAAATAAAAAAAATCATAATTAGTGTATGTAAAAGCAGAACACAGATTCATGTCCTAGAGGGTGCCCTTATTGTGCCAAAAGTAGGTCTAGCATAAAATGCAATCCTTTAGGATGAGACCCCCTTTTTAAACAAAGGTGCACTAGATCTCCCGGAAACAAATACCTCCATTCCGTTCGTATTACCTTACCTTCGATCTCGCCCATCAGGATAGTACTGAAACTATAAACATGCATGCCTTTTAGGGTTACATATCCGAGGCAAAGGACGGCTTTCTTATAGTGGGATTTTCAAAATGGCATTCCCTCTAGGGTTTATGTATGATGCCAGTTTATTAAAGCAGGTTAATCTAAAAATACAAAATTTTGAAAAATGCCCTAAAGGTTTTTAATCTAATTATGTGTTAAACTCTTTTTTTGTGTAGTGTGGGATGGGAGGGAGAGAAATAAGGCAAAAATAATGCATAATTTCTTTGCAAAAGATAAACATGAACTGTACAAAAGTTCGACCGCTTGAATACATTTATTGACTCTAAGAAAAATTAGTTCGGACAAAACTAACAAGTACAACAAGGATGGATAAATTTTGAAAGAGATCTAAAAATTACAACTCTTATTAAAAATATACAAGTCAAAAAATAAATTTGAGATTTTAAAAAATTACATTGAGTGGACCCTTGGGGTGCCTTTTTTGCAATAAAAAAATAGAATTTTGTAAAAATTTATGAATAAATATCCCATTTTCATTTTTTTGAAGAAATTAATGTTAAGACAGAAATTTAAACATGCGAATAGTGGGTTGGTTTCCTACAAAAGCATCATGCCAAGGCTCTTCATTCTACAGCTTATGAATGCGAACAAAAGAAAGAAATAAAGTTAGTCAATTCAACAGATAATACACAATACATTTAGAGCAACAAATATTACACACAGAGAATACAAGAAGGGGGGGTGTGTTCCCCCCTCTCGTGTCTAGTGTACTTAACAAGGTAAGGTTGACTCTACCCTAAGCTTATTTTACATGGATGCATGAGGTTGGCCTCACTAATGTATCTAGACTCGATAAGGCTTCAGTTCCCAAACCTTCAGACTGAGTGATCAAAAAAGTAACAAGTCTGTCAATTCCAAGGATCCTAAGTCGGTGGTTCGAGTGATCCCCTAGGCATTGCTACGCGCACGTCGGACCATGGCCACATGTCTAAGCGAATCAATTCTTAAAGTCCTCAAATCTCGACTTATGGACTTAAGCCAAGAGTTCAAGTGATCTCTTAGACAATATTACATGCACGTCATCCCATGGTCACATGTCTAAGTAGATCAATCCTATTTCGAATCGAGATAGGTAGGTGACAACCACCAAAAAGAGAAAAAGGATAAAATATATCGAATGCACGTATGAAATGCTCCTTATGAGAGGAAGAAATGATAAAGTGTGGGCTCTAAGGGTGGCTAATCCCTTCCCTAAATGCAAGCACAGTCGAATAAAGCAAAGATAAGTAAACCATACATCACATAGATAGACGAGAGACGAGGTGTTTGTGAGATGCAAAAGAAGAAACCTAAAAACCTAAAAAGAAAAATACAATCCTAACATTCAAATATGATAGAATAGAAGGGTTAAAGAAAGAAAAAATGATTAAACCTTGTGCTCGGACTCACTAGTGTTCCCCAGTGGAATCGCTAAAATCTGTCGTACCTTGAAAAATAATAGGCATGGGTCGGTTAGTGACTGTCGTGCCCTAAAAAGGCGGTTCAGTTCAGTGGCCCTTTTCAAAAAAAAAGTTTTTGGGCACATGTGAGAAAAAATTGAGTTTTTAGTGAAAAGTGTATTGTTAGAAAAAAATGGTATTTAAAAAATGAAATAAGGCCACGACTAAAAGTGTGACAGTTTTGACCAACTAATTTTTAAAAAAGGGTTTAGTAAAAAAAAATTGGAGTCGCCACTTAGTATTGAGTTAGAGTGCACCAAGTCACTCGAAAAATTATTTAACAAAACAAAATAAAAATTTGTTTTAGAAAAAATATTTGAAAACTTTTTTCGACTTCGGTCTATGAAAAAACGAGAGAAAAAGGTCTGGAAGTCACATTTGAAGAAAGGAAAGGCAAAAACTTACACCTAAGGCACCCTTTCTACCTAGCCAAGGTTAGTTGCGAGGTTTAATCAAATTTTCCTTAAATAAACCTAGATTCTATCGCGTTTGGATGTGTCTAAATGAATGCATGTCCTAAGTCTAATGTAAGTATCGAAAGGGTCAAAATGTCCCGTCGAGGCTTGATCGGAATTATCCCATTAATTGCAAAACCTGAATGAGGCCTCGAGGGAGTCATGAGTGTTGATGCAAAAATGGAATGTAAAAATAAAAGGAAAATAGTAATATAAATAGTAAGTAATCAAAGAAAATGCTGATGCAACATAACAGGTTCAGAGGACTAATAACTCGTGACTAGTTTTTCTATTCACGGAGAGGAGAACGGCCTGCTAATCCATTGCTTCTCACGTAAGTAGACGACTATTTCTAGTCAGATCACACAAAATGACCTAACTTCTATGTGAATTGTAACCTAAGTGTCATACATTGAGTTTATGTAAAAATAGGTAATAATAGTAAGATATATATAAAAAAAATCATACATAAATGAAAAAAGCATAAAAATGAGAAGTAGTGTGTGAAATGATATGAAATGCACACGAGGAGTGAAACTATCACTAAAATGACTTAAGGGTCTAGCGTTGGACTAGCCCTTTGTGACAACCCTAGAAGCACATAAAATTTATTTAGATTTATGTTAGACATGTTAGAAGAAAAAAAAAAGGGAGGGAAAACCGAAAATAGTTAGAAGAATAAACAATAATATGATTTCTTTTATGTTATAGCATGTTGTACATTTTCCTTTAAGGGTTGTACCATAGAGCTCTTGCAAATTAAATGGAAGATAAGTATACAAAATCTCCTCTAATCATATTTAGCCAAGTTGGTAGCTATTGTGCCAAAAAGTCAAAACCCTATGTCAACTTTTGTCTTGCTATGATTGGTTTTTTTTTTTTTTTTTCATTTCTCTCTTTATTTCTTTTCCATTTTCTTGGCCTATTTCTTTCTTTTTTCTTCAAGTTGGCCGACCACACCCTTTCTTCTCTCTTTTTCTTTCATTCTCTTGAAGCTTTTCTCTTCATTTTGGTCATCTCCTTCCATTGAAAGTGAGCTTATCTTCTCACTAAGCAAAGATTCTAGACTTATTTGAGATATTTACCATGAACTTTTGTTATTTTTCCAAGGTTATAAGTTGTAGTTGTGTAAGTTTTAATGAAGTTCTTGTTGCTAAGCATGAGTAATTAGGCCATGATTATGAAGTTTTATTCCATGTTATGATGTTTATTGACTTGAATGACTTGTAGTTAGTGTTTAAATCTTAAAATAACAAGTATTGATTATTGATTGGTTGAAGAACCTTGATATGATTCAAGTGATTTGATGGAAAATTTGAGTAAAATTAGATTGATTAAGACATAGAAGTTATAGAACTAGTTGAAGATTGGGTTGGTTGGTTGATTTTCTTGCAGGTAAAATTTTGGGTTAGTCCGATTTTAGGGGAAATGCTACCGAAATTTCGGTAGAATTTAAGAGCAAAAAATTTGATAGGCTAGATTTAACCTAGGATATGCAGAAATTTAGGGAATTTGGATGTGCAGAAAATTTCAAGAGAATGATCTAGTAGTGAATTAATTTTCCTAGAACAAGAAAACCCTAAATCTAAAACCCTAAACCCTAAAACCCTAAAACCTAAACCCTAGAAATAATTGGGTTATTTCTTGAATTTTCTTACTAATTTACTTCAGGTTTTAATTAGGTTTTCACTAGGTTATTTCTTTTGAATTCCAGGACCCGAGAGTGATTCACGTCCGTATTATGAGATTTTTTCCTAATTACTCCAGATGAGTGTTTCTATGTGTGCATGATGCATGAAATGCTATGTTAAACTTGTAAATGTTATTTAATGAAATGTGTTACTTGAGGAAAGATGTGTACTTTATCGCATCTATTCCGCAATGTGTTACATGCTTTCATTATCCAATGTGTTATTTGTGTTTGAGGCTTCCGTGACTAACTTCACCGTTACTTCACGGTTAGTCAATCCAGTCGTGATTAGGGCATGTTGTTCTTTCCTATATGGGTTGAATTCCTCTAAGAAGCCAACTCTGGATTGAACTTTCTTACTTGTTGGCCCTCCTAAGGTTGAGATTACTCCCGTGGATGTGGTAGCCTGTATGGAGGTTATAAGGTGTATGATGGTTAGGGTACTTGCTTGTTAATACTGATATGATCATTGGCGAGGACCTGAGCTATTATCTCGGTCCCAACGCCATTGTTACATGCTTCAGTACTTGCCACTTCTGCGGTTGAGCTCGCTCCCGTGGTCGTGCCTGTATCCGCCCTTAACTACTTGTTATTTAATTTGTTTATTCACTGTTTATTGAAATCGTTAATTATTATTATTTAATATTTTAATGGTTCACTGGTATAGTTGCATGACTTGAGCACTCACTGGGCTATTATAGCTCATCCCTTTTATTTGTTTTCTTTAACCAGCTTCCTTGTACTGCTAAAGCTGGAAAAGCAGATTTTTGGATATGTTAGATGTTTTTTTATATATATATATTTTGATAGCCAAATTGTTTATGCTATTAATGTAAATACTTATGTATATTTTGGGATGTAAAACCTCTTAGTGGTACTTGTACTTTAAGTTGAACTATATGAAAGTATTTATTGGGTTATGTATGTTTGGATCTATTGAGTGAGTGCTTGATTTGAGTCCTGGCGAGAGCCTAGGCAGGCAAGTCCGCTAAGCCCTTTGGTGCGACTTTGGGTAAGGTGGGGCTGTCATAAGGTGGTATCAGAGTTTAGGTTTGAATCCTATCTCTAGTGCTAGAATTGATTGTGTGTCAGGTAGGAAATTTGGATTGAGTCAGTTACTCTTGAGCCTGATCAACCTAAGTGTGAGGGATAAGATCAGAATTTTCGTGCCTGGACACTTATGTGAATATGTTTGAGAATGGTTTTAGTTCACTTTCTAAGCTTGATTTTGAGTGTGATATTTAGGATATTGCTTATTATTAAGTAATTTTGGACTTAGATCTAATTGATTTATTATTGATACATGTAGGTATGGTTGAGAGTGTGCAGGGGGAGGTAGCCCTAGCCATTTGACGTGGCTTCCGGTACGTCAGGGGTTTCGTGCTAGACCGGTGGTTCAATACAGAGAGGGACCGAGACATTCTTACAGGACCTTTTCGCCTGTTCACCGAGTGCGTCCTGCATGTGGCTGTTGGAGGACCTACTCATACCCTGATTACGTTGTAGTTTCTTTGATCAAGGAGAGTAAGCGCCTAGGACACGTGGGTGATACCTCTCTGGGGCGTGTTTATGAGCTGAGGGAGGTAGTACGAGCCCTAGACTCAGCGGATTCGAGAGCTGGAGGATGGTGTTCGAGAGGAGCAGCAGAGGACTGACGCTTTTAAAGAGTTGTACCATGGCACTCGTGCCTGACTCACTCGAGTCTTACGACACATTCAGGACCACACTGAGCGAGTTATCGACGAGTGTGGCCAGATGATAGGCCAATTAGTTGATGAGGCACGAGATGGGAGAGTGCACCTTGAGCCAGGTCATGCTACACATTCACCTCCTAGAGCCGAGAAGGCCCATGGGGATGAGCCGGAGAGAGAGCTCCTTAAGGCTGTCGATTTCACCGGATCAGTGGGCAGTTAGATTAGATTACTAGATAGGAATATGTATAAAGATCTATGTTTGCCTTACTATGTTCGTATGTGAAACTTTGAACCTATGTATGTCTTACTATGTTTTATATGTGAAACTTTTAAAATATGTAAATTGAATAATATGTATATATATGTGTGATTTTATTTGGCATGACATTTGCTTCCTTTGTTTTATTCATGAATTTGTACATTTTATTGAAATACGTCTCGTTAATTACTACGTGGATCTCGAAATAACTAGTTAATATTATTTTAGAAAATTAAGTGATGGTGAGTCGAGAGAAAGGACGTCCCCGTTGACAAGTTCAAGAAGAGAACTTAAGATTCAGCTTCAGGATTTGTTAGAAAGGGGATTTGTCAGGCCAAGTGTTTCACCATGGGGAGCTTCAGTATTGTTTGTAAAGAAGAAAGATGGTACCTTGAGGCTCTATATTGATTATCGAGGGTTAAACAGTGTCACAATAAAGAATAAGTATCCTTTACCTCACATCGATGAACTGTTTGACCAATTGGACGGAGTAATAGTATTTTTCAAAATAGACCTTAGGCAAGGATACTATCAGTTAAAAATTAAGGAAGAAGATGTACCTAAAACTACTTTTAACTCTCGATATGGCCATTATGAGTTTGTGGTAATGCCATTTAATTTGACCAATGCCCCATCGGCCTTCATGGATCTGATGCATAGGGTTTTCAAATCTCATAAGGAGCATGAGCAACACTTGAGAATTGTGCTACAAATTTTGAGATAACAAGCTATATGCCAAGTTCAGTAAATGTGAGTTTTGGAAAGATCAAGTGTCATTCTTAGGTCATATAATCTTTCGAAGAGGAATAGCAGGTAGATTCCTCTAAGGTGTAAGTAGTGGTCAATTGGAAACGACCTGAGAATCTAACCGAAATTCGTAGTTTCTTAGGTACTAGCTGGAATATTATCGGCTGATTTATTAAGGATTTCTCGAAAATAGCCACACCACTTACTGCTTTTGACCAGAAGAATGTTAAGTATACTTGGGATGAACGATGTGAGTAAAGTTTCAATGAACTTAAGAAACGATTAACATCGGCTCCAGTGTTAGCGTTACCAAGTGAGAAGGAGACTTTTAGTGTGTATACGGATACTTCACGAGAAGGTTTGAGATGTATGCTAATACAAGAGAAACAATGTAATTACCTTACGCTTCCCGTAAATTAAAACCTCATGAGAGAAATTACCCAACTCATGACTTGGAACTAGCAGCTGTGGTGTTTGCACTCAAGAAATAGGAGACATTATTTATATGGGGTTACTTTTGAGGTGTATACAGATCATAAGAGTTTGAAGTATTTATTTTCTTAGAAGGAGCTGAATTTGCGGCAGCGCAGATGGGTAGAGTTGTTAGAAGATTATGATTGTACCATTAATTATCATCCAAGTAAAGCAAATGTTGTCACAGATGCCTTAAGTAGAAAAGTTCAAATGACTAGTTTGGCCGTACATGAGTGGAGTTTGTTAAAGGAACTTAGCGAGAGCAATTCTCGTGTAGTTGGCTCTAAGGTGATTTGTAGAAATATTGATATGCAATCTGAATTGTTGGAACAAATTAGAGAACCTCATGGCAAGGATCCTACTTTACAAAAATGGATAGAAAAAGCTAAAGCAGGTATCCTACCTGAATATAGTATTAGATCAGAAGGATTGTTGAGATTTCAAAATCGAATATTCATACCGAGGGATAAAGAGTTGAAGAGAATAATTTTGGAGGAAACTCATCGTTCTAGATATACTGTGCACCCAGGCAGTACCAAGATGCATCTTGACTTGAAGAAATTATATTGCTGGGATAATATGAAGTATAGCACAGTATGTTCAAACCTGTCTTACGTGTCAACAAGTAAAGGCCGAGCATCAAAAATCGTCAGGGTTATTGCAACCTTTAGAGATCTCAAAATAGAAATGGGAATACATTACCATGGATTTTGTTTCGGGTTTATCGAGAACTCAAAGGGGATATGACGCCATTTGGGTTATAGTTGATCGATTAACCAAATCTATTCATTTTCTGCCAATGAATATGACCTATTCCTTGGAAAAACTTGCCCAAATATTCATAGACGAGATTGTTAGACTCCATGGAATTCCAGTAAGTATAGTCTCAGATCGAGATCCTCAGTTTGCTTCGCGACATTGAAAACAAATGCATAAAGCTTTAGGGACGAAATTGAATTTTAGCACGGGTTATCATCCCCAAACTGATGGACAGTCCGAATGAGTAATCCAGATTTTAGAAGATATGCTACGGGCAAGTGTGATGGACTTTGGTGGTAGTTGGGATCAACACGTAATTTTGATAGAGTTTGCCTACAACAATAGATATCAAATCTCTATCCAGATGACTCTATTGGAGACATTGTATGGAAGAAGATGCAGAACACCTGGCTACTAGGATGAAGTGGGAGAACGAAAAGTTCTAGGTTCGGAAAAGGTACCGTGGATAAAAGAAGCATATGAGAAGGTCAAACTGATTCAGCAACGAATCCAAACTGCTCAAAGTCGTCAAAAGAGCTATGCTGACCACAGAAGGAAAGAATTAAAGTTTGAAGTTGGAGATAACGTATTTCTCAAAATTTCTCCATTTAAAAGAGGCATCAAGTTTGGTAAGAGGAAAAAGCTTCAACCAAGGTACGTAGGACCGTTCAAAATCACTAAACGTATCGATAACGTTGCTTATCAATTGGAACTGCCTTCAAAATTGTCCAAAATGCACAATGTTTTCCAGGTGTCTGTACAGAAAAAGTATCATCCGAATCCTCATCATGTACTTCAACCCAAAGAAATTGAACTTGATGAGACACTATCATATGAAGAACAGCCAGTCCAGATTTTAGACCGAAAGGTGAAAAAGTTGAGAAATAAACAAATACCTCTGGTCAAAGTTCTTTGAAAGCATCACAGGTTAGAAGAAGCTACCTGGGAAACAGAGGACGAGATGCGGAGGAAATATCCCCAGCTATTCAAAAATCAAGGTAGAATTTTGTGGACGAAATTCTTTTAAGGGGGGAGAATGTGACAACCCTAGAAGCACATAAAATTTATTTAGATTTATGTTAAACATGTTAGAAGAAAAAAAAGGGAAAACCAAAAATAGTTAGAAGAATAAACAATAGTATGATTTCTTTTATGTTATAGCATGTTGTACATTTTTCTTTAAGGATTGTACCATAGAACTCTTGCAAATTAAATGGAAGATAAATATACAAAATCTCCTCTAATCATATTTAGCCAAGTTGGTAGCTATTGTGCTAAAAAGTCAAAACCCTATGTCAACTTTTGTCTTGCTAGGATTGGTTATTTTTTTTCCATTTCTCTCTTTATTTCTTTTCCTATTTTTCTTGGCCTATTTCTTTCTTTTTTCTTCTAAGCTTGGCCGGCCACTCTTTCTCTTCTTTCTTCTCTCTTTTGCTTTCATTTTCTTGAAGCTTTTCTTTCATTTTGGTCATCTCCTTTCTATTGAAAGTGAGCTTATCTTCTCACTAAGCAAAGTTCTAGACTTACTTGAGGTATTTACCATGAACTTTTGTTATTTTTTCCAAGTTTATAAGTAGTAGTTGTGTAAGTTTTATAATCAAGTTCTTAGTTGTTAAGCATGAAGTAATTAGGCCATGATTATGAAGTTTTATTCCATGTTATGATGTTTATTGGCTTGAATGACTTGTAGTTAGTGTTTAAATCTTGAAATAACAAGTATTGGTTATTGATTGGTTGAAGAATCTTGGTATGGTTCAAGTGATTTGATTGAAATTTGAGTGAAATTGGATTGATTAAGACATAGAAGTTATAGAACTAGTTGAAGTTGGGTTGGTTAGTTGATTTTCTTGCAAGTAAAAATTTTGGGTTAGTCCGATTTTATGGGAAATGCTACCGAAATTTCGGTAGAATTTAAGAGCAAAAAATTTGATAGGCGAGATTTAACCTAGGATATGCAGAAATTTAGAGATTTGGATGTGCAGAAAATTTCAAGAGAATGATCTAGTAGTGAATTAATTTTCCTAGAACAAGAAAACCCTAAATCTAAAACCCTAAACCCTAGGCTCAAAACCCTAAACCCTAAAACCCTAAAACCTAAACCCTCGAAATAATTGGGTTATTTCTTGAATTTTCTTACTAATTTACTTAGGGTTTTAATCAGGTTTTCACTAGGTTATTTCTTTTGAATTTCGGGACTCGAGAGTGATTCACATCCGTATTACGAGATTTTCTCCAAGTTACTCCAGGTGAGTGTTTCTATGTGTGCATGATGCATAAAATGCTATGTTATACTTGTAAATGTTATTTAATGAAATGTGTTACTTGAGGAAAGATGTGTACTTTATCGCATCTATTCTGCAATGTATTACATGCTTTCATTATCCAATGTGTTGTTTGTGCTTGAGACTTCCGTGACTAGTTTCACTGTTACTTTCACGGTTAGTTAATTCGGTCGTGATTAGGAGGGTATAAGGTGTTGGGTGTCTTAGGGTGTGTTGTTCTTTCCTATCTGGGTTGAATTCCTCTAAGAGGCCAACTCTGGATTGAACTTTCTTGCTTGTTGGCCCTCCAAGGTTGAGATTACTCCGTGGATGTAGTAGCCTGTATGGAGGTTATAAGGTGTATGGTGGTTAGGGTACTTGCTTGTTAATACTAATATGATCATTGGCGAGGACCTGAGCTATTATTTCGATCCCAACGCTATTGTTACATGCTTTAGTACTTGCCACTTTTGCGGTTGAGCTCGCTCCCGTAGTCGTGCCTGTATCTGTTCTTGACTACTTGTTATTTAACTTGTTTATACACTGTTTATTGAAATCGTTAATTATTATTATTTAATATTTTAATGGTTCACTGGTATGTTTGCATGACTTGAGCACTCACTGGGCTATTATAGCTCATCCCTTTTATTTGTTTTCTTTAACTAGGCTTCCCGTACTGCTAAAGCTGGAAAAGCAAATTTTTTGATATGTCAGATGTTTTTTGTTTTTATATATATATATATTTTGATAGCCAAATTGTTTAGGGCTATTAATGTAAATACTATGTATATTTTGGGATGCAAAACCTCTTAGTGGTACTTGTACTCTTAAGTTGAATTATATGAATGTATTTTATTTTGGGTTAAGTATGTTTGGATGATTTGAGTGAGTGCATGATTTGAGTCCTGGCGAGAGCTAGGCAGGCAGTCCGCTAAGCTCTTTGGTACGCCTCTTGGTAAGGTGGGGTTGTCACACCCTTTCTAGGAATCCCCCACAAGTGTTGGACTAGCGGAGAAGCGAGAAGACACAACTAGCGTTGGACTCGTATGATGACAGAGTAACATAAAACATGAATTAAAATAGTAAAACATGAATGAAAAAGCAAATAAACATATAAACACATATAAGAGTACGTAGGAGCACATGACATGTAAACATGATATTCTAGATGCAAATATCCTAATAAAAGTAGTAAAACATTTAAGCACACAAGCACACAAAAGCACATAAGCCCTAACTATTATATCGGGGGGATTTAATTTACAATTAAAGGAAAAAAATTAAAAATGACCTATCTATTACACTTGCTATCTAAATACAAATGTTAACTAAAAATATAAGAAATATATTCTTACTATTATATTATTAGCTAAATACAAAAATAAGTCAAAATAAAAGAAAGTGCAATGTATCTATTATATTTCTGTCCAAATAATAAAATTTGAAACTAAATAACATAAAGTAAATAAATACACAAAAAGTATATAAAATAAGAAATGCATAAAGAAAATGCATAAAAGCATCACATAAGAGCACATTGGAGTACATAAAAAGAAATTAATGAGAAATAGGAGTACCTTTTGTCGGAAATCCGGTACAAATACTAATCAAAATGAACAAACAAGTCAAGGTATCTCGATATAAAAAAATAAAGCCTAAAATATGTAAGTATTGACAAACTGGGGTAAACATATAAGGTTTAGCAACTAAGGGGACTAAAAATAAATTTTTATAAGGCTTAAGGGGTAAAAGTTAAAAAAAATTCACACAAGTCTAAGGGGTTGAGGTGCAAATTCAAGCAAGTTGGGGGCAAAAATAGTAAATTTCAGCAAAAGGGAGCACAAAATGTAAATTTTAGCAACCATCAAGACTTAATTGCAATTAATTAGAACTTAATTGAAAGAAACTGAACATAAGTGGGGGGCAATCTGTAGATAGCAGGGAGTAAATTGCACGGAATGAAGCAGTTTTGGGACCAATTAATAATGCACAAGAAAATAAGGACTAAAGCATAAATATTTACTTTATTATAAGGTAACTCAAAAGGAAGAAACGTAATCTAAAATAAATCCTAAACTAATCAACTGATTTCACTTAATTAACTAGAATAATAACCTAAAATGAAACTAACTTAAGCAAAATAAAAAAATGCAAAAAATAAAATAAATCAAATTAATTAACCAAAATCTCAACTACCCAAAATAATCACTGCTTGAAGGATAAAAATAAAGCAAGACTAGAAACTAATTAAATTTTAATTAAACCAAAACTAAAACAAATAAAAGAAAAACAAATCAATAAAAAAACCCCTTCCCAATCGACTCTTAATCAACGAAAGAAAAAGCATGAATCTCTCAACAAAAATTACCCGAACAAATTTTCCCAAATTCCCCTCCAAATTCCTAAATGAGCTTTTTTTTCCAAAAAGTCCCCAAAAATCACTTTTCTTGAATCTGACATCTAAGTTAGCAAATACACTTCTAAACTTGGTTTTCTTCTTCAACTGGCTCAAAATTCCCTCAAATCTCAATTCCTCTCTCTCTCTCTCTCTCTCTCTCTTTTCTAGCTCTGTAATCTCTCATCTTCTCTGTCTAGATGTTTATCTCTGCTTCTCCTTGTCTCCCCATTCGTCCTTCCCCCTCTCTATTCTCTATTCTCTCTCTCTCTTTCTCTCTCTCTCTCTCTCTCTCTCTCTCTCTCTCTCTCTCTCTCTCTCTCTCTTTCTCTATTTCTTCTACAGAGTCAATTCCCCCTTCCACCCAAAATTGATTTCTTCTCTTGAAACATGAGAGATGGAGGCATCGTGGTGGTAGCAGTAGTGCGTAGGGGCTGCCCTAGGTGATTGGGATGGATATTGATGGTGATTAGGTGGCTGTGCTGTGTGAGGGTTGTGGGGTTGTGCAGGCAGTGATGGCTCTAATACTGGGAGCGGGAACGAGGTAGCTAGGACTAACTTGGTGAAAGTGGGTGGGTGATGGAAGGGAAGGAAGGGAAAACCGCGAGGGAGAGGGAGGAGCTGGTGGAGAAAGAAGTGAGGGTAAGGAATGAGAAGAAGGCAATGGTGAAGTGGGATTTGGGTGGCGGTGAGGTTGAGGATGACGTGTGGTGGATCTCGATTGTGAGAACCCTCAAAAAGTCCCACATTGATGGGAAGAAAAGAAATTGATTAGTATATAATGTCCTGCGTTTGAGTTACTAAATAACTTGGCTTAAGCATTTTGAGCCCATGGTTTAAAGCTCAAAAGTTATTGGGCCAGCTCAGATGCGGGATGTTACAAATGGTATTAGAGCGAATCTCGTGTGGTCTCTGCACGGGGTAAGACTGGGCCTATGGTATTTGGGCTGCGACTACGCAAGGAAGTGAAGAAACTAAGTGCTGTGCGGGGCTAAGTGCTATGTCGACTTAAGGGCGGGAGCCACCTCTAGAATCCGACACAATTGAGTGGACAGTCCGGATATGAATTGGGCTTTGCGAGGACGCAAAGGCCTAAAGGAGGGATGAATGTGAGAACCCTCAAAAAGTCCCTTATCGATGGGAAGAAAAGAAATTGATTAGTATATAATGTCCTGCGTTTGGGCTACTAAATAACTTGGCTTAATTATTTTGAGCCTGTGGTTTAAAGTTCAAAAGTTATTGGGCCAGCTCAGACGCGGGATGTTACATCGATGATGATTCCAATGGGTGATCAGGTGATGCAGATGAATTGGTTACAGGTACGTTATGGTTGCTGTTGAAATTAGGGGATTGATGGTGGTAAATGAGATTGAGGAGCTATTCTGGTTGGCTTCAATTGTTATTCGTTTGTGGTATTTTGTTGTTGTTTTTTTCTTTGCAGGTGATTGGTGGCACTGGTGGAGGTGATTTGGGGCAGCAGGTGGTGGTGAGGTTGGGTGACAGCAGGTTGGATGTGGTGATGGTTATTGGTACTTTGCTGACAATTGGGGATTTGGAGGTTACGGTGTGTCATAGGGGAAGCTGGTTGCTGTTTGTTAATTGCTTGGGGACCTTTTTATGAATTGGTGTTATTTTTTATTGTTCTATGGAGATGATGGGCTGTTTAGTTGATTGTGGTTGTGGTTTTGGGTTGTTGAAATTGGGTGGTCAGTGGTGGTTGTATGAGCTAATTGTGGTAGTTTTGAGAGGAGAAGGCTTGCTGTGGTGAATGGAAGTTCTGGTTTGTGGTTTTGACCTGATAAGGCTGCTGTGGGGGGTTTTGTGACAAGCTAGTGGTTCTGGGATTGTGCTGATGGTGATGGAGATGACAATGGAAGTCTAGCCAAAAATTGCAAAAGAAAGTGGAGAAAAGGTGAAAAAATGGTTGAGAGAAGCCATGGTGATGAAGAATGACTTAGAAGAACCATAACCTAGAAAAATAAACCTAGAAAATAAAAGAAACCCTACAAAAACCAAACTAAAAAATCATATCTGAAAATTTGATTTCTTAAAACAAAATGTTCAAACTATCCTTTAATGATGTAAAGATTGCAAAAAGAGAGTAAAGTTTGAGAGATTACTTTTGATTGCTCTTGGCTAGAAGATGAATGATGATAAACTTCTTGATGTATGTGTATTTTTGTGTGTATAAGTGTGTGCTTTAATTTTTGTATGTTCTTTTTTTGTGTGTTAATGTGTGTGTTCAATCTGAATGTGTGTGTGGTGTGTGTTTGTGTGTGTGTGTGTGTATAGGAATTAGTGTGTAAAAATATGTAGTGTGTGCAAGAATTGTAAATGTGTGTGGCATTTTTCTAATTAAGTCCCACTTTTTATTTTTTTCAATGGGGTATTTATAGGGTTTAGTAGCCTTGGCCTCCAAGAACGCCCAAAAATAACCAAAATGTCACTAACAATAATGCCACATCTAACTCATTAGTAAGGGTTGAGAATCTTGTTGTTGGGCTGGTTTGGCTGTTGTTCCCGTATTGGGTGTTACAGTAACCCGTGCCCAAAAATAACCAAAATGTCAATAACAATAAAATCCTAATTTTACTTTAAAAATAATTTTTTGACATAAAAGATTAAAATTAAAACTAAAAGAAATGTCATGATTTTTCTAGAAACAACTAAAAAGTGAAAAAATAAAAATAAAAAAAAGTCTATAACAAATTTTATTAAATCACAAAAAATTTTAGTTAAAAATACATTTGCGTGTAAAATGACATTTTGCCCTTGAACATGATACTTTTAGAAAAAATTAGTAGTTGACCTTAAAAAATGGTAAAAAATTAAAGAGAGGCTTAAAAAAAAAATTTATAACCCAAAAATTGGCGAAAATAGCATTTAAGAGCTAAAATGACCATTTTGTCCTTGTACAAACAAAATATACAGAAAAATAGCTATTGGCCTTAAAAAATTGTAAAAAATTAAAAATAAGCTTACAACCCTAAAATAGGATATAAGACTTAAAAATTGACAAAAAATGCATTTGAGGTGTGAAATGACTATTTTGCCCCTAAACGCAGTATTTACAGAAAAGATAGTAATTGTTCTAAAAAAAATTAGGAAAATTTAGAAACATCTCTAAAAATATAAAAAATTAATTTAAAGCTCAAAATGAGATAAAATGGTGTTCGCGAGGCGAAATAACCATTTTACCCTTGAATTGACAAAATTTATAAAAAATAATAATTATTCCGAAAAATCACTAAAAATTCATAAACATGTATGGAAGTCAAAAATATGCCTTTAGACCTCAAGAACTGATAAAAGTATTTACATGCTAATTACTGTTTTGCCGTCCAAATTTGTTGATTTTGTTCCTCTTTTATTGATAAATTATAATTTGACCCCAAAAATGTAAAAAAATGTCACCAATGTTGAAAAAATAAATAGTGTGTCAAAATTTGGTGTCTACATCCCCACCTTTTTCGACCACTTATTATCTATATTACTATTTTTCTTTTTTGCATTTTATTTTTTGCATCAACACTCGTGACTCCCTCAAGGCCTCATTTTGAATTTTGCAATTAATACAATAATCCCTATCAAGTCTCGATGGGACATTTTGACCCTTCTGGCATCATATTAGACTTAGAATTTGCATTCGTATAGACATGTCCAAACGTGATAGGATTTAGAGTTATTTTAGAAAAATTTAATTAAACATCGCAACTAGTCTCGATTAGATAGAAAGGATGCCTTAAACGTGAGCTTTTGCCTTCCCTTTCCTCAAATGTGACTCTGGGTCTTTTTCTCTTGTTTTTTTCATAGACCAGAGTCAAAAAAAGATTTTCAAATAATTTTTCTAAAATTTCATTTTTTTTCTTTGTCAAACGATTTTTTTAGGTGACTTGGTACACTCTAACTCAATACCAAATGGTAACTCCATTTTTAATAAAACTCTTTTTCAAACTATTTGGCCAAAACTGTTGCATTTTTGTCCTGGCTTTATTTTGTTTTTCAAAATTTCATTTTTTCCTAAAAATATACTTTTTCACCAAAACTGATTTTTTCACACACGCACAGTTTTTAAAAATCCAAAAACCACACTCTTTTCAAAAGGGGTTGTAACACCCTAGAAATTCATGCAAAACCATTTATTTTGTATTATGTCCATTAGTAGAAAAAAAAAAGATGGGGCCGAAATTTAGTGAAAAGAAATAAGGAAATGATTTCTATTTATTAGTAGCATGTTGTACCATTTCCTTTAGGAGTTGTACCTAGAAGTCTTGCAAGATTTAATGGAGGATAAACACTAAAATTCTCTTCTAATTACCACTAGCCAAGTGGAGTCTAAATTTTGCAAGAAAGTCAAACTCTACACTTGCTTTTGTCTTGCTTTGATTGGTCCAAGTTTTTCCAAATTCTTTCTCCATTTCTTTTCTTCTTCACTTAGTCATTTTTTCTCTCTTTTTCCTTTAACCTTGGCCGGCTTCTTCACTCTCTCTTTTCTTCTCATTTGCTTTCATTTTCTTGGAGCATTTCTCTCTAATTTGATCACTTTTCATCCATTGAAAGTGAGTTAATCTTCCTCCTAAGCAAAGATCTTGCCTTATTAAAGGTATTCACCAAGAACTTTTCTTATTATTTCAAGTATAAGTTGTAGTTTTTATAGCTTTTACCCATGTCTTTAAAGTTAAGCATGATTTATTTGAGCCATGAAAATGAAATTTTATTCCATGAATATGAGGTTTATGGGCTTGTATGACTTGTAGATAGTGATTAAATCTTGAAATGACATGATTTAAGTATGATTTGGTTGAAGAACCTTGGAGAGGTTCAAGTGTTTTTATGACAACTTTGGGTGAAATTGAATTGATTTTGGTATGGAAATGATAGAACTACTTGAGATTGGGTTGTTTGGCTATTTTCCTTGCAGGTTAAAAATTTTGGGTTAGTCCGATTATAGGGGAAATGCTGCCTGAAATTTCGGTAAAACCTAAGAAAGTAAAAGTGATTAGGCTATGATTTAAAGTTATATAAGCTGTAATTTAGTGATTAGAACGTGCAGAAATTTCCGTAGATGAGCTATTAGTGAATTGAACCTTTCCGAGCAAAACCCTAAAAATTTAGAAAACCCTAATTTTGAAAACCCTAAACCCTAGGGTAAAACCCTAAACTCCAAAACCCTAGAAATTAAACCCTAGAAAGACTTGGGGTATTTCTCAAATTTTCTTATTAAATTACTTAGATTTTAGTCAGGTTTTTATACGACTATTTTCTTGTGAATTTCAGGATCCGGAAGTGATTCTCGACCATTTCACGAAATCTTTTCTTAGGCACTTCAGGTGAGTGTTCTTATGTGTGCATGATGCATGAAATGCCATGTTATACTTGACATTATTATTTAATGAAATGTGTTACTTGAGGAAAGATGTGTACTTTATCGCATCTATTCCGCAATGTGTTACATACTTTCACTATTAAATGTGTTATTTGTGCTTGAGACTTCCGTGACTAACTTCACCGTTACTTCACGGTTAGTCAACCCGGTCGTGATTGGGAGGTCATAAGGTGTTGGGTGTTTTAGGGCGTGTTGTTCTTTCCCAATTGAGTTGAATTCCTCAAAGAGGCCAACTCCGGATTGAACTTTCTTGCTTGTTGGCCCTTCCAAGGTTTAGATTACTCCCTGGATGTGGTAGCTTGTACGGAGGTTACAAGGTGAATGGGGGTTAGGGTACTTGCTTGTTTATACTGGTATGATCCTTGGCGAGGACCTGAGCTATCATCTCGGTCCCAACGTCATGGTTACATGTTCAGTGCTTGCTTACTTCTGCTGTTGAGCTTGCTCCCGTAGTTGAGCCCCGTATCTGCCATTGACTACTTGTTAATTAAATTGTTCGTACATTGTTTATTTAACTCGTTAAATATTTTATTGAATAAAATCATGAGTTTCTGGTATGGTTGCATGACTTGAGCACTCACTGGGCTATTATAGCTCATCCCGTTTATTTGTTTTCTTTAACCAGGTTTCCCAAAATACTAAAGCTGGAAAAGCTGATTTTTGGACGTTGTACATGTTTTGTTTTGTGTATTTTGATAGCCACTTGTTTAGGCTATTCTTGTAAATACTATGTAAATTATAGTGTGTAAAACATATTATTGATATTTGTACTTTCAAGTAACTTATATAAATGTATTTTATTTTGCATTAAGTATGTTTGTACGTATTGCGCAAGTGCGTGTTTGAGTCCTGGCGAGAGCTAGGCAGGCAGTCCTCTAAGCCCTTTGGTGCGCCTCTGGGTAAGGTGGGACTATCACAGGGGTCACCTCGACCGTGCGCATTTTTTTGGGCATGACAGCAGCATTATGTAGAAATTAAAGATTTGGTGAAAAAAGCAGAGAAAGTAGAGAAGCAACTTGGATCAAAGAAGTCTAAGGCTAGTTCGAGTTCAAATTGGAGGTCCAATTGGCATGACAATAAGGTATATGATGGGAACGAAGGTAAAGCAATTTGATTTTTTCGGGAACGAAGGTAAAGATAACCGAGCAAATGGAGCTTTCATTCTCCATTAAAAAATGCAAAGACAAGATGTTGTATGATGTAGCACCCATGGAGGCATGTCGCTTATTGCTGAGGCGACTATGCCAATATGATAGAAAAGTGGTGTATGATGGGTTCAAGAATAAGTGCTCTTTTGGTTGGCATGGAAGGGATATCACTTTATTGCCATTATCACCTGTGGAAGCTCACAAAGGTCAAATGCAACTAGCAAATGAGTAGAAGGAGAGGAAGGCAAAAAAGGATAAGGCTAAGGGTGGTGATGAAATAGATAAACGGTAGAAGGTGATGGTAAAAAAATCGTGTAACAAAAGGCTTAATTCTACTAACACCCATTCTTTTGTTCAAAATAATTCTTTTTGTGGGTTTCTCAAGTTCCTCATAAAGTTCTTTTTGATATGTAGACACCAAATTTTGACACACCTTTTGTAAAAATATGTGTGTTACTTTATTCTAGGGGGTATTTTTCATTTCTCGGAGGTCGAGTACAATTTTCGTGTATATTATGTCTAATTCGTCATATCAGGGGCAAAATGGTAATTTTACCATATAAATATTATTCTATTTTTGTTTTATTTCCTAAATACATAATTTTACTATTTTCATCATTATTTATGATTTTAATGATTTTTGGGAGTCATTTATTATTTATTTAAAATTTTAGTATTTTAAACTTAATGGCACGTTTTCCAATGCACTCTTTTTACGAGAATTTTCAAGTGAAAAATTTTATATGTGCATTTTGTATATTCATAAATTTTCTGTCAAAATTACATAATTTTTGGAGGTCATTTAAGTATTTATTTAATTTTTGTCTTTTTTGTTTGTTAAGGGCACAGTTACCCAAGAATGCATATATGTTAAAATTTCTGAGTGAAAATTTTAGTATACATATTTTTGTGTGATAATATATTTTGTGTAAAGTTTTGTGATTTTTAATGGTCATTTAGTATTTTTATTTTTCTTTTCATAATTTTGTCACATATGACACATATTCAAATATGTTCTTATTATTAGAATTTTCGTATCAAAAATTTTATACATGCATTTTATGAATTTATAGATTTTTCATAAATTTTCATAATTTTTCAACACTATTTACTATTTATTTGGGTTTTTTCAAAAAAAAAAAAAACAGAAAGCAAGCTACTGCACGCAGCCAGCAGAAAGATCAAACCAACCCCTGCAAAAAACGGATTTTGAGGGGATTTTGGATGAGTTTTCTTCCTTATTCACCCACTCCCCATCATCACAAACACTAAAAAAAACACTCTCAATCTTCCCTCACAATTCTCAGCTCACGCACAACAACACAAGACACACACTTTTTTTCCTCTTCCTCCTTCTCGACTATCTCATAGACAACACACACCTGCACAATTCCTTCCTCTCTCTCTCGGCTCTATCACAAAAACATCTTCACACACCACCACAAACGCACTCTCACAGGCTACACTAGCACCATCGCAGACACAATCCACAAACATACGCTGGACACACTTGTAAGACACGCACCCGTACCTCGGCAAAAACACAAAAAGATCAAACCTTTTCACTACTGAAACCACCGGGGACCAACCATCACCAATCCAGAGGGCGCACACTTTCCAACATCAGTAGCAGTCTTCTTTGAGCGGCCAGGTCACTCCACCACTTCACAGAAAAATCCACACTCATCCGTTTTCTCCCAAATCAGGTGACTTTCAATGGCTTTTCTTTTGAATTTCTTACGCAATAGATGAAATGCCGGTTTGATTTATGATGATTTTGATAGAGGCAAATGAATTTCGGAGGTTTATTTGATCTTATTAGCTAATTAGAGACCAGAAAAAGAAAGAAAAAAGGACCGAGGAGAAAACTGAAGAGTGAGAGAGAGCAAGCCGAGGAGAAAAACAAAAGAGAGAGTGAGAGAGAGCGAGTCGAGGAGAAAAATTGAAGAGAGAGCAAGCTGAGGAGAAAAACTAAAGAGAGAGTAAGAGAAGGCGAGCCGAGAACAAAATGAAGAGAGCGAGCCGAAAAGAGAGACCGAAGAAAACCCGAGGAGAGGGTCGAAGAGAGAAAACCCGAGGAGAAAGGCCGAAGAGAGAATCCAAAGGGAGGGCCGAAGAGAGAAAACCTGAGGAGAAAGGCCGAAGAGAGAATTCGAAGAGAAAGGCCGAAGAGAGTATAGGTCGAAGAGGGGGGGGAGGCCGAGGAGAGAAAGAGAGGCGGGCCGAAGAGAAGAAGAAAAAGAAAAAAAATCGTAGCCAAAACTTAGTTTTTCTTTAGTTGTTTATTTTTATTATTTTCATCAGATTATATTTATTTACATTTTGCCCTCTTAGGTTCTTAATTGTTTAATTATGCCTTTCAATACTTTAGTTTACTTCATTTAAGTCCTCATTTTATCTTAGTTGGCCCCTAGAATTTGTAGTTTCTTTCAATTATATCCAAGTTAATTGCAACATGCTCTAATATGCCTGGAAATTGCAATTTTGTACCCCTAAGTTTGCTGAAATTGCGAATTTGTCCTTAAATATTGCTGAAATTATGTTTTCACCCCCCTAGGTTTGCTTTAGTTTTCATTTTACCCCCCATGCATTGCTGAAATTGTACTTTGACCCTAGAATATTGCTGGAATTGTATTTTAGCCCTTGAATGTTGCTAAAAATTGTAAATTTGGTCCCTCATGTTGCTGAAAATTGCATTTTTGTCCCCCAACCTTTGCTGAAATTTTATTTTGTCATTATGCTTTGCTGGAATTACATTTTAAGTTCCTAGATACTTTGCTGGAATTTTATTCTTAAGTTCCTAAACTTGCTGGAAATTATTAGTTTTAAGTCCCTAGATACTTGCTGGAATTATTTCTAAGTCCCTTAAACTTGCTGGAATTTCATTCCCAAGTCTCTATGTTGCTGAATTTTATTCTAAGCCCCTAACTTTGCTCGAATTCATATTTTATCCCCAATCTTAAGTATTTCATATTTTTATACTTTAAATAGTGGTACCTTGACATGTTTGTTGATTTTATTAGCAATTGGTACCGAGTTTACGAATGGGAGGTATCCTCTATTACCCTTTTTATTTTCTCTTTATGTGCTCATATGTGCTTCTATGTTTTTTTATGTGTTTCTTTTATGTATTTTTAAGTGTTTATTATTTCATTTATATGTGAATCATTTATTTATGTTATGTTGGTTATTTGAGTTTAATTTTAATTATTCAAAGGAATGTAATAGATAGGTAATATTCTATTTAACGAAAATTTTTGTACTTAGATAGTTAATGTAATAGATAGTTTATATTGTCATCTAATTAAATAAAAGCCTATTGTATTTTAGATAGAAAATGTAATAGATAGGTTAGATAGGTTATCTTTTATTCTTTTTCCATTTTTAGATTGTAACTTAGGTTTTTCTCTGGTGTAATAGTTAGGGCTTTTTGTGTGCTATGTGCTTATATGTTTTATTCGCTTTCCCTAGGACTTTGCATCTAGAATATTATGCTTGTGTGCTATGTGCTCCTATGTGCTATTATTTGCTTTTATATGATTATTGCTTTAATCTATGCTTTGTTATTTATTTACTCGTTATAATATATGTGTATCGTCACCACACTTAGTCCAACGCTAGTTGTGCTTAATTTCGGTTTCTTCGCTAGTCCAACGCTAGCGGAGAATTTCTAGAAAATAGGCTAGTTCAATGCTAGGCCTTTAGGTCATTTTAGTATTAGAATCACTTCTCGTGTGCATTTCATGCCTATTTCACACACATTTTCTCTTTTTTAGGCCTTTTTCATTTTGTATGATTTTTATATATACTTTATCACTTATTATCTATTTTAAACATATGTTAGTGCATAACATTTAGACTCCACTACACATAGAATTTTAGGTCATTTGTGTGATTAGACTAGAAATAGTCATCTAGTCACGTGGGAAGCGGTGGCGTACATGCCGTTCCCCCCTCCGTGAGTAGGAATAGCTAGTCACGAGTCTACTAGTTCCCCGTACCCGTTATGTTGCATCTCCACTTTCTTTGTTCACTTACTATCTATATTACTATTTTTCTTTCCTTTTGCATTCCATTTTACATCTATACTCGTGACTCCATCGAGGTCTAGACTCGGGTTTCGCAATTAATGCGATAATCCGAACCAAACCTCAATGGAATATTTTGTCCCTTAACGATACCTATTTTTTAGGACTAGATTTGCATTTATATAGTTGCATCCAAATGTGATAAAATCTTAGGGTTATATTGGGAAAATTTTGATTAAACCTCGTAACTAGCCTCGGCTAGGTAGAAAGGGTGCCTTAGGCGCAAGCCTTTGCCTTCCCTTTCTTCAAATGTGACTCCCAAACTTTTTTCTCTTGTTTTCAAAGACCTGGAGTTGTCTTAAAAAAGGGTTTTCTTGTTTTTCTTATATTTTCTCAAAAATCATTTTTCTAAATAAATCATTCTCAATTTTCTTACGTTTATAAAATATTTTCTGCTGACTTGGTACACCAAAACTCCATACCAAGTGGCGACTCCCTTTTCACTAAAAGCTTTTTTTTTTTAGACTCTATTTTGGGGCCTAAAAACCGTCGCATTTTCAAAGTCCCATTTTAAGCCCTTTTTCTTTTTGTTTTTGAAATAAGGCATTTTCTAAAAATCATATCTTTTGTCAAACCTTTTTGTAAAGTATTTTCTAAAAATTAGTCTACTAAAAACCTACACTCTTTTCTCAATAAATAAACACACCGCAACAATAATTCCCTTTTCCCGTCATTTCGAAAAAAAATGGGGCGTGACATGATGTAGTGAAGATAACACAGGATTCAAGGATGAATCTTCTTGAAGAGAGGAGGAATGATGTAAACTCAAAGGTAGATGATCAAGCTAAAGGAGTTAATCGGGACATTTGTAGAGGCAAGTCGAAGTGGAACAAATTGTCAAGCATGGAGGGTGATTTGAAGGCCTTAAAAACTACTGGATAAGTTCGGAAAAAGGGTTTTGACTGAACCCGTGGAATGAAGTCGCACCAAGGGCTTTGCCGAGGATACCATCAGAAGCGCTCAAGAGCAAAACGTCATTTGAAGCCTCGTCGTATGTACGTGCTGAAGGTATGAACAGTAATGGCACACAGTTGACGAATTTAGTGTTTTAGGATTATTTTCAATTGTTCTTTGATTTTTATTTATTTAAAAACTTTTTATATTTATTTTCTAGTACCTTTGTGCTTATATTAAGTCGTTTATTGTATGTCATTATGACTAATTTCGATTGATTAATTCAATTTGGTGTGAGGCTTTTCTTTCTCAAGTTCTCTGTGAAGAACTTTCTAGCCAATCAAGATTTTCTTGTTGGGTGATTAATAATAATTTAGGTTATACCAAATCATTTGATTTGGGTCTAAATTTTTCCAACTGTTATTTTAGTTTCAATCCATCTTGTGTGTGATTGGGGTTCGACTGTGTCCATATACCCAAGACGGTCCATTGGGTTGAGTAAACTTGTGCTACAAGTTGTTGATCAATGGTTTGAATTAGGATTAATGTTGGGTTCTTGATTAGGCATAGATAAATTTTGCAAACATAATCTGCATCTCATCAAGTTTTTGGCGCTGTTGTCACGGAATCAAGGCAATATTAGTGCCAAAGTAATCTTTATTAGTCTAAACTTTGCTTATTTTGATTTGTTTCTTACTTGTTTCTTTTGTTTTGAAGATGTATGCATAAGAATGTAAAGGTGGTGATTCTATTTGATCTGAAAATAGAAAGAACTGAATTAAAAGGCAAAGACAACAAGAACAAGTAAGGGTGGAGGAGAGAGGTGAATCTTCAAGTGAACCTCAAGAACAAGGATAATAACAAGAGGTAACCATGGAGGAAGCAAAGCAAAATTCTATCCCTAACCCTCGTTCTTTACATGATTTTGCTATGCTGGATCCAAATAATTCACAAACAAGAATTACGAGGCCACCGGTAAATGCAAATAACTTTGAACTTAAGCCATCATTAATCCAAATGGTTCAAGAAAATCAATTTGATAGTAATGTAAATGAGGATCCTAATATCCTCTTGGCTAACTTCATGGAAATATGTAACACTGTTAAACTTTTGGTGTAATGGAAGATACTATGAGATTAAGACTATTTTCATTTTCATTAAGAGACAAGGCCAAGCAATAGCTTCATTCATTTCCACCAAATACCTTTGCTACATGGACAGACCTTTTCAAGACATTTTTTAATAAATATTTTCTATTGAGAAAAACCGCAAGACTAAAAATGGATATTATCAGTTTTAACTAAAGCAAATGAGGGTCTTTATATGAGGCTTGGGAAAGATGCAAGGACTTAATAAAAAGATATCCACACAATAGATTCCCATATTGGCTAATTGTCCAAACTTTCTATAATGGACTCAATTATCCAACAAAAATTAATATAGATGCAGCTTTAAATAGAGTTCTCATGGCAAAGTCAGCAGAGGAGGCTCAAGAGTTGATAGAAGGAATAGGCAACCAATTATAATCAATGGGCAAGTGAAATATATATAAATAGAGACATCAAGATATGTATGCACTAGATACTTTGAACATGTTAAGTGCTCAAATGCATAACATGATGAATATCTTGAATAAACGTATCTTAGGCAATCAAAGGTCATCTTCTAGTATTGCATATTGTAAACATTGTGGTCATGTCATGATTCATCTTTATGTGCACAAGTTCAATATGTCAACAACTATAAACCTTTTTCTTCTAATACTTTTTATTCAACTTATAATATGGGGTGAAAAATCATCCAAATCTTGGGTGGAGAGAGAATCCTAAATTCTCACATCATTTGGATTTTCTCAAAATTGTAAGTTGGTTTGGAAAGTAATTAATGAGAAAATGATTGAGAGAATGGACCAAATGAAAAATAGAATGAATGGAATTGTTAGGAGTCTAGAGAACTAAATTGTCCAATTGGTTGAATAAATGAATACTGAGAGACAAGTGGAGTTACCGAGCAAAACTGAAATTAATCCTAAAAAACATGGTAAGATCATTACCATAAGAAGTGGCATAGAGTAGAGTGAACCAATAGTGGAAAAAGAAAAAGAAAGTGGATGTGATGAAGATGTAAAAGATGAAAAAGGGAAAAAGGTAGTGAGTGAAAATGAATTTCATGATGAGCAAAATGCAAAACATTCATGAACTATCCCTAACCCCTACAAGTTCCAATTTCACAATGGCTTAAGAATTCAAAACTTGAAAATGACCTTGAAATGGTAGCAAAAATACTTAAGCAATTACTTGTTACCATTTAATTTGGATAGAGAAGGAGATAGCAGCTCTGGGAAGAGAAGAAAAAGAAAGAAATTAGGGCAAAAAGAAAGCAATTTACAATTAACCCCCACCTTTTTTTTGGGTAAAACTTCCAGAAGACTATTTTTCATACAACATGGGCACATCTTATAAGGTTGAGTCTTCTGACTTGTTAAATTTTGATAACTCTTGCGGTCCTATTGTAAGGCAGTGGGCTCGCCTTAAAGAAAGAGTCTTTTGACTTTTTCACGGAATTTCTCTTTAAGAGATGCAACCACAAAGGGTGGGTACATATTAAAGGAAATAGTCTTCTAACTTTGCAATTTTTGAACTCTCCATACACTGACTGTAAGACGTGGTCATAGACTATAATATGAAATCTTTTGACCTCTTTAAAACTTAAACCCTTCAAGCATTAGCTATCAGACATGGGCACACCTTACAAGGAAAAGTCTTTTGCCAAAACAAAAATAATTAAATTCTCACACCTAAACTTAAAATAACTAAAAACAATAAAAATAACAAAATAAATTAAAGAAATTGGGTTACTTCCCAATAGCGCATTTTTTTAACATCTTTGGCTTGACGTAACCACTTTTTAATTACCATAAATAGGTTGTTCAAGAGTTAACTCTTCAATATTGTACACTTGAAATCCCTCATAAAATGGCTTGAGATAATGGCACGAGATAATGGCACTTTACTTTAAAAGTCTTGTTAGTGTGTGGACTACAAATTTTAACTGCACCATGAGAAAACAATATTAGTAATCACGAATAGTCCAAGCCACCGAGAATGCAATAGTAGAGAGTGAAAAACAAGAACTTTTTGTCCCACTGAGAACTTCTTCCTTGAGACCATTTCATCATGAAAAGCCTTGGTCTTTTCCTTGTAAATGTGTGAGTTCTCAAAAGCCTCATTTCGGGTGTCTTTCAACTCTTGCTTATTGCAACTTTCTTTGTTCTCTCACTTCATCCATCAGTATATTGCACTGCTGGATCACCCAGTATGCCCTGTGCTCCAATTCAATAGGAAAGTGACAAGATTTTCCATATATCCAATGATAAGGAGACATACCTATGGATGTTTTATAAGTTGTTCTATGCATCATCAAGTCACAAACTCCAATTCTCTCATCTAGGATTCACTACCTTTTCAAGTATGGACTTGATTTCTCTATTTGCCTGACCACTTGTTTGCTAATGATACATAGTATAAGTACAATGAATCACACCATATTTTTACATCAAAGCTTCAACCACCCAATTATAGAAATGCTTTCTTTGATCACTAATGATTGCCCTTGACAGCCCATACATGGTTAAATATTAGATTTAATAAAACTTACAACCATTTTAGCATTGTCAAAATGGGTAGCTTTTGCCTCAACTCACTTTGAAAGTAATCCACAACTAAAAGAATATACTTATTATCAAAAAAATGAAAGAAATGGACCTATGAAATCATTCCCACACACATCAAATATTTCACAAACAAGTACAGTATTAAGGAGCATTTGATCTCTATGGCTTACATTACATGTCTTTTGACAATTTTCACATGTTTTGGAAAATATATATGAATTACAAAACAAAGTTGGCCAAAATAAACCACATTCTAACACCTTACATGACATTCTCTTAGGACCAAAATGTCCTCCACAGGCATAGAAATGACAAAAAGTGAGTATAGAATGGACTTCAACCTTAGGAACACACCTGCAGATAACTTGGTTAGCATAATATTTCCATAAGTAAGGTCATCCCAAACATAGTATTTTTGCATCACTTTTAATTTTATCCTTTTGAGCATGATATAAATCATTAGGTAGTGTTTGAGTAACTAAATAGTTAACTATATCGGCATACCATAGAATTATCTCTTAAACATTAAAAAGGTGCTCATCTGGAAAATTGTCTTGTAGTGGTTTGGGCTCCTCACTTGTGACTAATGCAAAAACTATAGCTAAAAACTCTTTTTTCGCTGTGGAATAGTTGCACTGAGCATTGTCTAATGTCCTTGAGGCATAGTATATAACATAGACGGCTCTTCCATATCTTTGCCCAAGAACAGTACCAATAGCATATTTGCTCGCATTGCACATGATTTCAAAGGGAAGATTCCAATTTGGCGATTGGACAATTGGAGCTAAATTCAAGGATTCATTAAGCTTGTCAAAGGTAGTCTTGCAAGTCTCCTCAAAATAAAAAATTACATCCTTTTGGAGTATTTTGCAAAAGGGTTGAGCAATCTTTAAAAAATCTTTAATAAAGCACTAAAACCTGCATGGCCAAGAGCGAATTTCCCGCACTACTAGTGGGGTAAGGTAAACACTTAATGATTTCTACCTTAGCTTTATCAATTTTAACACACCTAGAGGATACCACATGCCCCAAAATAATGCCCTGATCTATCATAAATGGACATTTCTCATAATTTAAGATAGGATTGGTCTCAGGGCATCTTTTAAGAACTTTAGAAAGGTTAGCAAGAAATAAATTAAAAGAATCACCATAGATAGTGAAATTATCCATAAAGACTTCTATGATGTTCTCTACATAGTCAGAAAATATGCTAACCATACACCTTTAGAATGTGGCGGGGCATTACAAAGACCGAACGACATCCTTTGATATGCAAATGTACTGAAAGGGCAAGTGAATGTCATTCTTTCCTGGTCTTCAGGTGAAATCAAAATTTGGTGAAAAACTGCAAAACCATCAAGGATAACAGTAGTGAGATTTTCCTACTAATGTTTCTAACATTTAGTCTCTGAAAGTTAATGGAAAATGGTCTTTGCGAGTCATCGCATTTAATTTTCTAAAATCAGTACAAACTTGCCATTCATTTTGAACTTGAGTAGGCACTAACTTACCATCTACGTTCTCTACTACTATTATATATGTCTTTTTAGGAACCATTTGTAAGGAACTTACCCACTTATCATCTGAAATTGGATAGATAATACTTGCATCAAGAAACTTTAGAACTTCTTTCTTGACTACCACCATCATGGATGGGTTTAGTCTGCATTGTGTTTCTCTAGAAGGCTTAGCATCATCTTCCAATAGAATTCTATACATGCATATAACTAGGCTAATTCCCTTTATGTCTGCCACTATCTGTCCCATTGCTTCTCTATGTTCCTTGAGCACTCTAATCAATTTTTCTTCTAATATACTTAATTTGAAAGAGATATTCACTAGAATCGTCTCTTTATCTCCTAAGAATGCATACTTCAAGTGACCAGACAGTGACTTTAATTCAACCTGTAGAGCCTGTATAATAAATGGCAAATGCTTTGAATGAGGCAACGGCAAACTAACATAAGACACATTAGCCCTTCTTGGTTGAAGAGAATTCAAATTAGTAATAGTGTCTTGCAATTCTACAGGAAAATCAAACTTCCTTTTCAGCCTTTAGACGTCCTCACTATCAAGACTATATGTAAGAGCAACCTTCAATGCATCTTCATCATTTGAATCAAAGTTTCGCTGTGTTAAAGAATCAACTACATCTAGAACAAAAGGTGAATGATAATCATCAAGAAATTTAATGGCATCATAAATATTAAATTTTATAAGAGAAAATTGCAATTTGGGTACCAAATATTTAGGATATCGGTAATTTTAGTCCTTAAAGTTTGGACAAAAGAAAATCTAGTACCAAATGTTTTAATTTTTTAGCACATTTAGTTCTATTGAGGCATTTTTAGTCCCTAAAGTATGGATGAAAACAAATCTAGTAACAAATATTTTAATTTTTTAGCACATTTAGTTCAATTAATCGGTTTTGTCAAAATCTTACTAGAATTCAGTCAGTGATATTACCAATAACCAAATTTTAAAAAAACAAAAAACTGAATTGCTATAATTTGTAATTAAAGTTGCTAACTTGTGTAATTAATCTTACTCAAAAACAAGTTAAAAAATAGAAAAATGCTAATAAACTTGGAAAAAAGTTCAAAGCTTTAGACAATCAATTAGCTATTTCACCCTCTCTCTCTCTATTCACTCCCACTCTCTCTCTCTCTCTCTCTCTCTCTCTCTCTCTCTCTCTCTCTCTCTCTCTCCCTCCTCCCTCCTTGCTCTTAAAAGAAAATCCAAGTACTGTACTTTGAAACAAAATTTTGCTCTTCAATGTGTCTAAAAAATTCATTTAAAAATTGTTTGATAGTTCGTAATTATTATTCGTGACATAGGAGATGAGACAAGAAGCAAATCAAAGAGTATGTATTTCTTTTTTAAATTTGATAACCGGCACATGAATATTATGTTGCTGGATTTTGGTAGGATTTTAGCAAAATTAGTTAATAGGATTGTATGTGCTTAAAAATTGAAAAACTTGATATTATATTTGGTCTTATCCAAACTTTAAGGACTAAAGCTATCTCAATAGAACTAAATGTGATGAAAAATTGAAGCATTTGATACTAGATTTGCTTTCATTTAAACTTTAGGGACTGAAACTACAAATGTCCCAAATATTAGGTATCAAAATTGTAATTTTCTCATTTTATAACGTCACCATCAAATTCCATTGTCAAAATTCCATAAACGTATCAATTTTTGTCCTAATTATTTTAAAAATGACCTTCCTAATATAATTAGAGTTAAATTAGAAGATTTATTTTCTCCCATATCAAGAACATAAAAATCTATAGGAAACACCAAATTGTCTACTTGAACTAAAATATTCTCTAAGACTCCATCAGGATATGCATTAGATCTATTAGCAAGTTAATTATTACACCCATTTCTTTTAATGGCCCTAAATTCAATGAATCATAAATAAAACGAAGCATAACATTAATAGAAGCACCTAAATTGAACATTGCTTTCTCTATCCTAACATTTCCTATTCTACAAGGAATAGTAAACATACCAAGGTCCTTGCATTTATGTGGCAACTTTTTCTGTAACATTGTCCAAACATTTCTCCCATGTGAACCCTCTCATAACCTTTCAAATTTCTCTTATTGATGCACAATTCCTTGAGAAATTTAGTATAGCAAGGTATTTGCTTAATTATCTAGAAGTAGGATATTTACCTCAACTTTTTAGAATGTCTCAAGGATTTGTTGTTCTTACTCCTCATTCTTTGACTTGCATATCTGTTAGGAAATGAAAGAGGATGTGTCACCATGGTTGGAGGGTCCTTTTAAGACTTTGACTGCTGAAAATTCTGAGGTTGAGCCACATCTTACTCCTTTTTGAGTTCTTCTTCAACTTCATTTTTAGATGCTCTATTGTTGGGCTCTTTCAAATCCTTGCCACTTCTTATGGTTATGGCACTAGCATTTAGCTTTGGATTCACGACAGATTGTGAAAGCAATTTTCTTGAATTTTGAGATTGCATTTGACTCATGGTAGATGCTTTATGGCTTACTTGATTTGCTAAGTTCTGAATGCTAGTCCTCGTCTCCTGTTGAAATTGTTGAGCATCATTAGCTAACGAATTCACAATTTCTTCAAGAGACTTGCCTTGCTTGGAAGATGATCATTGATGTGGTGATGGAATTGATGGTCTAGGCTAAAATTGCTGTTGTTGGAAACCTTGGGGTCTTGTTGCATAACTAAAGTTCGAGTGATCCTTCCATCCCGGATTATATGTGTTTGAATAAAGATCATATCGCTTTTTGTTGGACCTAGGAATCCACCAATTATATTGGCATGTTCATTCAGATCATCTTGAAGTGTGGGGCACATGTTGGTGGATGACCTAGAGCATAGCAAATCCCACAAGTTTTTTCTTGTTGTAATTACCCTATAGCCAACTTTTCAACCATAGAAGTTAGAGCATCTAAACATTTGTCAAAAGAAGACATACATACCTCATTGACTTTTCCAGATATAAAATCATATCTACTATCAAATTGTTATGCATTGGTAGTCATCCCCAAAATTAAATTCCTCACTTTAGTGGGCGTTTTGTTCATCAATGCACCTCCACTATCAGCATCAATATCTTCCTATCGTAGCAGACAATCCATCATAAAAGTACTGGATGAGTAGTTGATCTGAAATTTGATAGTGTAGGCAACTAGCACATAATTGTTTGAGTCTCTCCCAATACTCGTATAAGGTTTCTCCATTATATTGTTGGATCTCACATATCTCCTTGCAATATTTGTAACTCTCAAAGCAGGGAAAATTTTCTCAAGGAATTTCCTCTTCATCTCATTCCCAGTAGTAATTGATCCAATGGGCAAATAATAGAGCCAATCTTTAGCTTTATTAGCTAAAGAAAATGGAAAGAATCTTAATTTAATTTGCTCCTCATTAACTCCTTGGGACTTTATAGTAGAGCACACCACATGAAACTCCTTAAGGTGCTTATGAGGATCTTCACTTGGCAAACCATGAAACAAAGGAAGTGAATGAATAAGATCGGATTTCAATTCAAAAGCAACATCTAAAGCAGGATATTCAATGTATAGAGGTTGTTGATTCAAATACGGTGTGGCCAATTTTCTTAAAGTCCTTTCGTTGGCCATGATTGTTTCTTCTTCTGAGTCACTAGAAAATTCAACAAAATTAGTCGCCCACTTAAGTCCAGGAGATGAGGATGCTTGTTTAGCTAGTTGCTTAGTTTTTTTCCTCAATCTTCGGGCAGTCTTCTCTATCTCAGGATCAATTTGAAATTCACATGTACAAGAAGAACAAGGCATACACTAGTAACCAAATAAGATTAAAAAGAAAATAAATACTAACACCAGTCTCCGACAACGGTGCCAAAATTTGTTGGGTGTTAGACCAGTAAAATTAAAATTCCTACTCTAATAATAATAAACTCAAGTGCAGTGGTAAATAGGATTGTATCCATAGAAACTAGTCGATTTATTTTCTCTTTTCTTTTACCAAATAGAAATTAAAAGGGGGGGTCTAAAAATAACTAGACTAAATGAATTTAATTAGAGAAATTCAAAAATGCAAATTTAAATAAAACAAAATCAAATAATACCTAAGCTCTAGTCAAAGGATTAATTTCCATTTTAGTTCAATTAACTGATTGTTGATGTAAAGATAATTTCACACGCTCATGAATAAATTGGTTATAATTGTTAATAAACTTTAATAACCTGATTTTCTTTACTGTGTCGGTAACTAAGGTAAGACTGTTAGTGATCAGTTATTTAATTATGCAAAACAATTGTTGCATCCTAAAAAAAATCGTGAGCAAAGGGTGCTAATGGGGTCATGACTGTCGCATCCCGAAAGGACGGTTTAGTCTGGTGATCCTTTTGAAAAGATAGAGTTTTGGAAAACTGTGCATGTGTGAGAAAAAATCGTGTTTTAGTGAAAAAGTGTGATTTAGTGAAAAAAAATGATATTTTAAAAGAAAATAAAGCCGGGACTAAGAAATGCGACAGTTTTGGCCAACTTAATTTAAAAAAGGGTTTATTAAAAAAAATTCGCTTGGTACTGAGTTATGGTGTACCAAGTCACCCGAAAAAATCGTTTAAACAAAACAAAAAGTAAAATTTTAGAAAAATTATTTTAAAACCCCTTTTCGACTCCGATCTACTAAAAAACGAGAGAAAAATGTTCGGAAGTCACATTTGAAGAAAGGAAAAGCAAGGGCTTGCGCCTAAGGCACCCTTTCAACCTAGCCGAGGCTAGTTGCGAGGTTTAATCAAAATTTCCTAAATTAACCCTAAGTTCTATCGCGTTCGGATGTATCTAAATGAATGCAAATCCTAAGTCTAAATGTGGGTATCGAGAGGGTCGAAATGTCCCGTCAAAGCTTAGGTCAGAATTATCGCATTAATTTCGAAACCCGAGTCGAGACCTCGAGGGAGTCACAAGTTTTTATGCAAAATGTGATGCAAAAAGAAAGGAAAATAATAATATATAGTAAGTGAAGAAAGAAAGTGGGTATGCAAGATGATGGGCACGGGGAACTAATATCTCGTGACTGAATCTTTCTACTCACGGAGAGGGGAACGGCATGTACGCCACCGATTCCCACGTGAGTAGGCGACTATTTCTAGTCGGATCACACAAATGTTCTAAAGTCTAAGTGAAATGCAACTTAAATGTCATGCATTTTAAAATGTGTCAAAATAACAATAATAATAATAAGAATAATAAAAAAAAAATCATGCCAAAATAGAAAGAAAACTAAAAGTGTGTGAAATAAGATGTAAAAATGCACACGAGTGTACCAAGCACTAAAATGTCCTAAAGGTCTAGTGTTGGACTAGTCCGTTCTCAAAATCCTGCTAGCGTTGGACTAGCGGGAAGGAAAGAAGCCACAACTAGCGTTGGACTAGTGTAATGACAAAATACCATAAATCATGAATTTAAATATTAAAGCATGAATTAAAAGTGAATTAAACATATAAAAATATATAAGATCACATAGGAGCACATAACACATAAGCATAATATTCTGGATGCAAAAATCCTAAGGAAAGTAGTAAAAGAAATAAAGCACGTAAGCATGCAAAAGCAAAATAAATCCCTAACTATTACACCGGGGACTTAATTTACAATTTAAAAGGGGGAAATTAAAAATGCCCTATCTGTTACACTTTTTATCTAATTACACAATTTTTGCTAAAATATGAGAAAAACAATCTAACTATTACATTGACTAACTAAATACAAAATATTACATTTTTATCAAAATAATAAATAAGATTAAAAATAAAATCGCATGAAAGAAATAAATACACAAAGAGCATACCAAATAGGAAATATGTGAATAAAATGCATAAAAATCACGTAAGGCACATTGGAGCACGTAAAAGAGAAATTAATAAGAAAGTAGGGATACCTCTCGAAGACCCGGTACAAATACTACTCAAAATGAACAAACAAGTCAAGGCACCTCGGTATAATCAAATAAAACCTAAATATATAACTATTGATGAATTGAAATAAAAAATGAATTCTAACAACTAAAGGTCTAAAATAAAACCCTATAAAACTTAAAAGGTAAAATTAAAATTCACATAAGTCTAAGGGGGTAGAGATGCGAAATTAAAGTAAATTGAGGCAAGAATATAATTTCCTGCAACTAATGGGGTCTAAAGTAAAAATTCCAGCAATATGTGGGGGACTAAAACACAATTCCAGCAGGTCCTAGGGAATTGAACATTCCAGCCACACATGGCTAAAAAAATGAATTTTCAGCAACTTAAAAAAAACAAAAATGAATTCCCAGCTATTTAAAGGGGCCAAAAATGAATTTCCAGCAAATGTTTGGGAGTTTAAAACAAATTCCAACAACACAAAAGGAACTAAAATACATTTTCTAGCAATTAATGGGGCTTAAAACAAAATTCCAGCAAGTTTAGGAAATTAGAACCAAAATTCCAGCAAGTCTATAGGCTTGGAATAAAAAATTCCAGCAAGTATAAGGGTTAAAATAAATGCCTATATTAAAATCAATAAAAAAATCCCAAAGATAATACCTAAAAGGCTAAAACTACACAAAAACCATTAATTAAATAAAATAGCCAAGCAAAATACGAAATAGTATTAAAATCATTCAGCAAGCCAAAACTAATTAACTCTATAAGTAAAACCAACTAAAGGCTGCTCAATTAAATTGAAAACTAAAGAAACGTAGGAACAATACAAAAAGCTGCAGTAGCTAAATTGATGACTAATAGAACGCGTGGCACCACCCAAAAGAAAAACTCCCCAAGTCATTCAATTCTCAATCCAAATAACTAAAGCAAAAATCCCAAAATTCCCAATCAATCCCGTTTCTTCTCCAGCCGGACTCCCTAGGCGTTCTGCTCAATACCCAGAAGCTTAATCTTTACATCTTTTTGTCTCTTTCTCTTTTAGTAATATTTAACTAATGAAAACCAAAGAACAAAAACAAAGAATCAAAAAACCTGCCCCATCGCTATTCGGTTTACCCAACTAAAATCATTCCAAACCACATTTCCCCAACTCAACTTGACGGCTTCTCCTCCAATCGAAGACCCCAGAAAAAAAAAAAAAAAACTTCTTCCAAATCAATTCCTTCAAATCAAACAACTAAAACTCCCAAATGCCTAAATCAAAACTAAAGCCCAATCGGTCAAGAATTAAATAACAGCCATTAAACAAGTTTCATTGATTTAACTAAAAGAATTGAAAAGAGAAAAGAGTCCAGAAATTCACTTGGAAAAAGGGTGGTGGAGGTGCTTTGGAGCTGCTGATGGTGTTGGGTTTGTCAACGGTGGTGCTTGGGTGGCCATTGGACAGTTAGTGAATGAGATGAATGGAGCTGTTTTGGGCTTTTGTCTTTGATTGCTGGTTGTTTTTTTTTTTTTTTAGGTTGTTTGTTTGCAGGTTGTGAGCTTATTCTGATTTAGGGATGGTTTTTGGGTGGTGGTGCTGAGTGGTTTAGGGCTGATATTGACTGGCTTGGGGCTCTTTTTTTTTAACTATTTTATGGCTGAAAATTGGTGGAGAATTGCTGTGATTTCGGTGGTTATGGGGGCTGTTGTGATAACAATTTGAGTGGCTGCGGTGGTACGTGGGTGGTGGTTCTGAGCGAAGTTGGTATGGCAGGTGGTTTTGGACAGTTGAGAAGTGAGCAATAGGGAGGTAGACGGTGGAGATAAGAAACCGAGAAACACAAGCATCAAGAAAAATCCCCTGAAAATTCAACCAAAAATGAAAAAGATAAACATTCACAGATCTTTATTCTTGCTTTTTATTAATCCAATCAGATTTTCACAGTAAAATGAGAAGAATGAATTAAAAGCCAAAACAATAAACTAAGATATTACCTTTGAAGTTTAGAAAATTAGTTGATGATGAACAGTGATGGATAGGAATTTGGCACCTTGAAGGAGACGGCAAAAGTTGTGTGTTTGATTTTTAAGGTACAAAAAGTGTTTGTAGGGTTTTTTATTTTTTTTTTCTTTGCTGCTGATTAAAGAGGGTATTTATAGGTCACCTGTCTTGTTGGCCAAGAATGTTATAAAATAACGAAAACGCCACCGGTATTAAAAATGTTAATTTTATTAAAAAAAAATATCTTTTAACCCCAAAATTAAAATTAATACAAAGAATCTGACAGCAATCTCTAAATTTTCAAAAAGAATTCACAGTAGATTTCAAAAATAAAAATTAGAGCTCAAAACTGATAAACACAGCGCTCAGGATGTAAAATGACGATTTTGCCCATGGATAACAAAAATACACAAAAAATAGTTATTAGCCTCAAAAAATTATTAAAAATTAAAAGTAAGCTTAAAACATTAGAAAATGCCTTTTGGACTCAAAATTTGACAAAAAATGAATTTAAACTGTAAAATAATGATTTTACCCTTGAACAATGAAAATTTACAGAAAAATAGCTATTGACCTCAAAAAATTACTAAAAATTAAAATCATGCTTAAAACACTGGAAAATGCATTTACGACTCAAAATTTGACAAAAAAAATGAATTTAGACTATAAAATGACGATTTTGCCCTTGGGCCAAAAAATATAAAAAAAAATACCAATTGAATTTGAAAAAAATCACAGAAAATTAAAAAATATGTATGAAAGTAAAAATATGAATTCAAACCCCCCAAAACTAATGAAAAAGTATTTACATATAAAAATTACTATTTTGCACCCCCAGATTATTGAAAATTAAAATTTGTCCCCAAAAAAAATAAACACCTCCCCAATATTTGACAAGTAAATGGTGTGTCAAAATTTGGTGTCTACAACAATCACACAATAATGAGCACAACCACCTTGGAATTTAAACAAAGAATATATAAATACTCATAAACATAAAAAATAAATAAAATTAATTAGATCTCACAGTATTAGGAGAACCAAAGTTCAATCATCCTTCAACTAGAATATAGCGTCTAACCACGTATCATGGCATCAAATCTCCAAAGAAAATTACAAAAAATTTTGTCTAAAGAAAGAGAAAAACTAAAGCTTAAAAGTTGAGAGCTTAAAAGTTGAGAGTCTACAGGCTGAAGAACAACTCTATTATTTAAACAAACAATCAAGATGTAATTACTCAAAACTAAACTAAATTACCTAATGAAATAAATAGGAGCACAAAATAACAAGAATGAGAAAAACTATCAATGCAAGTATCTAGGACTTTGATTCCACTAATGACCTCGGGATAATACCAATTGATTCAATTCACACCTTTATCTTGCCTTGTTTAGGGCCCAATTCCAATTGTACTTAACTTTCTATCTTGTGACAAGTTAACAATTACCTTCCTATTAGTTCTTTCCTACTCTCATAGTAAAGATAATAGTATTGGTTCATTAACCTCATGAATTGCCTAGTTGACCTACCTAGAAGCACCACTACGCTCGTGTGATATGTACTTTAGACTTCATCTATTTTTTTCCATCATTATTACCAACTCTCGTCGCTAATAATGATTTAATCTTTACAATTGATGGTCAGTCAATTATAAATCATGACTATCAAAATAATCAATAAACGAACTAGACAAGGCATAAATCTTCAACCAATTGGCACATAATCCCTTATTCATTAGCTTCTTCTTACCCCTAGACAAAAGAATTAGTTACCCATGAAAGGATCCATAATAAAGATCAAATCTTTGCATAAAAAACTCATAATAACACAAAGATAAAGGAGAGAGATTAAGAAAGCTTAGTCTTTGTTGAGGAATAATCTTTCAAAATCTACAAAACCCTCTACTTTGAGGTGATTACAAGCAGTTCCCTTCTTGTTATTCTGCTCTACATATTTCTTAAGGTGTAAGATAGTGCAAAAACTTGTACTTTACGTTGCCCTAGCCTCTCTTTTCTATCTCTCTCCAAGGTTGATGTACAATCGAGTTTTTATGCATAAAAATTCCTAACAAAAGCTAAAAGCCTATAAAAACGCGTTGACAACTGCTAAAATTTCCTTCCAGCCTGCCACCAGCAACTACCCGCAACTAACCTCCAATAACCCGCGTTTTTTTCTTATGCCTAGAATCCGTAGACTTTCCTGTAGAACAATTGCAGGCAGATTCTTTTGCGTCAAAGTCTCTATCTCAAAACCATGATGAAAACCGTCGACATTTTCTCATTCTCTATGTTTCTAAAAAGTAATCGTGGGATAATCCGCGAATAGATTCATATGCCGCTAACTCTCTGTTATGCATTTGTGGGACAAACTGCAGATGGATTCTTAGCTAATGGAGCACAAAGAGCTGTTTGAGAAGATTCCAAGGTTGATGAGCTTAGCAAGGACCCATTGCAAGGGATTGGAGGTCTGATGACCAGATCAAGGATCAAGAAGTTGAAGCAAGCTCTTTAAGGATTACTTGAGCAATTGCAAGAAGATGAGGCTACTTGGGCTAGAATAAGTTTGAAGCCTATGCTGTCAAGGATTGTTACATTTCTACGGGTAGGAGAAGCCAATGAGATGTTTCTAGAGCAATCCGCGCCAGCAATCCGTGCCCAAGAAGTCATGGATTGAAGCAGATTGGCACAAATGTGAAATGATGCTTCTGGTCCTATCCGCGCCTAGTATCTGCACGCGGATAGGAACAGAAGCTTTGAAGGCTTTGTAAGCTAGGAAGGAAATCTTTTGTTGCTATCCGCGTTTCGAATCCACGTGCGGATAGGAACAGAGAGTTGCACAAATAAAGCAGAGGCTTCTATTTCTATCTGTGCTAATTATCCACGTGCAGATAGCCGGTGCGAATAGCGATAGCTTTTTTGGGATTTGTCATTTTTGTTGCGATGGTATTTAGTTTTTGAGTTGTAACTTCCATATTATTGTTAGTCGCGATAAGTTATAACCAGTATTAGAGATCGGATAGGATTTTTACTTTCTAATCTTGTAATTATGTGACTTAAACCTATCTACAGGCTATTTTTCATTGGTTAATGTTAGATTATGATTGTTGCAAAAAATAACGTGTGTTTTCCTCTCTTGAATGAGATCCATTAGTTCTTGGGAAAGAACTACTCGTGATTCTTAACAAGGAAGACTTGTTTTCAATCAAGTAAATCACTTAGGGTTTTTCTTCAAATCGTTTTCTTTCCAAACTTCAGAAAATTGACTAGGAGTCTTTTCTATTCTATTGGTTAGGAGTCTAGGTTTGTATCTACAAGAAGGAATTCGAACCTTTGGAGTAGAATTTCGAAGCAAAACAATTCAATTCGACTTGGAGTCTTTGAACAAGTGGCAAAGGAGTCAAGCTTGGTTGGATTGCTCTAACCTAGTTTTCAAGGCATTCTTGGGTTTACGCAACCATGTGCGTATCATCTGCATAGCTACATCCACGTTTTCTTCACTTGCTCCACTTTTGCCACCTTGCTCAATTTACTCCAATTGACCATGCTTCCTTCTCCTCCTCACTCTATCATCAAAATACGCTTCTCAACTTTTCATAACACTTTAATTTGATTACAAAGTGGCAAAAAAACCTACAAATGTCAAAGAATAGCACAAATTAGCACTTAATCAATCCACTCAAAAGAGGATAAAATAACAACTAAATAAAGCAAAAACTAATCAAAACTACCTAAAACTTAACTAACTTCCCTAACCTAACTCTATAAATGATGCTCTACTTTAGCACCTATTATGTGACACCTAAGCTGGTATGTGGATGTTTGTTAAAAACAAGTTTATTGGATTGATCTGCCAAGAATTTTCAACTATAGTGACAATATTTGAACTCTTAAATGGCAATGGTGTAAATGATCCTTTGACTTGAGATTACCATAGTATCTTGAGTGTGGATTATTATACTTTGACTCTATTTCTCAATGCTCGCAAAAGAATAACCTATAGGATAGAGGTTGGGTATGGTATGGAGCATAGAAGGACAGTGAACAATCAATATACGATTTACCACTCCTTAGTAGGAGAATATATCCCACCTTGGCCACGTGTTAGAAATATTAACTCAATAAATCTTCTACAGAAGTGATAGTATAACTTGAAGTAGTTTCAAGGTTATACATCATGGAGAGTTATATTTCGAAAACAAGAAGATATTAATTAGTCATTTAAAAGTGTGCACTACACTTTTTAGACTAATTGAGATATAGTATGGTGAAAGAGTATTAGTTACACGGTAATATTGTCATTGATGGGTATAGTCTATCATATGACTTTGTTATTCACTTGGGTGGTCATGATGCATTGCTAGACGCCACTCATGATCTATAAATATGAATTAATTAATTATGAATTAATGATAAATTAAAGTGTTTAATTTATCTAATTCTTAATTGATTAATTAATGAGTTATAATTTATACTTATTACCAATGTGAATGGAATCTAATGGGTCACACACATAAAGAGCATAATGTTTGGGCTAAATTGTAATCAAGATAAGTATGAGATACTTATGGAGTTAATTTATAACATAAATTAACTTAAAGGACTTATTTATAAATATTCTAAGTCGTGTAGGAAATTAATTTCCTAAAAAAAATAAAGAAGCTATTTGGTTTCCCTAAGGAGAAGGATTAGCTAAAGGCAAGCTTCCTAAAGCTTCTTGGTTTCCAATTACCTTTATTTCCTTAAAGACTAGAATACTATCTCTATAAATATATCCATGCCTTGACCCTTGAATTATTATTACAACACAAGAAAAAATTCTAGAGAGAGAAAAACTATAAGTGCAGCCACCTAAACCCTAGGGACACCACTCTCCCTTTTCTTTTGTGTTCTCTAATTAAATCAAGAGAGCTAGTACTCAAAAGTCAAAGCAAGCAAATCTTGGAGGTACCCACAAGATTTATTCATGTGGATATCGTTAGAGGTTCGACGCTTGGAGGGCTTTCGTGCTAGACCTATCTCATCTACGAAGGATCTAGGCCTATTGAAGCAAAAAAATCTTCTGTAGTTGAGGTAATTCTCGTGTAAACTCCCTTATAATCATATAGATATATCAAAGAGATCCATAGCTAAGGTAATAAAATTTTATTTTTTTCGCTGTGTAACCTGTATTATTAGCTTACATTGCAGAACTTCTGCAACTTGTTGTAAAGATCCGTGGATTGGTTCAGATCTGTTGACTTGAGGTCCACGGATCTGAGGTCCACTTGTGCCAATTTGTTTGGCAGTTTGAGGGCATTGTGTTTTGGATTGTTTGACCACTTTAGGTGCATTAAGTGAGCATTTAAACACATTTCAAAAGGTTGCATTGCATGCTTCATTATTCGATTATTTTTTAGTATTATGATATGATTACTAACAATTTAGGGTTGAGTGCAAGTTGAGAAAGTTCCAATGCATGTTTAGAGGATTGAAGCATATCAAATGAAGCAATCATGAAATGGATACAATTTCAACCAAATCTGAAGGGGAGTTTTCTTGTTTTATTTCGACCTTTCAACTTACATATTGGGATACAATGCATAGGTTAAATGTCGAGGGAAAGTAGATTAATTCTATATGTTTGTAAATTGTGTTCAAATCATGATTGAAAATTTTGTTACACTTTGAAATCAAGTAATGTGCTTTGACAATTGCTATCTTCAGTAAAAAACCAAATCACTTTTTGTTCCAATTTCGAGGTTGAATATATAGAGTTTTAGCTAATAAATTCTTAGAATTGGTTTGGCTTCATCAAATACTCGAAGATATGAGTCTCTCATTATTATCCTACTATTTTTTATTGCGACAATAATAGCACAACTCAGATTTAATCATATTTATAACGTCCACAAAAGTACAAAACACATTGAAATTGATTGTTACTTTGTGTAGTAACATCTTGCCTGTGTATTGTATGTCTCACTTCAAATTCTTAGTTTGATCAAACGACTGATATCCTCACTAAGGCCATCTATCTTGGCAATTTTCATGATTCCATTTACAACCTCAAGATAGTTTTTTCACAACCACCTTGAATTTGAAGAGGTGTTAATATAATGTTGTATAGTTTATTAGATGATTGTTTTAGCCCTACATGCTCTTTTATTAGTGCAGAATTTTTATTTTCAATTAGGGCTTGATTAGATGATTGATGAGTATCTAGGTTCATTATGTTTATAAGCCTATAAACACGAACCTATCTACTAATATGTGATATATGAATACGACAGACTATTCCTCCAGATTTGAACTTACCTTACACAAAAAACAACGAAAATGAAACAATTAACAAAAATGCAAAGAAGTCCTATTACTTTGGGCTTTCTAGTGTCCGGATCTTCTTTTCCTGTTATTTCGGGGATAGCGTATTGTTTGAAAAGTTACTTACAGAATCTAAATTCTTTTAAAATGCTATTTTTTAAATGTTATTTTACAATGTTGTTCATAGAAATTTAGTAATAAGACAAAGGCATAAGTTTTAATTCTTGAATATCCCATCTGCTTTGCTTTAAACAAGAAAGAAAATGAATTAGGTTTTTGGATAGTTATTTTGAAAATTATATTTTATAATATTATCTAAACACATTCTTATCTAAACACATTCTTCAATCACATTTTATCTCATATGCATCACATCCAAAAAGTGCTACAATATTATTCTTTGAAAAAAAAATCTAAAAAACACAGGTCTCCTTGAATTGACATTATTTCGGAATAATGTTTGCAAATATTCTCTAAATACATTTTTCAACTAACTTTTTATATCTCCAACCATTTTCTTAATTCACATACATAGCATCTCAAAAAGTGTATAATAAATAATTTTTTAAAAGATACAATCAAACAGAGCTTATTTTTATACATGGTAGAACTATTCCTCCTACCGAAATGGAATATTCAATTTTGGACAGCATGCCAATTCAATGTCATGTTTTGTTGGTGGGCGTTAATATATCCTAATCGAAGTCTGCTAATATATAACATCGGAATTAAGTGAGTGAATTTAGTTTAGCTTCAACTGGTAACAAACAAAAACAGAAGAAACATGACTACTAAAGCATATACTTTCAAACAAAGTGATCATTCCAACAAACAAATTTGAGTTAGAAGCGAAATAACATGAAGTGTTTCTTCCTCGTCAGGAATAGTGAAAAATTTTATATTTCCAAAACTCTAATATTCTTTGTTTTATTTTATTAAATTAAGCCTAAAACCCTTCAAATGTAGACCTTCGGGATAAAAAAGAATTGGTGGTATCATTTGCTGGTATTCGATATTCAAGATACCATCCAAAGGAGGGGTTGAGAATTTGGTTAAAACATGAGGATCTTGGTTAGCTCTAAGCAAAATGGCATATTACTATCTCAAGCTTTACTACTAATGTCGCGCCCCATTTTTCGAAGAAAGGGAAAATAATAAAAATGATAATAATAGTGATTTTGAAAAAAAAAGAAAAGGAAGAATTAAATGTGATTGTTAAAAAAAATGCTTTATTTTAAAATAAAAGAAAAAGGGCCTAAAATGGGACTTTTTGAAATGCGACGGTTTTTGGGCCCAAAAAAATAGAGTCTAAAAGGGTTTCTTTAATGAAAAAGGAGTCGCCACTTGGTATTGAGTTTTGGTGTACCAAGTCACCAAAAACATTTTGTGAAAGGTAAAAATTTTGGGAATGATTTATTTTAAAAAATGATTTTTGGAAAAATATAGGAAAAACAAGAAAAAACCCTTTTAGACGACTCCAGGTCTTTGAAAAACAAGAGAAAAAGGTTCGGGAGTCACAGTTGAAGAAAGGGAAGGCAAAGGCTTGCGCCTAAGGCACCCTTTCAACCTAGCCGAAACTAGTTGCGAGGTTTAGTCTAAATTTTCCTAATATAACCCTAAGATTTTATCACACTTGGATGCAACTATATGAATGCAAACCTAATCCTAAAAATGGATATCGATAAGGGACGAAATGTTCCACTGAGGTTTGGTCAGAATTATCGCATTAATTGCGAAAACCGGATCTAGACCTCGATGGAGTCACGAGTATGAATGCAAAATGGAATGCAAAAGAAAAGAAAAATAGTAATATAGGTAGTACGTGAACAAAGAAAGTGGGAATGCAAACATAACGGGTACGGGGGACTAATGGACTCGTGACTAACTGTTTCTCCTCACGGAGGGGGGAACGACATGTACGCCATCGCTTCCCACGTGAGTAGATGACTATTTCTTAGTCGAAATCACGCAAATGACCTAAAATTCTATGTGTAGTGGAATCTAAAAGTTATGCGCCAAATAGTTGTTAAAATAAGTAATAAGTTATAAAGTATGTATAAAAAAAAAAACTCATAGAAAATGGGAAAAGCCTAAAAAGATAAAATGTGTGTGAAGTGTCATGAAATGCATACGAAAAATGTTCCTAATGCTAAAATGACCTAAAGGCTTAGCATTGGACTAGCCTGTTTTCTATAAGTTCTCTGCTAGCGTTGGACTAGCGAAGAAAACGAAATTAGCCACAACTAGCTTTGGACTAGTGTGGCGACGATACACATATATAATTAAAGCAAGTAAATAAATAAAGCTTGTATTAAAGCAATAATCACATAAAAGCAAATAATAGCACATAGGAGCACATAACACATAAACATGATATTCTAGATGCAAAGTCCTAAAGAAAAGCAAATAAAACACATAAGCACATAGCACACATAGCACACAAAACCCTAACTATTACACCGGAGAATAAGCTAATCGCAATCTAAAAATAAAATAAAAAATAACCTATCTAACCTATCTATTACACTTTCTATCTAAAATACATAGGCTTTAATTAAATAGATAAAACATAAACTATCTATTACATTAACTATCTAAATACAAAAATTTTTACTAAATAGTATATTACCTATCTATTACATTTTTGAATAATCAACAATTAAATTCGAGTAAATAATACGACATAAATAAATAAACACTCACACATGGATAAAAATTATAAGCACAAAGATACATGAAAACACATAGAAAAAAAAACACATAGGAACACGTAAAAGCACATAAAAAAATATTGGAAGGGTGATAGGGGTACCTCCTATTCGAAGACCCGGTACAAATTGCTATCAACATGAACAAACTTAATCAAGGTATCATTATTTAAATAAATAAACCATTAATTAAATTATTCTAGAGCAATCACTATAAACATGCTAATGATAATTCAAACAATTGTAGCAATAATAAACAAAAATAAAAAAAAAATAAAAAAAATAATGATAATAATAATTAATTATTTAGGAAGAAAAAGGAAAATTATTTAAGTAAAAATAAATAAGTAGATAAATAAATAAAGTAGAACAACAAAAATAAAATAAAAATAAAATAAATAATAATAATAATAATAATAATAATAATAGAAGACAAAACCTAATAATACATACATTGAAATTTTAACACCTCAAATGAGAATTATTAAAACAACTAAAAGAAAAATAGAGAAACTAATTTGAACATTAATTAGGCTAACAAGACCCAATTTTAGAATATTAATTATAAGTTTGGTAAAAATAAATAAAGAAAATGTAAAAAGAAATAATTTAAAGCTTTGAGGACTTAACTAATTTTAATTAATACTTTTTTGGCAAAAATAAAATATTATAAGATTTGGATTAAAAGTGAAAATTTAAGCAATATTCTAAAGTGAAAAATGTAATTTGCAACAAGTAAAAAGGTAAAATTATAATTTTAAACCCTACTTACGGTAATGACATAGTTTACAATGAATTTAAAGGCTAAAACATAATTTTCAGCAACTATAATGCCCAAAAACAAAAATTCCAGCAATAAATAAAAGACTAAAATACAATTTCTAACAATTAATGGAGGTCTTAAAACAAATTCCAGCAACATAAAGGACCAAAATATAAATTTCAGCAACAATAGGGGCCAAAAATAAAATTCCAGCAAGTGTAATAACTCAAATAAAATTCCAGCAAGGTTGGAGGGATAAAAATGAAATTCCAGCAAGTATTCTAAGGCAAAAATAGAATTTCCAGCAATGTATAAGGGCCAAAATGCAATTTTCAGTAACATTTAAAGCCTAAAATATAATAAAAGAAAGCTTGGGAGGCAAAATTGCAATTTTCATAAATATCAGAGGGTAAAAATGCAATTCCAGCAAAATCTAGGGGTCAGAATGTAATTACCGAAAAATATAGGGGTCAAAATGAAAAATTAAAAACGTAGGGGGGCAAAATTATAATTATCTAAAAGTTGAGGGACCTAAATGCAATTAATCGGGACCTAATTGCAAAGAAAATTAAATTATGGGGGTCAATCTACAATAAACAGAAATTTAAATGCACAAGTCAAACATTTCCAGGGCCACAGTAGCATTAATGAAAATATAAGGACTATAAAATAAATACCTATTATTAATTAAAAATAAATTAAAAAAAACTAACTAACCAAAACGACGTAGTTTTGAGTGAAACTACGTCAAAACGACGTAGTTTCACTAAAACTTTTTTTTTTTTTTTTTTTAACTTCTACCCGATTTTCTTTTTCTCTTTTTTTTCAGATTTTCTTTTTTCTTTTTTTTTCTTTTCTCTTTTTCTCTCTTTTCTTTCTTTTTCTTTCTTTTTCTCTCTTTTCTTTTTTTTCTTCTTCTTTCTTTCTTCTTCTTTTCTCTCTTTTCTTTTTTTCCTTCTTCTCCCCCGATTCTGATCTTCTCCCCGATTCCGATTCTGTCCTCTTCCCTGGCCGTCTCTCTCTCTCTCACAGGTCTCTCTCTCTCTCTCTCTCTTGGTCCGAAAAAAAAAAACCCTAAATTACATACTAAACTACATCTATTAATTGCAAAAAATAAAAATAAAAGAGGGGTTGGGAATTTTTTTTTACCTAGGACCGAGAGGAGAGGGTGGTCTGGTGTCGGTGCGCTGGTCGGCGGTGGAGGCGCGCCGGTGGTGTTGCTGCTGTTGTTGTTGGCTTCTTTCCCCTTTCTTTTTTTTTTTTTTTTATACTGCTGATTTTGTGCAGGTGTGTGTATGTGTGGGCTGATGTGTATGTGTGTGCTGCAATTGTGAGTGAGATGCAGGTGTGTGCGTGTGTGTGGGCTGATGTATGTGTGTGTGTGGGTCGTTGCTGATGTGTTGGTGTTTGCAGGTGTTTTTGTGTGCAGGTGATGGATGTTATGTGAATTTTGCTGGTGTATGTGTAATGTGTGTGTGGTATGTGTGCTGTGTTGTGCGTGTTTTTTGAATGAATTGTGTTTGCAGGTGTATGTGTAATGTCTGTGTGCAGGTGGTGAGGGTAGTATGCAGATGAGGTTGTGAGGTGCGTGTGAGTTGTGTGTGTCTGTGTGCGTGTTCTGTGTGTGTGCTGAACCTGTGTGTATGTGTATGTGAATGTGTGCTTGAATGTGCGGGTGTGTGCGTGTTCTGTGTGCCTGTGTGGTGAGGCTTGTATGCAAGTGTGTGTCTGGTTGTGTGTGTTTCTGCAGGGGAGATAAGGTGCAGGTGTGTGTTTTGTGTGTGTTCTGCGGGTTTTGTGTGTGCTTGTCTGCAGGGGAATGAATTGCAGGTGTGTGCAGTGTTTATGTGCCCGTGTGAGTTGTGAGTGTTGTGCGTGTGTTTTTGTTTTGCAGAGAGGGAGGGGAAAGAAAATGCAGGTGTGCGTGATGTGTGTGTTCTGGTTGTGTGAATTTGTGTGTGAGTCGTGAGAGTGAGGAAGAATGGAAGAGCTTTGTGCAGGTGAGTGTGAGTGAGGTGAGGTTGTGTGTTTAAGGTGTGTCTGGTGAGGGAGATGTGAGGGAGAATGTGAGAGTGCAGGGGAAAGGGGCAGAGGGAGTGAGGGAATTGCAAGGAGAAAAATCAGAGAGGAGAGTTGAGGTGAGTCCAGAAAATCATGAACAAATCCCCTAAAAATCTGGTGAATTGAGTGTAGAATGGGAGAAAAGGTGGAGTTGGTAATAGGAGGTATGGGTTGGGGATGGTGTTGATGATGAGAAAAGGCATGGCTGCCATTAGCCATGCCAGAAAACAAACAGCAGCAGCAACGCTGCTGCTGCTGTTCATTATCTTTTTTTTTTTTTTTTTTTGAAGAAGAAGAACAAAGAAAAATGAAAAAATAAAATAAAGTAAAGTAAAAACTACTTGAACCCCTTTTAAATTATATGTTAAAACTGAAATATAACATTATAATAAGGAGAAAAAAAAATCAGTGTAAAAAAGTTAATTCTAAGTTAGAAAAAATACAATTTAAAATAAACAACGAATGGTCTTAAAAATAAATAAATTAACCGTGAAAATTTTCTTTACATGAAATTTATAAAACACACACACACATAATTCTCATAAAGAACAAATTTTTAAATTAAATAAATAAAAAAGTGCATTGGAAAATGTGACCAAAATATGGCAAAATTATAAAATTTATGAAAATTAATAAATAACATCGCAAAAATTTTACACATCACATAAAGCACATATATTATAATTTTCACTCAAAAATTTTAAGATTAACGCATTCTTGGGAATCGTGCCTTTTGGTAAAAAAACAAAAATTGAATAAATACTAAACGACATCTAAAAATTATGAGATTTTTACAGAAAATTTATGAGTATTCAAAATGCATATATAAAATTTTTCACTTAAAAATTCTCATAAAAATAGCGCATTGGAAAACGTGCCGTTGAATTAAAAATGCTAAAATTTTAAATAAATGATGAATGACTCCTAAAAATCATTAAAATCATAAATAATGATAAAAATAGTAAAATCCTGTATTTAGGAAATAAAATAAAATAAACTAATATTTACATGGTGAAATTATCCATTTTGCCCCTGATAACGACAAATTAGACGTAATATACACAAAAATTATAATTAGCCCCTGAAAATCGCAATAACCCCTAAATAAAGTAATACGCATACTTTTATAAAAGGTGTGTCAAAATTTGGTGTCTACAACTAATATTTTTTCCTTAGAAGGTATTGGACTTGCACGTCTGAATTAGTCATGCTTTAATACACATTTTGTTCAAAACACATATTAAATCAAATTAACTTATGGAACAAAATGAAGCTTGCATTTATAAAATTGATTGTCAGGTTGTCTGATTTATATGCAATATCCATGCCAACAAACTTTGCTTTAATCGAACATTTCGCGTTGTTAGTTAAAAAAGGGTTCAAATATTATCTTTTCGAACAATGAATGTTAGCATATTTCTTTATAGTAATAATATTTAGCTTTCCAACTATAGATTTTACAAATATTTGGTTTTATAAAAAGCTATCAAATGACATCAGGGGAATGTAGGATATTTATCATGTGCTGTGTCTACATATCAACAAAAGACAAAGATAAATAGTCCCGGCCAAGATCTGATGGATTCCCAATCTTGTTTAGTTAATTATAGCAAGAACTGTTCAAATTCCGTCTTCTTGTTCTTTAACAGACAAAATAAACATGTAAGCCCGGACCACTGTCTTTTCCAACGCCAGCAAGGTGTTACATGGGGTTTTGCATGCACAACACTACACAAGCACAAAAGAAAAGAACATCACAAGATATTTTTTATCTGTTGAAAGAAAACTACAGTGGACTAATAATTAAGTGGCTTTTCGGCAAAATATAGACAGGACTAATAATTAAGTGACTTTTCGGCAAAAAATAGACATTATTCTAATAATTAGATAGCTTACAGAATATACTCACATGCTATTGCTGTCAGTCGGTGTCATAGCTGCGAGAGAGAGATCTATATATGAAATCAACATAACCACTTTCTTTCAACAGATAAGCAGTCTCGGAGGAAAAAAGTAAAACGATACAGATGGAAGAATGGAATTATAATTACACATTCATGTGCCCAGAACAAGGATTGACTTACAGTTGGCAGGCTTATGAAGAATAATGTCTAAATTCCCAAACAGATATCAAGCAAAATACAATAGCAAGGGAATAAAGAAAATTGCCTCTGCAAGAAAATAAAGCAAGAGAAGAAGAAAAATAAAGATGGACAATTTATCTCGCTGATAAACAATACAATTAAGTATCTAAAAAGAACCTGAAAGTAAGACAAATCTCTCTTTAATCAAAGGAGAAAAAATTATGCTTGATTCTCTCATGTGTCATTGATTATGTCACCAGTTGGTTCCTGCAAACTCGAACGGCAAAGCTCTTCAATTCGACAAGTGACCTCTGCCATTGAAGGGCGTTTATCAGGATACTGAGCACAGCAGTCAACTGCAAGTTGCAATAGCTGAACCATGTCCTCCTCAACATTTTGATATCTCAGTAGTTCAACATCAAACACTTCAGCTATCCATTCCTCTCGAACCACAGATTGGACCCATCTAGGGAGGTCAACCCCCTCCTCATTCATTAGCGCATGTGTTGGGGCCTTACCTGTCAATAGCTCCAATAGTAATACACCGAAACTATAGACATCTGCTTTCTGAGAGATTTTCCGAGGATCTGTAACTTCTGGTGCCCGGTAGCCAGCAACGCGATTGGGGGCAGAGTTGGGACTAACAAGCTGAGCAAGGCCAAAGTCTGAAACACGAGCTTCATTAGTAGTTGTGAGGAGAACATTTGAAGACTTGATGTTCCCATGTGAAACTGATGGACCCTGAGAGTGGAGGTATGAAATCCCACGGGCAGCTCCAAGAGCAATGGCAACCCTTGTTTCCCAATTTAGTGGAGTTGTACCAGCTTCTTTGTTTCCTACAACAACAATAGACACCCGTAACAAAAGATGTAAACAGCAATTAATTGGAAAAAATGGCAAAATTTTACTAAAGACTTCATCTACAGGTAAAGATAAGAGGTACAAAAGCTTATTCCAGCAAAGATGCAATGAACTAAGACAATTTGTGTGAACAACAACAAGACACTAAAGGCATGTGCAACCAAACAATATAATTAGGGTTGAAGAGCATTTCTTGACCGAATGATATATGGAGGTTCCTAGAGAATAGTAAGAAAAATAAGAGGAAAAAGGGTAGAGAATTGTATCAGGGGCGACCCAATATTACAAGCATCGAGTCTAAAGCTTGCATAAAATTTTCAACAATTCATCGTTCTTTGTAACTTAAAATTTTCAGCAATTCATAACTCATTTGAAAATTAAACCTTGTGTGTCGAAGAAAAAATTCACTGTAATTGCCAAGTAAGAGTAAAAAATCTTTCTACAATAGCACAACCGATAAAATTTTGCCTTGTGATATGTCCTCTGATGTCGAGAAACAAATGCACAAATAATTACTAATCTGACTTTTAGCCAGCTGAAGACAACCTATTTAACAAATATTCACTATCCCAAATTTCTTGAACAAGAGATTAACAAAAACAGATTAATAAAGTTAATTCTGTGATGTGGACTAGCACCAAAATCTATTTTCCAGAAAGTTACTTGGCCAAATCCGCTGTCATATTTGCCGCATAAACAATATATAACAAATGCACGCAGCCACCCCAAAGTACAATCCAAAGTAAGAAAGAATTAGAAAAGATGAAAACTTTCTATATTAATTGGTCAAAAAAGCTGATGAAGAAAAGAGATTTTAAATTTCTGCCAAAATGTTATAGAAAATCGTGAAATGAATAGATGTCTATTATTCATCCAAAAATAGAAAACTTATCAGCACACCTTAATCAGATTAACTATTGCCATAAATTTAACAAAACGTTGATGGCAAAGAAAAAGTGAAATCCATTTCAAAGAAGGATTGAACATGAGTGCTTTCTTACCGTGTAATAGTGCAGACAAGCTCCCGATTGGCATGTAATCATAAACAAGAAGCTTCTCGTCCCTGCTATAGTAATAAGCCAGTAAAGGCACCAAATTTGCATGATCCATCTCCCCAATTGCCTCCATTTTCTCCCTAAACTCCTTCTCACTCACACTCACATCCCTCAACCGCTTCACAGCCACTGTCATACCCGTTTCCAACCCTGCCTTGTATGCAGTCCCAAAGGTACCCTTCCCCAGAACCTCAGCAGATGCCTTCAACAAATCTTCCAAATCAAACACCCTCCCCACATTCCCAAAGAATATCAATTTCTTCGCTGCACCAACATTCACGTCATCCTTCTCCTTCACTTTCGCACCAGTTGCTGCGAACCCACCTCCCAATCCATCTTTCTCTACAGTCTCAACTGATTTTTCCCGCGGAATCTCAATATCACTCTCCTTCACCCCACCTTCAACCTTGGATCCAAACCCTTTTTCACCCCTCTTTCTGCACAAAAATAACAAAATCAAGACGATTATCAACACCCCAAACACACAACCAATCACAATACCGGCAATTGCACCCCCTGATAAACCTTTCTTCCCCTTCCCATGTCCAACCCCATTGTCACAGAGATCATTCAAAGGCTGGCCACAAAGGGGATTTCCCTCAAATGCACTCTTGGGATGCTGAACTGAAATGCCTTTTGGAATTGGACCACTTAACTGATTATTAGACACATTAAACTGAGATAAATTAGGCAAATTTAAATCAGGAATTGGCCCAGAAAGATTATTCTTCTGCAAGTAAAGAGTCCCCAAACGAGTCAAATTATTAAAAGAAGCTGATATGGACCCAGAAAAATTATTGTCAGCAAGATTTAACCGAACAAGATTTGTCAGAGAGAAGAGAAAATCCGGAATTGTCCCACTGAAAAGATTGTGCTGAAGAAAGAGATTGCGCAGATTAGAGAGTCTGCTGAGATCAGAAGGAAGAGGAGAAGAGAGAGAGTTGTAACGAAGACTTAACGTTTGAAGATTGGTGAGATTGGATATAGTCTTGTCCGGGATGGTGCCGGAGAGACCCACACCGGGGAGACGGAGCTCGGTTACCGTGGAGTTATTAGACGAGCAAGTCACTCCTGCCCACGAACATATGTTTAGTTCTGAGACATTCCATAATGACGAGCGGCCACCCACGGCGGAGCGAAGAGCTAAAAGGGCTGCACGGTCGGAGGAGAGGTCGGAAAAAGTGGCGGCCGGGAGTAGGATCAAGAAAATGGCGGCAATGTAAGTGAAAATATCCTTAGTAGCCATTGAAATTGAGATTGGAATAACAATGTGGGAAGAAGTATACTTCCTACAGATGTTTTAGTTTTACGTTATTTTTAGTAGCTGTCTCTGAGGAGATTTTTTTTTTTAAGGGTACTAAAGAGTGCGTTTCATGTTGTTGCTGGATTCGTTGTTTTCCACCATCTCCTTTTTTGTCGAGAGAAGACGGAGAATTTGACACTATTCAGAGGAAGAGGGAAAAAATGGTGAAGCGAAGGCAAAGACGAGATGGCTCAAATAACTCTTTAAATACCTTGGTGAATTGATGTAAAAAGTAAACGTCATCGTAAGGACAAGCAGAGCCAAATTGCTTGAAATTGAAATGGTAATAAAACAATTTTTTTTTCTACTAGGCCTTTGTTTTCAGGACCAAAGAGTCCTGGATTTGAAGAATTGGCTATTGTGCAAAACTCAGTCAACATTGTACCATATAAAAAACCAATGATTGAATAATAACAATGAAGGTGGGTCTATATGAGTTCCTAATTTAATATACAAATAGACGGACCAACATGAGTGGTCAAAATTATATTTGTTCTTTGTAAACTTGTTTACATGAGTTATTAATTTAATTTACAAATAAATGAGTCCACATTAATTATCAAAATTCTACTTATTTTTTACAAACTTGTTCTGTGTACCATAAAAATATCTCTATTTTTACTTCATATTACAACACTTTAAGTTCTCCTTACCAAATATGGGGCCACGGAAGAAGTTTCTTTTTTCAAATTACAATTCACTATTCTATCTAGATTTTCTTAAGAGCTGTTTGGTTGGAATTTTTCAATTATTATCATTATGAATATCATTATCCTAATATAAGCACGAGTTTTGACGATTTTCTCTAACTTGTTTGTTTTAGTAATATAATATTTCCTCCAAATGAGTTAATAAATTTGATATAATAGTATTTTAAGGGAGATCATAGAAACCCCAGTTAAATCACTTCTATTTCGATCAAAAGATTGTAATGGTTATTTTCAAAAATTAACAATCAGTATCAGTACTATGGATATTTATTCGCCCCATTAGCCACGGATTCCCCTAAACCAAACACCCCTTAATTTTACACTTTGATTTCTGTTTTTTTGTTATTCTTGGGGGTTACTACTTGGTACTTAGTGCTATTTAATTCTGTTCTACGGTTACATTTGAGAGGTGATTCTTTCTTTTTTAGTATTTTATTTCCTCATTATTTATTGATTTCACGATAGATGAAGCAAGGTACACGGCTGCGGTACTTCATAATTTTTCCTGAGATGGGGTAGAAATCATGGTTATCAAAATTTTGATTTGGATGTTAAGATCTCAATATATTTGTTTTATGAGAATCGTGAGTTAATACCTTAAAAATTAAGGTACATCAAAGTCAATAAAGTTATTATTTCTGCAAGTACATTTGTATCATCAAAATTTTTTCGGTATTTTTAAATATTATTTTTTCACTATATATAAGTTTACTATTATTATGTATTAATATTCTTCCCACCATTTTTAGTATTAAAATATCTGTTTTCTCGTTATATGTGAGTTTAGTCTAAGATAATATGCTACTATTAATCTCACCATGTATGGCTTAGTTTTATCCACAAAATTAGCCGTTATAATCCATTTGCATTGATCTCACAATTGTAGGTAATTTGTAATCTTATCAAAAAAAAAATGTTATCTTTTCGTTATATCTAGTGATAAATTTCAACTACTGATTTACACATTTTCACATTTTGATTTATATGCTCCACTTAAACTAATATTCTCATGAGTTACAACAGTTCAACTCTTCGTACATAAACGATAAGCACAAATTCTAAGAGTTTTTTGGTCCAAAATTGAAAATTGAGTGTCTGAATAGAACAATGGAGAATATAAATTAGAATATGGAATTTATAAATCATCTTCCTAAATTTTTAGTTTGTTTAGCATCTAAATGACAATGAAGGAATTTTTAGTAGTTGTAAGGAAGTTCGGCAAAAACATAATATAAAATCAGTGTTTGACCAGGTCTCCGAAATAAATTTAGATGAGGATGTATGCTTGATTTATTATGTTTTATATTTAGGATTTTCTAAACCAATATATACTAGTTTAGTACACATAATATACCATATATAGGCATATTCTTAGCTCTATTGTCTTTTGCATTTTTTGGATTTAAATTCACTTTTGATAAAAACAAACAACTGAGATCCTCCTCATTCGACAACAGCTAAACCAAACTTTTTATTTAATACTAGTCATTAAGGCACACACTATGCGTGTGCAACTAACAAAAATTAAAATTATTTGTTGAACATTTTATGAGAATTTTTTTTTCCATTGTAAATAATTTGGAGAGAATTTTAACGAAAATAAAAAATGGATAGATTTGTAACTATTGATAGTTACTAAATATAATTTAAAATTTTTATAAAACTAAGAGAAGAAATAAACAGGAAGAGACCCTACGGACCAAGTGGTGTTCCCACTTTATCGATAATATGGTGAACTCAATTGAAAAGGAAGGAACGTTGATACATTTTAATTCCTTGCGAGAACTTCTAAAAGGGCCAGATTTTCATTTAAAGTGTATCTAAAACTTACCTAATGGAATTAAATGTAATATAAGCAAATTCAATATTACTTGTTATGCTCAAGTATTGGGAAAATGTATCTTAATTAATAGACCCAAATCCTAGACCTTTAATTTACGGGCATCAGTATTAATTTATTTATGTCGTTGAGTCAATATTGTTCTTGAATATGTATAAGTAATTCTAAATTTACAATACATTTTTTTCGAATTCATCCTGGTTTAAAATCAAGGATATTGTGGTAAATTTGGTTCTCGATTTGACCAAGTATCTTTTTTACTTCCTTAGTATCGGTTTGTACAATTTTAGATGTGTGAAAAAAGTCAATGATATTGATTGTTCCCTCGTAATCTGCATATTTAATATACAAATTGTTTTATTATATGGTTGCCAATAAAATGGTTTTGAGTACAATTATGACCAAAAAGGCATTGAATTATTAAAAGCCCTTACTTTGATACAGCGAAGCAAGTGAATTTTTTGGTTGGCCTGCTGAGTGGGGGGTCTTAATGGCAAACCTCGATTTTTTTTAGTTCAATTTGTAAAATCCCCACTTTCATGTTGGAACTCAAGTCGTATTCACTATTCAGCATATTTTCTAAAAAACAAATAAAACCCCAAATTATTATATGCTTGATAATTGATTGATTGAAACTGAAGCCACAAATTATTTTTCATGTCTAAATTTAAGCCTTTGATCATTTATAAATCAACTGATAAGAAAGATAGGTCTGGGTCATTTGACATCTACCCTGAAAGTATTTTAAACTGATAGCTTGTTTGGTTGCATGTCTAAATTTAAAATATTACGTTTACCAAAAGGTTGTTCTTTGTCATTTTTTGAGGAAAACGTATATATATATTTTTTTTGTATGAATACACTTTGGCAAATGTATTTTTCTTACCTGATTTGTAAACAAAACAATAGTCTTTGACACTAATATTTGTGTTTTGCTGACTCAAGTGTAAAATCGTTGAGCTGCATGACGTCTTCATTTTTCGCTCTTTTTCATGGTGATGCAACTATGTGATGATTAATAAATACTCTAATTTAAGTAGAAAAAAAAAATCCTCCAACATGCAAGTGTTAATAATGTTCTAACCAATAGATAAATTTATACTTTTGAAATATCAATAGATCATCCATCTCAGCTTACATTTCCATTTTCAACTAGGGCCATTTGTAAAGTTTTCTGTTGAATAATTTGAAAAGATAATAACTAATAAACAACGCAAAAGATATAATCACCTCGTTCATGTTTAGTCATACTGAAATAGGATGACAAGAATCAGGTGAGTTTGTTTTTTCCTTCAATAATCGGCACATTTGTGCCATAAATGTCAATAAGTGGGCTGGCAGTATTAAAAAAAAAAGAAGATACATTACTTATCTTTTTGTGATATTTCCGGTAAGAAGATTTGTTTCTTAGAATTCATTTTTTGTAGCTATTAGAACTAAAAAAAGTATATAGAAAAATTGCATAAAAAGTTCCTTATGCTCGCATTTCGTGAATCATGCAACACCACTTTGAGCCTATGAAACCAAAATTTTGAAAAGTAAATAAAACTACATTTTCATAAGCTCATTTGCTACTCAAACTTATTTAAACACAATTATGTGACTATTATTTTTGAAGGTTAAAACATTCAAACTTTTTTGGCAATTGAAAAAATACCAGCAAAAGCAAACAAAAAACTTTAGTCAAAAACTATGAATTGCTCTCCACATTCTAGGGCTGGCTTCTGAAATTGTTTATTCATTTGGGATCTCTCAAATGTCCACCGTCTTTACTTGCAAGTCATCTTTTGATCTAAGTGGACTATTATTGTTTATTGTTATGCGGGCATTTGTTAAAACGAATAAGTATTAATAAATTCCGGCCTCAGAAGTGACAGAACCGTCAAATACAATTAAAAATAGCCAAAGATATCTCTGACAACTGGTTCAAGTGAAGTCACGTCAGATCAGATTCGCATGCTCAATTTTCGTTTCTGGTTCGAAGGTTCGTCAAATTCAGAGCTGCAATTTCAGAAGACAACCCAAATGGCCCCCAAAAAAAGAAAAGAAAAGAAAAGAAAAGGCACCTAACGGCAAAAAAGAAAAAAGAAAAAATCTTAAGCACCTAATGGCTCCATAGTTATTTTTTTTAGTTTTACTTTTTTTTTAATTTTATTCTCTTGTTTCTTATTACTTGAAACTAACGGCGGATTCTTACATGAACTGAGTTTACGACCTCATTTATAGATTTTGAGGTCTAAAAGAGAACCATATATATATATATATATATATATATTATTATATAACTTTATTACATTAGTATGCATAACTCCCTTTTAGATTCCAAGATTCACAGGTAACAGTTTTTAGATAGATTCAGTTCATTGTAAATGGTTCAAATAAAATTCACATGGGTAGTCTTATATAACTTTATTGCATTAAAATACATCACTGCACCCACAAATAATTTGTTTGAATTACCACGTTTTCAAGTGCAATCATATATCCTATCCATGTTAAGATCTCCCCATTTGGACTCGGAAATCAATTGATAAACATGATGGTTGCAATTGACCAAAAAAGCGAAGGCAATTGTTTCCAGCAAATTAAAGTGATTAGACCACAAGCAGTAATTCTAAGCTAATAAGTTACAATAATTGATAATGAATCAAGTTTCTTGTTAGGCCTTGGAGTTAAGATGCGAACAGGAGGCAGTGGTTTTTTTTTTTAAACCTTAAATATTTATTAAGATCAACAATTTTACTTTTACAAGTAAATATGTTATTAACTATTAAATATTTATTAAGATCAACAATTTTACTTTTACAAGTAAATATGTTATTAACTATCGTATGATAAAAGAGAAACACAACTGAGAAATAATAACGTATTTCGATTGCATTGAAGATTTGTAGAGATCTAGGCACAAAATTAGAAATAAAACTGCCTATGACACCACGTTTTGAATATGTCATGCGTCAAACAATGAAAAATCATGAAACTGACTTGTATAACCATGAAAATAGCACGCCTAAACATAAAACAACCATGAAAATGACTTATATAACCATGAAAATAGTGATCCTAAACAGAAGTAAGAAATTCTTGGCACTTGGCGAGCAAAACTCAGGCACAATAGCTGGAGAAGTAAGGAAAATTCGTATGGATACATTTTATAGATTGAACCAATAATCATGGGCAATAAAAACCTTAAGAAACATACAGATCAATGGTAAACAATAAAGTACACAAGTACTCCTATACAAACTTAGTTCGAAGAAGAATTCCTCCATGGCTTTAGGTTATTCATTATAGCACCACAGAAAAGTCTTGAACTCTTAGATAAACTTATCTTCATATACAAGTTTAATTCCACATGTATATCCTTTCATATATCCCCTTTCTATTGGCAAATTATTCCCATTTGACTGTTTTTTTGGGTAATTGTTGTTACTTGTAGGAGTAACTTGTAAGCCCCACATGGAGACGTGCAAGTTTGCAAGTGTAGGAGGTAAGATAACGACAAGAGATGGCTCATAGTAACTCTAATGACCGGCTAACTAAATAACTGGAGACTTTTAAGGTTTGGCCGTTTGGCGGTGCTGCGATGGTAAATTGATAAGAACAAAAAGGAAGTCAACATTTCCACGGCATGCGAGAGCTACGTCTCAATGTTCTTAAAATCCCAACCTTTCAACTTGATTAGTTAGGCAGCCAATGTCGGTTCAATGGCCTTTGTTCTGACGGGCCCCATCTACAGTACAATAGACTGCCCGCTCCACTTCAATTATTCTCTTTTGCTCATTATTTAGGGGGAAAAAATGTAAAAAAAATTCCTTATTATAAAACTAATACTAATATATTTGGTGTCGTAGTTTATGTTGTGAATTATTTACTAATTAGACAATAAAATATAAGAGAAAGTAGAGTAGAGAGATAGATAAAGAGTAGGGCAAATTATTTACTAATAAGACAGTATAACATAAGAGAAAGTAGAGTACAGAGATAGATAAAAAGCAGGGTGAATTAGTATTTTATTTACTCAGTTGCCAAAAGATTACACAAGAAGTTGGATGACCTCTATTTATAGATAATACAATATCAATAGTACATGAACATGTACCTAGAAACTTCCAGATCATGAATTTAGTTGTTCTAGTAAGCAATAAATGTATCAAACTGTGAGGAAGATACATGTACCAATCATCTAGGGGAATGAAATGGACATCTACATTAATTCTTTTAATTGTTTCATAAAACTACTCATTGGATGTCTATTACACAAAAAATATACCTTGTAAAACCTTGCTAGGGAAAATTCTAGTAGGTGTAGATACCAAATTTTGACACACCATTCATCTTTTCCAACATTGGGGGTATTTTTCCTATTTTAGGGTCAAATTCTAATTTTTGAGCAAAAAGGGGCAAAATCAACAAGTTCTCCAGGGGGCAAAACAATAATTTTTAGCTGTAAATATTTTTCAATAGTTTTGGAGTTTTAAATTCATATTTTGTACTTTCATACATATTTTTAAATTTTTTGTGATTTTTTCAGGTTTAACTGATATTTTTCTATATTTCGCTTGTATTGGGGCAAAATGGTCATTTCGCCTCGTTAACACCATTTTCGCTCATTTCAGCCCCAAATTTGTTTTTTAGAGTTTTAAGCGTGTTTCTAAATTTTTTTATTTTTTTCAGGGACAATTGCTATGTTTTCTATAAATACCGTATTCAGGGGCAAAATAGTCATTTTGCACCCCGAACGCATTTTTCACTAATTTTTTGTGTCATAAATTTGGTTTTTAGGATTTTAAGCTTATTTTTAATTTTTAAATTTTTTTTTAGATCAATAGCTATTCTTAGTGTATTTTCATCAATCCAAGGGCAAAATAGTCATTTCGTGCTCTAAACACATTTTTGACCAATTTTTGAGAACTAAATTCATTTTCTAGGGTTCTAAACTTATTTCAATTTTTTTGGCAATTTTTTTTGAGGTCAACTGCTATTTTTCCTAAAATAATATGTTCAATGGCAAAATGGTCATTTTACACGCAAATATATTCTGACTGAAATTTTTGTGATTTAATAAAATTTGTTATTTACATTTTTGGGTATTTTTAGAAAAAAATTAGGACATTTCTTCTAGTTTTAATTTTAAGTCTTTTGTATAAATATTATTTTTAGGGTAAAATTAAGATTTTATTGCTAGTGGTATTTTGGTTATTTTGGGGTATTCTTGGATGCCAAGACCACTAGGCTTTACAAATACCCACACTTGGGGATTATTAAAAGGAGAATGAATTAAAAAAATACTACACACACATTTTTCCATTTTACACACAAAACACACTTTACACACATTAATTTTTGCACACAAAAACACATACTAACACACCATAAAAGTACACACTCATATCGAAAACACACACAAACACACACTCTTAACACATATTAAGATAAAAAAGGAGAAAAATCAAGAACACCTCAAGAACATATCAAGATCCACCCAAGTTTTTCATATAAAGGTACTTTCACTCTCTTATCTTTTCTTGTAATATTTCATAAAGATTTAGCCTAAAAAAGAAACATAAATTTGATTTTTTACTTTTTTTTTAATTTTATGCATTTATTTTCTCTTTTCATGTTCTAAGATTTGTTTTTAGTTTTCTGAAAATTTTTGCTTGGGTTTATTTTTTTGGGTCCTTCTTCTCTCCACTGTTCTCTCCCTCAATCTACCTAAGACCTCTGTTCTGCTCACCAGTTCCAATAGAACCACCATCTCCCTCACTACTTGCCTCTCTTCCACCTTACAAAGTCAACAGAAACAACCAGTAAACCACTCCCCCCATAAAACCCACAGTCACAATCCACCACAAACCATCAAAGCTAGTCCCTCCCTGCTGAAATAACTGCAAAACAATCACAGGCCACAAGAATAGATCATTAGTTTCAACCTGAAGCATACTCGGACCAGTCCTCAAACCACCAAAATCGCAGCCCCTGCGAAAGCCCACCCACCACCAAAGCTCCAACCACCTGCTGCCTAACTCCAATCACCACTGCCCTGTCCCACATCAGTCACAAATAAACTTAAACCACCATCCACCACCAAGTTAACCAAAATCAGGCCAAATTTCCACCATCTCAATTAGCCATCAAGAGCCCAAAAATGGCCAAAACAGACACAAACAACCCACTTGAACCCAATTCACAACCCCCAAAATTCAACCAATCAGCCACCAGAAAAACATAAACCACCCAAAAACAGTCATCTTCATCACCATCATTGCTACCACCAGAAATCAACTAGACAGCCACTCTATCACCTCAACTACCCAAATCAGACCAAATTGCCACTCCCAATTCATCAATGGTCGACCCCAATTTCAACTAAACCACCTGTATCTCACCTAAAACCTTCGTCAATCAAATCCTCTGGCACCACCACCACCAATTACACAGCCCACAACCACCATCTACCACCCATCACCACCACCTCCAATAAACTAGCAACAATCACCAAAAACCACCACCATGAACCTGCCTACCACCACTACTTCTCACCAAATTGTCCTTTCCATCATCACAACCACCATGTAAAGCAACAGTCAACCCAGTATCCACCACCCTCTTGCTCACAAGCCAACCCAAAACTCGTCAACACTCTCACAATCACACCCCATACAACTACATCCGTAGACTCCATACCCACAACCAATACAGCCTCCAAAATGCCCTCCACTATCTTCTTTCTCCACTCTCACCATTAAAACCACCACGCCACCAAGCCTCCTATTCCACCGAAACAACCATAACCTGTACTAGTGTTCAATCAAGCTATCACAATACCACCACAAACACCCATCTCAGCCTAATCACAATAAACCATCACCTAATTCCATTCCCAGACAACTGGAGTCATCATCAGTAGTCTCAACAACTACCCCTACTTACCATAGCCGTAGCACAACCACTACGCACCATCATTGACCCAAAATCACAGTGAATCAACCTCAAATCTCCAACAAAATAGATCAAAACTATGTCAAGCAAAGGCCCAAAACAGCCCACAAACCAACTCCAGTCATAAAGTCTACCATCTCCCACAGTCGAACAATCATCACAACCATCATCTCCACAAAATCATCACTCAAAACTACCATGAATTAAACCCTCATCACTGCCCAATTGCCTTCAATGCCAGAAGCTACTCTCCCTACTCCATCTCCTCTTCCACCGAAGCCCCCTGCATAAAACCAAAAAGGAAGGACCGAAGAGAAGCAAATCGAGAGATGAAAAGACATAGGGAGACCAGAGAGAAAGAGGAGAAACAACAAACTTGAGAAAGGCACGAGAAGAAAGGGAAAATAGAGAAAGAGAGAAATCTGGAAAGAAAAAACAAAAAGAGATAGGAAAGAGAGAATCAAAGAAATGTGAGGGAGAAAAGCAGAAAGAAGATAAAGAGAGAAGGGGGAGAATTGTAAAATAGAGAACAGAGAGTTTGAAGAAGAAGACGTTTTGGGGGAAAGGCTTCTGGGTCCGTTTTGGTTTCTTTCAATTTTAGTTAATTTTAATTATTTTTTTATTTGGTTTAACTTGGTTTTGGTTAACAGCTAATTCTAGTTCATTAAGTCATCTTAGTTAACTAATTTAGTTTTAAGTATTGTTTGCACATTTTTTACTTGTTCTTTTTCTTTATAAAAGCAACATTTGCGTTTAAGCCTTTTTCTCTTTAGTATTATAAATGCTACCCCTTTACTACTTTTGTTTTTATGTAATTAAGCCCACCAAAACTTCAAATTGACCCCCCAGATTTTACTTTCATTTAAATTAGGTCCAATCATTTGCAAATTTGCCCCCCAATTGCTGGAATTTACCATTTTGTCCCCTTATATTTGCTGTGAATTTCTAATTTACACCTTAAGCTTTATAAAAATTTACTTGTAGCCCCCTTAGTTTCATAAAATTTATATTTTTACCCTAATTTTGTTAGGATTTCATATTTTAGCCTTTATTTATTTATACCGAGGTGCTTTGACATGTTTTTTGTGTTCTTAAGCATTTGTATCGGATCTTCAAAGAGGTATCTCCATTTCTCGTTAATTTTGTCTTATGTGCTCCAATGTGCCCTTATGTGATTTATTATGCATTTTCTTCACATGTTTCTTATTTTACATGCTTTTTGTGTATTTGTTTACTTTATGCTATTTAATTTCAAATTTTATTATTTGGCAAAAAATGTACTATTTTTATATTTAGCTAGTCAATGTAATAGTTAGATAATATTTCTCATATTTTTAGCAAAAATTTTGTATTTAGATAGCAAGTGTAATAGATAGATCATTTTTACCTCTTCCCCTCTAAAATTGTAGTTAATTCCTCCAGTGTAATAGTTAAGGCTTAGGTACTTTTATGTGCTTGCGTGCTTATACGTTGTACCGTTTTCCTTAGAATTTGCATCTAAATGTCGTGCCTAATTGTTATGTGCTCCTACAAGCTCCTATATGTCTTTACATGTTTATTTGCTTTCGATTCATGTTATTATTTTTTATTTATGCTTTATGAATTTTTTGTTATTTCGTCACCACACTAGTCCAATACTAGTTGTGGCTTTATCATTTCCCCACTAGTCCAATGCTGGTCTAACGCTAGACCCTTAGGTTATTTTAGTGTTAGTTTCACTCGCGTGCATTTCATATCATTACACAACACATTCTCCTTTTTTTAGAGTCTTCCATATTTGCATAATTTTTTGTATATATTTTTACTATTATTATTATCTATTTTTAGCATTTGACAATGCATGACATCTAGGTTGTATTTCACTTAGAAGTTAGGTCATTTGTGATTTGATTAGAAATAGTCGTTTACTTACGTGGAAAGCGATGGATTGACAGGCCATTCCTCCCTCGTGAGAAGAAAAATGTCAATCACGAGTCATTAGTTCCTCGTACCCGTTATGTTGAATTCTCCACTTTCTTCGATCACTTACTATCTATATTACTATTTTTCTTTTCTTTTTGCATTCACACTCATGACTCATTCGAGGCCTCATCTCAGGTTTCGCAATAAATGCAATAATCCCAATCAAGTCTCGATTGGACATTTTTTATCTTCTTGGTACTACACTAGATTTAGATTTGCATTCATTTAGTCACATCCAAAATGCGATAGAATTTAGGGTTATTTTAAGAAAATTTTGATTAAGCCTCGCAACTAGTTTCGTCTAGGTTGAAAGGGTGCTTTAGGCACAAGCCTTTGCTTTCCCTTCTTCAAATGTAACTCTCGGACCTTTTTCTCTTATTTTTTCGTAGACCAAAGTAGAAAATGGGTTTTTAAACATTTTTTTCAAAAAATTTTATTTTGCTTTGTTTTGTTAAATGGTTTTTCGGGTGGCTTGGTACACCCTAACTCAATACCAGGCAGGTGACTCTATTTTTTTTTAATAAAACCCTTTTTCAAAATTAGTTGGCCAAAACTGTCGCATTTTTAGTCCCAGCCTTATTTTATTTTTAAATACCATTTTTTTAAAAAATACACTTTCTCACTAAAAACCTGATTTTTTCTCACACACGTATAGTTTTTCTAAAACTTTCTTTCCGAAAAGAGCCATTGGACCGGACCTCCTTTTTGGAGCGTGACAGTCACGAATCGACCCGTATTTATCAGTTTAGGGGCGCGACTGTAGGAAAGAACCTCAGTGAAGGAAAAAGAGCACACTATACTATTTTTGTATATTAAAACGTCATTTGAGATTTTTTAGCCGATGCATTTCAATGTTCTTCATGCACTACTAAGTTTATAAGATATTTAAATGTAATTCCATCCATTCCCTATAAATATGTCTCATCATAATCTTGTGAAAATCCTTGGGTTGCAGATCTTACAAATACCCATTTGTATCCTTTGGCTTTACACCTTCAAGTGTTTGGACTATAGATCCAAATTGTTTTTTAGCCAATGAATCTAATTCAGATTAGATTGCATCTTTTGATTTTCACCAATCATTTCTTCACCAACATTCATCAACTGATCTATGCTCATGATCGTCATCTTCTTCCATAATATTAAATGCTACATTATATGTAAAAATACTATTAACAACTATTTCTTTTCAATTCCAATTTTTTCCCATAATAAACTTTATTGAATTTTCAACAACTTCATTCTCTTCCGAAAATTAGTTCTTTAGGAAGTTGAATTTTGTCACTAATAATACTTTGAGGTAGTTGACCCATTATCGACTCATCGATTTTATTATCATCAATCAATCCTCCTTTTTTTTTTTTGAGGATTTTTATCTTTTGAATGGAAGGGTTTTTTATCCTTTAAGCATGTCTTAGACTCATTAGCACTTACAATTTTTCCTTCTAGGATATCAATTTTAACTGAAACATTTTGAGAAGGAATATGTGATTTAGGAATTCTTCTGGAGTCACTAAATACAACTGGTAACTGGTTTGCAATCTTTTGCAAGTATATAATCCTTTGAACTTCTAGTCTACATTCTTTTGCATGAGAATCAAAGAAATCCAATGATATTTTCTAATTAATTTCCTTTTCCAATCAATCTTTGCTTCTCATTAATATCGAAAAATGTGATTCGTCGAAATGACAATCTGTAAATTTGATAACAATTGATTCTCCTGTTAATAGCTCAACATATTTAATAATAGAAAGTGATTTAAACTCAACATATATGCCCAACCTTTTTCTAGGGTCCATTTAAGTACGTTGAGGTAGTACAATTGGAACATAAACCATACGACTAAAAATTCTTAAATGACAATTATTGGGCTTATAAACAAATACTAATTGTAGGAGGGAATAAGTATAATAATTGTCAACCTAACTCTCTCAAGTGTTACTGCATGTTATATTGCATGCATCGAAGTAGAAAGAGGAAGTTTAGACCTATTAACAATGATCTAGCAATTAATTGTAGCTATTTAATATATGATTCGATTAGACTATTTTATATGTTAGTATAAGGTACATGATGTTCAATATTTATTCCAATTGACATGCAATAATCATCAAAAGCATGTGATGAATATTCATCAGCATTATCTAGACAAATTTTCTTAACTGGTTAGTCTAGAAGTTATGACCATAGCCTAATTTTCTGAGCAAGTAATCTCACAAATGCTAGGTTGTGAGTAAATAATAAACACACATGAAATTATTTTGTTTATACATCAATTAATACGATAAAGCATCTAAATGATCTGCATAGTGGATCTACTAGACCATATATGTCACCATGTATTCGTTTGAGAAATGTAGAGGATTCAATCCCCACTTTAGCTAGTGATAATTTCACAATTAATTTCCTTTGGGAGCAAGCAACACAAAAAAATTCATTATTGTTTATCACTTATTAATTCTTTTTAATAAATGGCCATGTGAATTTTTAATTGTTTGCCTCATCATTGTAGAACCAGGATGTCCAACACTATGATACCAAACCATAAAATTTTTAAAATTAGTAGACTTCTGATCTACTAGATGATAAATTTCAATTGCTTTTATTTTTGTATAATATAAATGAGAAGAAAGAGAAGGAAACTTTTTCAATAGACATTTTTCCCATAAATAATATTTATAATTAACAAATATTCACCATTAGTCTTATATCTCAATATAACATACTAACAAATTTTTTCAAAACTTAGAAGAGAGTAGTGCATTATTTATAACAAATTTTGTCTCTTCAAGAAAAAATAGACGGATCTTCCAAATCCTTCAATTAATTTCGCACCACCACTTATTATATTAATATTTTTACCCTTTCTAAATAGGAAAAAGTACTTTATTTTTTAAGTATATTTTGTGTAGCAGTACTATTAATGAGACATATATCATCATCAACATACTTTAATCATAAATGTTTGGCATCCAATTTTGCAAAAAAAAAAAAATCATAAAAGATCCATAAATTACATAATTATAAAGAAAATTACACAAAAGTTGGGAAAAGAACAAAATAGTATAGTTTTAAACAAACATTAGGCGTTTATCATGTGGTCATTTTGGTCGATAAAATTTGTCTCAACACTTTTATCTTTCTTTTTCAATAATATTTTATAAAGTTCAACAAGATGTTCCACTATACACAATTACAGGAACAACGACCTTCCATGCTACACCGATGATTTTTAACCTCATAATTTCTTTTCTTCATTTTTCTTATTATTATTGTCCCACTTTTAGGGGTTGTTTTGTTTCTTGTCATGGTTATGATCGTTGTGATTATAAGACACATATCTATCATGATTGCATCCACAACCATGGCTACATCCATGGCCTCCTTTACAGCCCACGACCGTGACCATGACTAGAATTTTGAAATTGATTTGACATACGATACGTGTGTAACTAATGTCCGTTCATAACATGCTAATAACATTTTTGATAAAGATCAACAAGATGTTTTGACAAATATGTAGGCACCAAATTTTGACACACCACTCATTTTTCCAACATTGGGGGCACTTTTATATTTTTTGGGGTTAAATTCTAATTTTTCAATAAAAGGGAAACGAAATCAGCATTTTCGGGGGACAAAATAGTAATTTTCAGCTGTAAATATTTTTTTATTAGTTTTGGACTTTTAAATTCACGTACTGTACTTTCATACGTATTTTTAAATTTTGTGTAATTTTTTCGAATTTAACTGGTATTTTTCTGTATTTCGCCAGCACAAGGGAAAAATGGTAATTTCGTCTTGCGAATACCATTTTCACCTATTTTTTAGTACCAAATTTATTTTTCAAGTTTGTAAGCATGTTTTTAAATTTTCTTTTTTTTTTGGGGAATATCACTATTTTTTCTGTAAATATCGCGTTCAGGGGCAAAAATGTCATTTCACATTCCAAACGCATTTTTCACCAATTTTTGACTATTAAATTTATTTTCTAAGATTTTAAGCTCATTTTTTATTTTGGTAATTTTTCGAGGTTAACTGATATTTTTCATATATTTTGACAGTACAGGGACTAAATAGTCATTTCGTTTCCTGAACATTTTTTGCCATTTTTGGGCCCCAAATTCATTTTAGGTCTTTTAAGCATGTTTTTAAATTTTTCTAACTTTTTTCGGGGTGAATTTCTATTAATAAATTTATTATTTATGTCTTTCATAATTTTTCTATTTTTAGGAGAGAATATAATTTTTTTAAATTTTTTGTAAGGGTAAAATTGTAATTTTGGTAGTCAAGGGCATTTTGGTCTTTTAGTCATTTCTTGGAAGATAAGTCTTTTGTTGTACTATAAATACCCTCCACTTGGGGATTAAAAAGGAAAAAGGAAAAAATAAAAAGCCTAGAGAAAGTTTTTAGTTTTTAATTTTTTGGTTTTATCTCTTACACTAAGAATGCTAAAAACACATACTTTTTCCTACATTCATTTTCAAGCCTTTACCTAGAACACCTAGAACACACACTAGTACATCTTCAACCTTACACCTAGAACACCTAGAACACACACTAGTACATCTTCAATCCTACACCTAGAACACCTAGAACACACACTAGTGTATCTTCAAGCCTACACCTAGAACACCTAGAACACACACTAGTACATCTTCAAGCCTACATCTAGAACACCAAGAACATACACTAGCTAATTCACTTTCTCTCTCACGCACTACACACACTCCCATACACTTCTTGCATTTTCTCTTTCACACACTAGCTCACAATCTTACGCACAGCAACACACACACTCTCACATTTACACACACAATACACATACAGCCACTTCACAAATACACACACTTACACATACTTGCACACACAAACACACAATCACACAAACACACACATGCACACAGTTTCACACACACACACACACAAAAATTTGACAGAGTCAGTCACAAACACACACAGTAACACACAGTAGCACAAATCATTCACAAATACACAATTTCTCACATCTCAGTTTCTCACACACCCTCCTTATTTTCACACATAGTCACACACATACACAATGCAACCGTAGAATTCACAAATATACAAGCACATTCCACCCATTTACGCACACACATACACCAGTCCACAAATACACACACAGACACGCACAGACACACACACATACACACAGTCCACAAATAAACACAGAAACAACAACACAGACACACACACACACGCACAGTCCACAAATACACACATAAACAACAACACAAACATACACACACATTCACACACCTCACACAGAAACACACGCATAACAAACGGACACACACTCCAACTCAAAACCATCCACCTAAAACTGCCATGCATTACCATGACAAAGTCACTGAAACACCACTCAAAATAGTTGCAAAATTGTCCCAATATCACCTCCAATTCACAACTTTCAAATTCATCAATTACCATTATACTCTCCTTCGGCCAGCAAACTCAAACAGTCAGTCATGCCCCTGCACATTCAGCCCTCACAGACAGCCCAACTATTACAATCAACCCTAGTCCCCTCTTCCACTATCATTGTCTCCTTCCAACAGCCACCTGATCATCAGCCATCAAGGCCCAAACTGACCAGACCATACCATAAACACACATATACGCACAAACCAGTAATCCCAAAAGAGCCCCAACAGTCACCAAAAGCAATTCAAATGCACAACTACCATCAACCCCCAATCTTCACCTTTGTCAAGCCCGTACAACAACCATCAACCAAGTCCCAGCACCACAGTAATTCCGCCACCACCAGAAACCTGCAAGAAAAATTCACCATCTCATTGCCTGCAAGAACAACCCAAAACCCACAATCGAGCCCAATCAAGAACCACAAACCCATAACCAAAATCTGCAATATCATCACTCTCTGCCATAATCCATTTCTCCCCTGACTTCCACTCGCACCATCAGTGAACGCTGCCTGCAACCATCATTCTCGACCAACAGCCAACTACCAAACATGAACACCGTGCCGTCCATCGCTACTTTCAACAACCCCTATCGATGCTGAATCATCCATTGTCTCAGCTGAAAAGGTAAGATTTGGCCCCTTATTTCATTTGTTACTCATGCCTTCTAGTTTATGAAGATTGTAAATTATGTTGATGTGTGGCAATTTATTCTGGGTTTGAGTGATTTGGTAGGATTTCATTTCTATAAAACTTAGGCTTTCAAAATTAGAGAAAAATTGAGAGGGGGGAGCTGGAAAGATTCAGAGAGAGAGAGAGAGAGAGAGAGAGAGAGAGAGAGAGAGACCAGGCGAGAAGCAGAAAAGAGAACAAGAAAGCAAAAACTAGAAAGATGAACGTCTAGACAGCGAGAGAGAAAACGGAGGGAAGGGGATAACAGAGAAGAATTGGATTCGAATGAGAATGAGAGAAATAGGGAGAGTTGGAGCAGAGTGAGAGAAAGGACATATGAGAGGAAATTCGGAAGAGAGAGAGAGAGAGAGAGAGAGAGAGAGAGAGAGAGAGAGAGAGAGAGAGAGAGAGAAATTTGGGGGAGGAGAAATTTTCATTTTTGAGAGTTAACGTTGATGAAGAAGACTGGGGGTGGGATTCAGTTTTAGGTTTTTATTTTTATTTTTATTTTTATTTTTTTTTTGTTTCATTTTACCTTTTCTTTTCTTTTCTCTTTACTAATTTGTGTGTTAATTTGGTTTTTTTATTATTCATTTAGTTTAACTTTTAATTTATTTATTCAATTGAGTTTAGATATTTTTTTCTCTTTTTTTCTTTTTTTTTTGTATTTTTCTGGCTTTAAACATAAAAATAATAATTATATTTGGGTCCTTTTTCCTTGGATTAATGTTATTATGCTTCCCAAACGTGTTGTTTTACGCAATTAAGTCTTCATTAATTATAGATTTACCCCTTTATGTTTAATTTCATTCAATTGAATTTGAATTAATTGCAACTTGGCCTTTCAACTCATGGGAATTACTGCTTTGTCCCTCCATTTCACTTTAATTTGTATCTTCGCCCTTGAGATTTGCTTTAACTTTCAATTTTACCCCTTAAGTTTTATGGAAGCTTTATTTTAGTCCACTTAGTTGCTAAAATTTACATTTTACTCTCAATTTTTTAGTGCCTCGTATTTATTTTTTATATTGAGGTACCTTGACTTGTGTATTCATTTTCTTAAGCATTGATACCGGGTCTTCAAAGAGGTATCCCTATTTCTTATTAATTTCTCTTTTATGTACTTGAATGTGCTCCTACGATTTTTATGCATTTTCTTCAATGATTTTTCTTATTTTCATCTACTTTTTACATATTTATTTACTTTATACTATTTAGTTTGTAATTTTATTATTTGACAAAAATGTGATAGAATATATCACAATTTCTTTTATTTTGGCATATTTTTTTATTTAGCTAGTCAATGTAATAGCTGGATAATATTTCTCATAATTTTATCCAAAATTTTGTATTTAAATAGCAAGTGCAATAGATAGGTCGTTTTTACTTTTTCACCCCTTAAATTGTAATCTTAAATCCCCGGTGTAATAATATATGCTTATTTGTTTTATCGCTTTCCTTAGGATTTGCATCTAGATATCAAGCTTACATGTTATGTGCTCCTATGTGCTCTTATATGTCTTTATATGTTTATTTGTTTTCAATTTATATTTTATTATTTTGATTTATGTTTTATTAGTTCTTATTATTCCGTCACCACACTAGTCCAACGCTAGTTGTGGTTTCTCTCATTTCCCCACTAGTCCAACGCTAGAGGAAATTCCTAGAAAGGGCTAGTCCAACGCTAGACCGTTAGGGCATTTTAGTGTTAGGTGCACTCGTGTGCATTTTACATCCCACTTCGCACATTATTAGTTTTCTTTCCATTCTGCATGATTTTGATTATTATTACTATTATTTATTTATTTTGACGCATCTTCAAATGTATGACTATTTAGGTTGCATCTCATTTAGAATTTACGATATTTGTGTGATCCAACTAGAAATAGTCGCCTACTCATGTAGGAAAGCGGTGGCGTACATGTCATTTCTCCCTCCGCGAGTAGGAATATTCAGTCATGAGTTATTAGTCCCCGTACCCGTTATGTTGCATACCCACTTTCTTTCTTCACTTACTATATATTATTATTTTCTTTTCTTTTTGCATCGCATTTTTGCATAAACACTCATGACTCTCTCGAAGTCTCGACTCGGGTTTCGCAATTAATGCGATAATCTCGACCAAACTTTGACGGGACATTTCGACCCTCTAGATACCTGCATTTAGATTTAGGATTTGCATTCATATAGATATATCCGAACGCGATAGAATTTAGGGGTTAATATAGGAAATTTTGATTAAACCTCGCAACTAGCCTCGGCTAGGTAGAAAGGGTGCCTTAGGTGCAAGTCTTTGCCTTCCATTTCTTCAAATGTGACTCTCGAACCTTTTTCTCTTATTTTCGTAGATCGGAGTCAAAAAAGGGTTTTAAATATTTTTTCTAAAATTTTTACTTTTGTTTTGTTAAACGATTTTTCGGGTGACTTGGTACACTCTAACTGAATACCAAGTGGCAACTCCGTTTTTAATAAAATAAAACCCTTTTTCAAAATAGTTGGCCAAAACTGTCGCACTTTTAGTCCTGGCCTTATTTTCTTTTAAAATGCCATTTCTTTTTACTAAATAACACTTTTTCAATAAAAACCCAATTTTTCACACGCGCGCATAATTTTTTCCAAAACTTGCTTTTCAAAAAGGGTTCATCGGACCGGACCGCATTTTCAGGCAGCGACAGTCAACGACCCCACTTGTACCTGCATTGATTTGGGACGCGACAATACAACAGATATGTGACCAAATGTCCTTTTATACCACACCTATAACATATATATTTAGAATTCTTTGAACTCTTATCTTTTTTTTTCCCCTATCATATTTACATAATTCTGGCCGTGAATGTGTTTTTAGGATTATCAGAATGACCAATTATTTTGACCATGACCATGTTCTTTTCCATATCTAGAATTATATGATCTAGCCACTTTCATTTTAGGAAATGAACCACTTGATCAGGTTCAGGATTTTTAATGATAACTTTTGCTCAACTGCAAAAAGATATCAGATCAGTTTTGAATATTTCTGAATTCTTCTCTCAACATTGCTATTGCAAGAGCATATTCAATGCATGAAAAATTGAGAATATTTTTTTCTAACACATCTTTATCAATAATATTTCTTCATGTGACCATAATTGAGAAGAAATTCTCAAAATTCAAGAATCTTGCTCAATCATTGATTTGAAATCTTGTAGCCATACGTATAATGAATCAAAATGAAATCTTGGCAGAAGAAGCATTTTTAGCTGGTCATATTTTTTCTTAGATTGTTCCAAAGAATAAATGGATCTTTCACAATAAGATATTCTACCTTTAGTCTTTCATGGAAATGTGGTAAAGGAAAATCTTGCTTTTGGCACAGTTTTGATTTATTGTTACTTTGCTTTCTTTTATGGTGTCTCCAAGGTCTATTGCATCTAAGTGAATTTCATAATTTAATATCTGTGATAAATAATTATTTTCTGTGATGTCAATAGCAACAAATTCAAGTTTGGTGATGTTAGTCATGATGAAGAAATAAAATTAAAAGAATGAAATTTTTTTCTCAAATAGAAGATCAGCAAAGTTGAAATAGAAAAATGAATTTTTTTCTCAAATAGAAGATCAATAAAGTTGAAATAGTAACTATGTGTTGATAATGTATTGTGTGAACAAAATTATCGAATAGCAAGAATGAAGACAAAAGAATTAGAGGAATGAGTACTTTGTTTTTCTTTTTTGGCATATCCTCTCGGGCAATTTTCTTAGAATATTGTTATTTTAAAGAAAAGTTTCCAAATAGGGAACCTTTTGGATTGTCTTCTGAAACTAGAGTGTGTGGCATTTGATTGAATTTTGTTTTTTTTAATTGATGTGAGGTGTTTAAGTTGAGGACTTGGTTGCAATTTGAGAAAGTGTTCTGTGCGACACAATTTTTTTTTAGTGTGCTGCTCAGCATCTATGTGACATAGTGGAATTTTTTTAAAATTTTTTATGTGCCGTACAGGTACTTCAGCGGCACAAAAATAATAATTTTTTTTGTGCCACATAGGTAGGGTGCACAATAACCCTAATTTTCAAACCCTAATTACTAACTCCAATTGTCAAACCCCAATCCTAATCATAAACCTAACCGTAAACCCTAATTTGTATATCCTAAACCCTCAATTGAAACCTTAACTGTAAACCCCAACCCTAAACCCTAAAGCCTAACTTAAACCTAGTTCCAAAACCAAACCTATAAACACCACTGTAAACCCTAATTGATAAACCCTAACCCTAACACTAACCCTAACCCTAACCTAAACCCTAATTCTAATATAAACTTTAACCCTAAACCCAAAACCTAATATAAATACCATTGTAAACCCAAACCCCAACCCTAACCCTTGTTAGCCAAACTTTAATGCTAAACCCGAGAACTCTAATTTCTAAACACTATAACCCTAATTTTTAAACCCCAACTAAAACCTAGTTTCTAAACACTAATACAAGGAACTAAATTGTAAAGTGTATCTGAAAAAATTATTAAATTAAATAGTAACCATACATTGCATAAATATAAAAAAAAAGCATGTATAAATTCATGAATTAAATAGTAATCATAAACAGTCCAAATAAATGTATGCATAAATTTAAATAATTCCAATAATAAATATACATAGTTTTGTACACTCACAAACTCTATTTGTCAAACCATAATTACCAAACCTAATTGTCAAACCCCAATCCTAACCATAAACCTAATCGTAAACCTTGATTTGTATACCCTAAATCCTCAATCGAAAATCTAACTGTATTCCCCCAACCCAAACCCTAACCCTAAACCCTAAAGCCTAAACCTAAGCCTAGTTCCAAAACCAAACCCACCTTAATCCCTAACCCTAATTTATAAATACTATTGTGAACCCTAATTGATAAACTCTAACCCTAGCCTTAACCTAAACCCTTAACTGCTAAACCCTAATTCTATTATAAAATTTAACCCTAAGCCTTAAACTTAATATAAATACCCTTATAAACCCTAACCTCAACCCTAACCTTGTTAACAAAACTTTAATTCTAAACCCAAGAACTCTAATTTCTAAACACTATAACACTAATTTGTAAACTCTAACTAAAACCTAGTTTCTAAACCCTAACACAAGGAACAAAATTGTAAAGCGTATGAGAAAAAATTCATAAATTAAACAGTAACAATAAACATTGCATAAATATTAAAAAAAAAGTATGCATAAATTCGTGAATTAAATAGTAATCATAAACATTCCAAACAAATGTATGCATAAATTTAAATAATTCCACTAATAAATATACATAGTTTTATACATTCATTATCGCAGAGTCTGAAATAAGTAAAAGAAGATAATGTCCAACACCGCCTATGCGCCGCCTATGTGTGCCTCCCGCCCTTATCTTGTGGTGTATTGGAACAGCCGCATCTCCAGTGCCTTCTTTACTGTACCATGTGCTGCTGCTCCTATTGTCGAGAAGATTGCCTAAGTTCAACATCAAGATAGAACGGTGGTGGAAGCTCATCAGCATCATCAGCAACCAAAGTTTGACCACACTGCGGACACAATTTCGATTCACTAGGACTAGATATAGCACTCACAGAAGTGCTCAGTCGAGATGATAAATCAACATAGCCATAGCCATGAGCTAAAAGGCTGTACATGATATCGTTTCCAACATAGAAATTGTGTACTAGCTGAACATGGTCACTATAGACTCCAAAAATTAATACTTGTGCAAGAATGCTAAATGGATCATATGTCAGAACATATCCGAACTGTACGAAAGCATCCACACTATACTGGATAGTGTTGACATGAACATGGTCGTCTTAATCCACTAGCACCTGTTCCAACGTTCACCTCTTTGGTTTTGTACTAGCCTTTGACTACGTGTACGGTGAACATGGGTTTCACATGCCACGTTAGCTTACGATAATGAGCTGACTTCAAATCGATCAAATGGGCTGAGCTAGATGCGGTGGCCTCTCTGAATGTGCTGTATCATCCTAAAAGCCTTGTCTTGTATGGACTGTAGCTGAATCAGCATTGTTGAATGCTATGGTATATCTTGTGTGAAGCACTCATACGACGCCTATCCGATATGTGTCATACATCCATCTACAAAAGATTATTGTAAAGCAAATTAATTAATATGTAACAATAATTTATTAATCGCAAAGTAAATTTAAAGCACACCAAATAATCGTGGTAGCCTGCATCTCCACGGAGGCCGTCCCGCTGTGAAAGACGCATAATAGGAGGTGTAATATATCGAACAGTATGACGAAAGTACCATTGCATGTAATCATAATTGGACATGTACAGGTTCACAGGAAGCTCATCTATCACAGACTTAGCATGATCACCCCACTAATGAATCCAGTTACTATGGTAGGTCTCTTCCAACTCTGCCCAGTACGACTGGATTTGGTCAATGAGTACAACTCAGGGTACGTGTTCGGCAGTTTAGAAATGTCTTGATAAATGCCGAACTATCTGAGCACACGATTTGGAAGGTGCACATCTATAATATAAAAATATATGAGGGGCACTTACTCGCCATATATGTGAATCAACAGCGCAAATAGGGTGCAATTTGGCAATGACTAGGGGTGTGCAATGAATTCGAATTCAGAAATTCAGAAACCTGAAATCGGATAATTCAAAAAATTGGAAAGACTCCATCCATCCGATTTCGAATTCGAAATCACCCTTATCTTATTCGAATTCGATTTCAATCGAAATCGAAAAATCAAAATTGAATTCGAAAATTCTGAATTCATTTAACAACTCAGCAAAACCCAATAAACAAACAAAGTCTAATACACAAAGAGAGCCCATTTAATGATTTTATAAACAAACGAAGCCCAGTACTATACTCAATTTAATGATCCAAACTTAACTAAAGACATGAATAAGTTTATTGGACCATTTGTTATTTTTTGTGGTTTAAGTTTAATAACTAACTATTAGTCTTTCATTTATGACTTAATTGTATTAGTATAATATAGTAAATTATTAATGTTAATTATTTTATCTATAATATGTATAATAAAACTATTTGTTATTTTATGTGGTTTGAGTTTAGTTTAATGGACTATTAGTTTTAGTTTATTTGACTATAGTTATTTTATGTGGTTTGAGTTTAATAACTACCTATTATTTTATTAGTTATGACTTAATTGTGTTTGCATAATATACTAAATTACTAATGTTAATCATTATATATATAATATGTATAATAAAAATAATTATTATATATATATTATGAATTTGAAAGTGAATTTGGAATTTCTGAATTCGTTTTCGTTTTTAATTCGAATTCAAAAATTTCAAATTCAAAATTACTATATCCGATTTCGCTCCTAATTCGTTGTATTTGAAGTTCGATACTTTCGAATCCGATCCGTTTTCCATTTTTTCGAATTTGATCTGTTTTTCATTTTTCTGAATTCAATTTTCCAAATTCATTTAGAATTCGGATGAAAAATTAGAAAAGTCAGATTTTGCACACCCCTAGCGATGACAAACAGCGTGTATGGCTCCCATATGAACTATATGAAACAGGTTGCTATCACCGTAAGTAATCATGTCTACATGATGAACGAATAATTTGCATCAAATTAAAGGCATGAACATAACTTACATTATATTGTCCAAGTTTCGAGAGCTGGTCTCAGTAGTCGGGCAACAAATGTTTTAGCGTGCTCCCTTGGAAAACTGTTCATTTGCTAACACTGCTAGGAAGACAATCTCCTGTCGAATGATCGCCAATCATTCACACGCCCAAAGCTAAAAGAAATAACAATTATACATATTTCTGTCATAATATTTAAGCTGAATAATGAAATTTATAAATAATAAAATTACAACAATATCGAACCTGCAATAACATATAAGGCCCAATGGTAATCGATAATTGTACATCACATGCCCTACACATAAACCTGTAAAGTGCCGCAAGCATTGTATTACACCAATTGTACTACGATATGCCTTCTAAGTCCCGTACATAATGTAGTCACTGTATCAAAATCAGATTGCCGCAAGTATCAACAAACAACTGTCCAGCAAACAAAAGCAAGATCTACATCCCAGCATGCCATCGTACAACCTCATCTCCGCATCTTCTGGCACTCCGTTTTTGAGCTATTGCTGTAGCGCAACTACCTTGAGTCTTCTGTCAGGTCTAAAATGGTCATCATCAGGGTAGAACCCATAATCTCATGAATGCCTCCTTCTTCTGCAGCAAGTTCCTAGATCAGTTGACCCCACTAGATTGTGACGTTCTAGAGCATCACAGTAGCCTCTCCCAATAAAAGGTTAAATGTGTGGGTCTCTTGGTGCTAACAGTTAATCAAAACTGTGATCAATGCTTGATCTTACAAAAGCATGCCTGTATGGACAATGACACCGAACCCTGCCACCTCTATAGAGTGCATAATTACGAGCATCGTCATCGTATCTCATTAAGTCCCAAAAATATCCATCGCACCTTTTTGCCTTCAGCTGCCACTCATTCCCAAAGAAAACATTGTGAGTCTTATGCTGATACTGTAAAACCAAAATGTGGGGATAAAGCGATCTAGGGTAAGGGTCTGCCTTAGAGGTCGATGAAGAAAATATAGCCATAATGCTAAAATCATGTATAAGTAAACAGAAATATTAAAAATTAGTGTAAATTTTATAAAATTAACACGTATATGCAACATAAAATTGGACTTATAATACAGATAATGATAATAAATGACAAAATATCCACAATGTCGAAGAAGAATACATGATAGAAACTAAAACACTAAAACAAAAGGAATTTCACTGTCCTTGATACAAAAAATTGAAATATGCAAAATGTCAGCTAGTAAAACTGGCTTGATTGGACACATTGTGGCCTGGCTATAAATAGAAACAGCATCTCCTTGGAGCATCGGTACAACATCATTCCATTTCGTTTCAAATTCGTGATGTTCTCTACTGGCTCCGTGTCCTTTCTCTTAGTCGTGTTGGATCGTAAGCCAATGCAAAATCAACTAACGCCCAATATACCTAGTGCCTAATAAGGTGAAACTGGTACGTCCATGTCTGAAAATATGTGTCATTTGTGTATACGGGATCAATCAAATTAGTAGGCTAAAAGCGCGTATTTCGACAGGCGGCATATAAGCCAGCGTAAAATCAGCGGGCGCCGAATATGCCTGGTGCCTAATAAGGTGAAACTGGCATGTCCATATCTAAAAATATGTGTCATTTGCGTATACAGGATCAATCAAATCAATAGGCTGAACGTGCGCCTTTCGACATGCAGCCAGAATATGGGAATCTTAGAAATTGATATTTGCTACACGTGCATAGATGGTTTTGAAAATTCACCATCTGTGGATTTTCACCTTTGCCATATGAATCCTCGTGATTACACCATATTCACCCTCAATGCCATTGTACAGTGTAATCGTGTGCTTTCCCGCCTTTTACTCGTTGTGGGTATGTTTCTCCCACTAATGCTTAGGAAGTGAAAAACTGAGATTCACTGCAATTTTTTTTTCTCTCCCACAATGCCACACTTTGGTTGAAGGTGTGCTCTATGCATGCCTTGATTGGTAACAATTTGACACTATGTAATATTTTGTTGAAGCATTTGGCAACATTGGGTGATGTGTATCCCTACCTATACTCGCCGTCCTTGCACAGTGCCCATTGATGCGGTTGAACTAATTCACCATTCAACCATTGGTGCACCTCTTTACTTATGGCCTCCATCTGCCTCATGAATTCATCGTACTTTCATTGCTGTCGGGTACATCCGACGACCCACACAAGATGATTCAGTTTGAAAAAATATATATAATTCTATTATAAGTTAAATATACAGTACTATGGCTATTAATTTCACTGTAGTTCAAAATATGTAACAAAAAATTATCATACCACTGGTTTTTATATTTTTTTGTGAAATTAGCTTAAACATGAACCAAGCAGAATCTGTGAATTGTATTGCCGTCCGACCAATTTTGCATGGTGTGAATAATGCCCTTGTGTAGGTCAAAGATGATGCAAATATTTGAGTCATTTCCAAAAATGTACTGGCACATCTGCTGCATGAACCATCCCCAACTACAATTCGTTTTCTCGTCCACAAGGGCAAAAGCTAGGGGTAGAAGTCGATTGTCCGCATCGAAACCAACAGCAACCAAAAGTTTGGATTTGTAAGGCCCCTTCATAAATTTCTATCTACGCAGACAACAGATTTTAGGCACCTGAATGCTTGCCTGGCATGACCAAAAACCCAAAAGACGTAATAAAAAATGAGATATTGTTACGTGCAATGTGAATGGTGCAGCCAAGAAACAATTATATCGGGGTTGGTCATTGCTAACTCCTGCATGAATGCTGGTAATTGGGCTATAGAAGTCGGCCAGTCACCGTAAACAAAGTCAATGCACTTTCGCCGTGTATACTACACCTTTTTGTACATAACATCGCAGCTGAATTTCTGCTTTATCACTGTCTGTATTTCTTTAACTGGGAACAACGGACCGTTACTGATGTGGTTTACAATACACTCAGCAATATGGAGCTCAATTATCGGTGATCGTTAGAGTTCGCCACACGAACACAACTATACACCTTCTGCAACTTAACAATCATCCATCACTTATGTGTGCTACGAAGTGTGGCTCTCAGCTTCCAATTGCAGGGAAGTGGCAGAGGAAACGACCATAACTTGACTGCTTGCTCAACAATCATACCACGTATGTGTATTGCTTTCTTTAACCTTGTACTCCCTATTGTACTTCACTGACCATAACCTAACAGCTCGCTCAATATTGTCTTTTGTCTGGAATAGTTAGCCAAGCTCCAGTTCTTGTGTCTGCTCATTCCACTGTATTCAACCTCATGTAATTTTTGTGGTACATCGAGTCAAATGCCATCATTGCTTCGACACCTTAAATATCTCGCAGCGATCCCATGACTTTGTAACACTTGTGGAAGGAACACTAAGACTTGCCCTGTTCATCTATCTTGTTTCATTCCCCAAATCCTCATGCTCCAAATCATCGCTCTCTGGGTCTAGTTTGGAATCTTCATCATCCTACATACCAAGTTCATCCCCTATTGAAGCACACGTGTAATATACAGTATTAGAGGTGAAATGACCCGAAGATGGCACCGAAGTTTGATCAACCATCCGACCACTATTAGATTGGTCCACATGTCTAACCCCATGACAGTGTCTATGATGAGGCGGACTAGGAGGCAATAGTGTTGCTTCATATTCAATAAAAGGGTTACCTAAACCCTTAGAAATCACATGTAAGAAAGGCACACCTGTTGTCAAATATGGTTCATGTTCTAGCGTGCCTACACCCGAGCTATGTATGTTGGCATTTGTTTGATTCTCCTCTACTTCGACATATATTTCACACGGTGTTTGTGGAAACACTATCTGCTTTATATAATATAAGAGATCCACATCGTCATCATTCGTTATCGGCACACTGGAATAAGTAGACTTGCCAACATGATTTCTTAGCAAAATATTAATCTTAAAGACTTCTCTATCCATTTGCATGGCCACGTATACTTGATCAACTAACCTGCTAAAATTCACACGTTGCCTCACTAATATCATTTTATTGCACTTCAGAGGATCGTATGCCAACGATCCCCCATGGTTTACAATTTTTCCTTCTCAATACAACTGGATAAGCAAACCGTTATCCATTGGAAATTACCTCCCTATTACTCACACAACTATCATTTAAAGTCAATAAATTATTTAATTCAAATTTCATTGTTAATAATTTTAACACATTAATAAATCCATATTAATAATTTAGAGTAATAACTACATTATTATCTTAATACATGTTTTTTCATACTAAAAATACATAACCCTAAAATTAATTCAGTAACATAATACAGTTAAAATAATTTTAACATCACATTTTTAATGCAATAATAAAACCATTTTACCATTTAAACCCTAAACTTTAAATTATTATCCATAATAATTTAAAGTTTTCACGTAACTAATTATCCATGTAAAAATAAATATTGCAACATTATTATATAAACTTAATCTTAGAATAATATAATCCCAATAACCCTAAACCTAAGAATTTTAGCATAATTTTAACATTTTAACGTAATAACTAATTTATTATCAATAACACATGTTTTTAACATAACTAATAATCGACGGTTGGAAAATAAACATTTAAAAATACTATAGAAAATGAATTTATCATAATAAAATTCAAATAATTTTAACATAATAATAAAGGTATTTTAACATTTTAACATAATAACTAATTTATTATCTATAACAATTTAAAACTTCCACATAACTAATTGTCCACATAAAAATAAATATTTCTACATTACTACATAAATTTAATCTTATCCCAATATTAAATAATCACAATAATACAATTACAATAATTTTAACATCACCTTTTAACACAATAATAAAGCCATTTTACCATCTAAACCTAAACTTTAAATTATTATCCATAATAATTTATAGTTTTCACGGAACTAATTATCCATATAAAAATAAATATTTCTACATTACTACATAAATTTAATCTTAGCATAATATAATATAATCACAATAATACAGTTGCAATAATTTTAACATAATATTTTTAACGCAATAATAATGCCATTTTACAATTTAAACCCTAACTTTAAATTATTATCCATAATAATTTACAGTTTTCATGTAACTAATTATCCATATAAAAGTAAATATTTCAACATTACTACATAAATTTAATCTTAGTATAATATAATATAATCACAATGATACAGTTATAATAATTTTAACATAATATTTTTAACACAATAATAAAGCCATTTTACCATTTAAACCCTAAGCTTTAAATTATTATCCATAATAATTTAAAGTTTCTACGTAACTAATTATCTGTGTAAAAATTTCAACATTATTATATAAACTTAAACTTTGAATAATATAATCGCAATAACCCTAAGCCTAATTAATTTTAGCATAATTTTAACATTTTAACGTAATAACTAATTTATTATCAATAATACATGTTTTTTAACATAACTAATAATCGGCGATTGGAAATAAACATTCTAAAATTACTATAGAAAATAATTTTATCATAATAAAATTAAAATAATTTTAACATAATAATAAAGGCATTTTAACATTTAATATAATCACTAATTTATTATCCATAATAATTTTCCCTAAACCCTAATTATCCACGTAAAAATAAATATTTCAACATTACTATATAAATTTAATCTGAACATAATATAATCACAATAACCATAAACCTAATAATTTTAACATAATTTAAAATTTTAATATAATAACTAAATGGCTAAATGAAAATTCCAACAACTAGGGAAGGGGTCAAAATTGAATTTTCAGCAACAATAATGACAAAAAATAATTTCCTAGCAACTTCAAGAGACTAAATGTCAAAATTCCAGCAACTAGGGAGGGGGTCAAAATCAAATTTCCAGCAACATTTAAGCACCAATAATTCAATATACTCAACTAAATTTTCACCTTAATAATAATACAGGCATTTTTCCAAATTTAAACATTCCAGAATATATCACAATAATACATTCAATATAACAATTATACATGCAAACTAAACTAAAAATTTACTATATGCACATTTCACCAAACAATTACAATAAGCCATATAGGTAACTAATAATGGCAATTTATTAATATCTAACAAAAAATATTAACCCTAACATGTACTAACAGAACATAATCATATTTATAAATTATTTAAATTGGCATTTAGAATACTAACCTTATTCCAAAATCTTAATGATTGTCACAGTTTCAACCCTCAGTTTCTAGCCTTCCTTGCAACCCTACCCCACAAAGTCTTCTCTGCAATATCTATAAAATGAAAAATCTTAGTTAGCCGTGAGAAAAAGAGAAAGAGAAATAGAAATAGAAAGATAAAGAGAAAGATATTGCATACCTATAGACCAACGGAAGCGAGCAACAGAGAAATAGAAAGACAAATCAAAAGAAAAACAAAGAATATTGCTTTGGTTCTGCAAGAGAGCAAAAGAAAAGGAAGCAAGGAAATTCAGAAGAGTTATCTGCTGGAAGAAGAAGAGTGAAGAAGAAAGAAAACTCTAGCCACTTATAGACGAATTGCTAACGTTTAAAAAATATAAAATCAGACCCATGATCAATCTGGTCAACAGACTTTTCCTTTTTCTCTGCATAGTAGAGCAAACTTTTCCTTTTTCTTTGCATGGCAGAGTATGCCTTAATGTAGGCCTTTTGCGTGGCTCTATATGCATGCCTTTTCTCTACCATGCAGCGCCGTATACTTTAAAATCTTGCTTGCCAGCCTTGCATTTGAAAAAAAAAAAACAAAATTACTCCTGTTTTGTTTGCCAAACTTGCATTTAAAAAAAAATTATTGCTTCTTTGCCGCACAAAGTCTGTGTGGCACATGGGTGTGCCATGTTGGACAGTGCTGCACAAGGTCTGTGCGGCACTGTGCCACGTTGGCACCTCTGTACAGCAAAATTGAAATCCATTTTACCCAAAACTTGCCACCAACCCCCTTGTTTGAGCTTGTAAAAATAAATAAATAATATTTCTGCCCAGGTGCTGTGCAGCACCACTATAACTTCAAAAAAAATAAATTTCAATCAGATGCCGCACACTCAGAACACCATCCAAAAAGTTTCCTATTTGGGAACTTTTCTTTAAAATAGCAATATTCTAAGAAAATTGCCATCCTCTCGAGATACACTTGGCTTTTGTTTATAATAGTATAATACTATATGTTACAAGCACTAGCGAAAATGAACATGAATGGGATTGAATTGAAATGAATAATAGAAATATATAACTTATGAAAGCTATAGGAGAAATGGATTTGGGGGTCATAGATATCCACTATTTATTTATTTAAAATAATGCAAATTATATTATTCGAACTGAGATTTTAGTTGCCAAATGACTTTTCTCGCCTTCATCTTATTTCCCAACGTGCCCCTTACATTTCCAGCTCGCATTCTTCCTCTTTACACTTGCTAAATATATACAACTAAGTTGAGTGAATCTCAACCATGTATCTTTGGGTAATCTCAACCTCATCCCAATTCTTTATCCTATTATGATAATGATCAGTGGTGGAATTAGCAAGTCTGTTTCCAGTTAGAGTAAGAAAACAAAAAGGGATGGAGTATTGACCCAAAAATAGTTTATTTGAAAACTACTTATTTTTAAGTGACACAACCGTCAAGTAAAAAATGAGTTTACACCATTATCTCCGATGAGGAAAACAATAACTATGGAAAACTTATGTTGAACGACCCCTTCACGACCAACCAAGACTTGAGCTCATCTTGAGCCAATCGAACTCTTAAACCATGCTCAATGGGTAGAAGTCTTAGCTCTCCACTAATATGTTCAAGCCTCAAGATTGAATGCACCCCTAGGATCACATCACTTTGTCAGTCTAATGAGAGCTTTTTCTACATTACCTGACCATACATTTCGTTAAGAAAGTTCATTGAAAAAGTAAGTTGACATTTTATATTATTTTCTATAAAAAGCTAGTTAGTTTTGATAAAAAAATAATTAAACTACTTTGCATTTATGACCATCAATTTAATTATATTTCAATATATACTGTTTGACAAATCATATCTTGTTCCAAAATGTTAAAAAAGGGTAGGAGTAACTCTTGTCTTTGCCCTTAGAATATGATAATTCTTATCCTGAAGATGAGAAACACCACAGCCAAGGATGACAGTCCCTCCTTTTATTTATTTTTTCTTAATAAAATTCAGGGGTGGTGTCCCTCTCCGTGCACAGGATTTGGCCTAAAAAAAAACCATAGCCAAGGATGATAATGAAGTACAACATGATTAAAAAACTAAAACCCTTGAATAATCAAATCTAAGATGGAAAAATGTTCGCTAAGTCATATCATCCCAAGTGCAATGAACCTCAAAAGGCATGTCAAAAGCCGTACTTAAGAGTATTAATTGGCCCTTGTGATTTGGGTTTTGTTAAGCCCAGACTTGGCCAGTCTAAAGGACATAATGTTTCTTCCAAGTTCAGGCTTACAAAGTCTCAGGCCTATTTTCATTCACAATATCAATTGGACTCTGGATCGAGTTTGAGCTAACTTAAACTCAATCTTATTCTCAAATCCTCTCCCTTCTTTGTTTCCTATTGAGTATTATTGTTATTAAAAACTATTTTTGCATAAAAATATATTTTTCATAATTTAAATTAACTAGAATATTTGTTATCTAAAATAAAATATAATTTTGTATATACCAGAATATGATTTAAATATTTTAGGATTCATTTAATGTTCTACACTTTTATATATTTATCAATATTAACTAAACAAACATAAAAAAAAAAACAAAATGTTACTAAAACATACATAAAAACAAATAAATGACATACAGAAACAATAGAATGCATATGAAACAGGAGCTTTTATGGTTTATCAATGGGTCAACATCCCCAATTGTGTGTAACAAAATAGTCTGGGGTTACACCCAATACAACATTGGGAGTCTCATCCCACTTGTGTGAGGTAACATACATTGTAATATAAATAGTTGATAAAAAATGGGTTATGTTATTAGGGCTTGATTACTGAACTTGGTAAGACCCATGTTAAGTTCAAGCCTAGCATTTCAACCATGACTTAATGCATCCCATCTGGAGGTGGGGCTCAATATACTTTAAAAGACAAGGTGGATCGAGACCAAACTGACTCTACCCAACTAACAGTTCTACGTAACCACTAGATTTTAATTCAATGGCCACCATTAAGTCTATAAAGTCAAGTGGAATAAAGGTTAGGGATTTGAACCCTATCTCCCCCAAAAAAAAAAAAAAATCCAACTAGATGCATTGGCCACCCTGGGACTCAACTGGGTCTTCCTCCATTGACTAGGTTAGGAGTAGGATAGGATACAATTGACAGTTGACAGAAAAAAAAAAAACTAATAGTCCTACATGAATTATTTTGAGAGGACAAGGTGGGTCGAGGAAAAGCCTCCCTAACCCCACTAAGAATCCTATATAATCATGCATAACCTTGTATTTTGTATACTTTAACTGACGCATGCTTAAAGGAGTGAAATTTCACTACATACCATAATTCTATATCTAAGGGTTGCAAGAAAATCTACATTCTATCCTTCCAACTATCATAATTAACACCATCGAAGATAGAAGGTCTAGTAATTGATTGCCCCTCTAGAGACAATGCAATATTGGTTGCCATATTTGCTCCCTAGCGGTTAAGCTATCTAAATGGTAGACCAAGGTCTGATACCAATTGTTGGGTCCTTTAGTGCAAGGGGAGCAAATTAGGTTGTTCAATAACTAGTGCAATTATGCTCAAATTATAACTCAATTCAACGAGACAATTTTTGCCTAAGTGACTTCACACTTAGCAATAATGATAAAACAAATAATATCACAAATAATCAATATAAAGAAAAATAAAGTAAAAGAGAGAAAGAGACAAAACCAATTTATATTAGTTTGGTGCCAAACTCGACATCTACGTCCACTTCCAAGTTCTTCTACTTGAAGTTCAAATCCACTATTATGCTTTTTCACAAGTTCATGAAGCAAACCAACATGTATAAAGTAGGAACCACTCTTTACTCATCCTAGCACCCTCTAGTTGTGCCAAAAAGAGAAGAACTAGAAGAACGTGAAACACTTGAAGAACTTTGAGACTTAAGAGATTTGGTAATTCAAAATCTAGGAAAAAATTCAAAAACTTGATAACTTAAGGCCTACAAAGAAAATCGAAGATCTAATGACTTGAAGAACTTGAGTAGATCTAATGACTTGATATCTATGAAGAATTTCAGGAACTTGATTATTTAATGACTTGATATTTGATGATTGATGTCTACAAAGAATTTTGGGAATATAATGACTTGAACAACTTGAGAAATTATCTATGAAGAATTTCAGGAATTTAATGACTTGAGCTGTAGGATCTAAAAGCAACCTAAGAGGGGAGGTGAATTAGGCTGCACAAAATCTAGTGCAATTATACTCAAATTTTCACCCAATTCAATTAAACAAGTTTTGCTTAAATGTGCACACTTAGAAATATACCAAGATAATGATAAAATAAATAGATAATTCAAATAAGTAATAATAAGAACAACAAATACAAATTAAAAAGTAAGAGACACAACCAATTTCTAGTGTTTGATGCCAAACTTAACACCTACATCCACTTTAAGCTCTTCTACTAGGAGTTTGAATCCACTCAATGCTTCTTCAATTTAGTGAAGCAAAACCAAAAGTACAATTGAGGGATCACCCCTTGCACCAATTTTCCTACCTCTAGTTAAGCTAAAAACACCCTCTTTGCTCACACTAAGTCCTCACATGTTGTGCCAAAGAATTTTACAATTACCCAGTAAATCCTCACAAAGCTATAATTGAATTGCTCTTATGCCACAATTGAAAAGCACTCAAAACCCCAACTTTTCAACCTCACCAAGAACTACAAGTACACTACAATAAGAGTATTTTCACTCTAAATCACTTGTAAACTTAGTAGAAAAAAACTCTTTTTCAATTCTATACATATTATATTTATAAGGTGAGAAAAGGGGTTAAAATAAACTCCAATAGTCCAATTGAGAATTTTGCAGAAACTAGTCCTTAGACAGTATTTTGATGATCTAGATGTTTGGTTACTATTCATTGGATGTCCACAACAAGTCCCATTGCTCAACCGTATACATTTTGCCCAAAGTTATTTTTCATCTGGATGCAGTTTTTCTTCATCCAGTACCATTTATGGTTACTGTTCATCAGGCGGGGAGGGGGGGATACTGTTCATGGTTACTATTCATCTGGGCGCGATTACTGTTCGTGCAGAATTTCTGCATCCCAAGTCTGTATAACAATTTTCTTGGGATTTCTTCCTCTTTTTTATTCATTTTGATGCCTAAACACTTTTACTACAAGAATAGCTCAAATGAATATTAGATTACTTCATCATTTATTTGTTAATCATCAAAACTAGATGATTTAGAACCATAAGGTCTTCATGAACAACTTGAGAAATTCATATAGTAGCTTTCTCTTCGGCAACTTGTGAAAAATTCTTGTTTGTCTATCTTTTGTCTAGAGGGAAGTGCACCTTATTCATAGATAATTTTACGGCCACAGTCTCTAATACTGTCAATGGGTTATTTAGCATTTAAACCACCCACAAATCAATGTACATTATTAGGTTTAACCCATTGATATCACTCAAGACACTTTAGTGGACTCATATCTATGTTTAGTGCATTTTTCTACCTTGGCTCAAAATTTAATAAAGCCAACATTTATAAAATTTCAATGTATAGAAAATTCCCCATTTCAAGATTGAATAAGAACTTGTTTGCCAAGGATCACAAAATGGGACTTGAAGCTCTTGAAAAAAAGTTCTTTTGACAAGAGAAACTTAGCTTGTAACTCACCATCCTTTTGCTCCCAGTTTAATTAGAAAGTGTGTTCATCTTCTACTTTTATAGAGCACTTTTTAGCAATTAAGCCCCATCCTTAATTATCAATCCTTTTTTTCCTTTTTTTTTTTGTGCTTTCCATTTTGTGAAAATGAAGAGAAAAATTGTGACTAGATTTTTGGTTGACTAAATTTGGAAAACACTGCAAGCTAACTATGCACATTTTAAAGAAATCAAGTCAAAATGTAATTCAAGAAAATATGTTGCCCTTTACAATTTTAGCTCATGCAAAGGAACCACTTAAATCACTTTTTATGTATTTATTTTTTGGTTATTTAAATTATTTTTTGGCTTTTTGTTTTTGTTGTCTTTTCACTTTTTTTGCTTCTTTTATGTAGGATGCTTTTTGCAGTTTGTACTCGTGTAACTAAGAGTATCCATTTGTTTATCACCTTGAATTTAGTGAAGTGTTTCAATAGTTGAACTACATACAACACTATTGATGGTTGCCATCTACATATTTAGCACATGTAGACTATGAGCAACATCCAATTTAGGTATGTACATCAAGGAGCACTTGGAATAACATAAATCTTGGAGGTAGTAATCCTTATTTCATGGAGGCTAGAAGAAATTTCAAATTTGGAGACAATATAATCTTATACATAGGAAATTTGAAGATGCTATTAGCTTGGGAACAATTTACCCTCAAGCCGGGGAGATATGAAGATGCTCTCAAGTTGGAGACCCATGCTTACGAGATTTAGAGATGCTTGTAACTTGAAAGCAGTGAAAAACTTGAAAACAGTTTACTCTAGTGCAAAGGAGATTTAAAGATGCTCGCAACTTGAAAACAATTTACCCTCATGCCAAAGAGATGGAGATGCTCACAGTTTGGAGACAGTTTACACTCATGTTGAGAAAATTCAAAATGCTCACAATTTGAAAATAATTTACTCTCGTGCCAAGGAAATTAGAGATGCTCGCAACTTGGAAATAGTTTACTCTAAGGAGATCTGGCGATGGTCACAACTTGAAGACAATTTACCTTCTTACCAAAGAGATTTAGATATGCTCGCAACTAGAAAACAACTAATCCTAGTGCCAAGGAGATTCAAAGATTCGCAACTTGGAGACAATTTACCCTCATGCTAGGAATTTAGAGATACTTGCAACTTGGATATAGTTTGTTTTTGTACCATGGAAATTTAGAGATGCTTCGCAGCTTGGAGAGAGTTTACTCTCATACCAAAGAGAATTAAAAATGCTCACTACTTGGAGATAGTTACACTCATGCTAAGGAGATTTAGAGATATTCACAGCATGGAGACATAGTACCCTGATGCCTAGGAGATTTAGAGACGTTTGCAACTTGAAAATAGTTTACCCTCATGTCAAACAGACTTGAAAAACTTGATATAAAAATAATTTATACTCATCTTAAAGAGATTTGAAAAACTTGGGATTTGAAAATAGTTTATACTCATGTCAAGGAGATTTAAAGATGCTCATGATTTGAAGACAATTTATACTCGTGTTAATGAGTTTGTAGTCAGTTTAAACTCTTATCAAGGAGCATAAATTGTCTACAAGGAAGAACTTTTAAAGTTGCCCCCAGTAAAAATTTTATTGTAGTAAGAATGGAGGTCTTTCTTTGCGGCAAATTAATCAAGTTGTGATGATTCCAATGAGATTGTGTACTTTTGTTCACTTGTAGATATATGTTCAATCCTTCTTAGACTATTTTGTCAACGAGCATCCTACTCCTGCAGTATAAATTAGTTAAATCTTTCTTGTCGATGATGTTCTTTTGAGAAGAGTTATTTCTTTATGCAGCCATGGAATTTTAAGGAAAAGAGATGAATGGTCGAGTTGGTCCTATTTGACGTGCCAAAAATTTGTTCACTTAAAATTTCGAGCATGAGATCAATACTAAAAGTCAAGAAAAAAATAATCAAAATATCAATTTTATTAATTTTAATTTTAAAAGATACACAACTCTTAAATATACTATAGACACCAAATTTTGACATACATTTGTAAAACATGTGTTTTTACTTCATTCGGGGGTGTTTTTTATTTTTCAAGGATCAATTGTAATTTTTGTGTAAATTGTGACTAATTAGTCATATCAGGGCAAAATGATAATTTTAGCATATAAATACCTTTTATTTTATTTTAATTTCTAAATTCGTATTTTTATATTTTTTATAATATATAATTTTAATGATTTTTCAGGGTCATTTAATAATTATTTAGAATTTTGGTATTTTTAAGTTAATAGCGCGTTTTCTAATGCACCTTTTTTTTTGTTAGAATTTGTGTGAAAATTTTGATATGTGCATTTTGTACACTTGTAGATTTTCTATAAAAAATTTATGATTTTTAGAGATTGTTTAGTATTTATTTAATTTTTATCTTTTTGTTTATTAAAGTCACGTTTCCCGAGAATGCGTTAATGTTAAAATTTTAGTATGTGTTTTGTTTGATAATATATTTTGTGTAAAATTTTTGTGATTTTTAAAAATCATTCAATATTTTTGTAATTTTCATAATTTTTGTCATATGTGCCACATTTTCCAATGTACCTTTTTAATAAGAATTTTTGTGAGGAAAATTTCATATATTTATAGTGTTTATGTAAAAATGTCATGATTTTTAGAGATTGTTGGGTATTTATTTCAATATTTTGTGTTTTTATCTATAAATAGCACATTTTTCAATGCTACATTAAATTTGAAGTTTTTTGGTGATCTTTCTTTCTTATAATGCTGAATTTTAATATATTTTAAGTAGTCCAAGTGGTTTTATTTTTATTTCATTTTTTCTTTATTTTTTCTTACAAATTTTCAAAAAAATAAATTAAAAAATTAAGCGGCAACACTTTCTGCCATGGCTACACGACCGCTTCAATTGAATCCATCAAATCCCTCAAACACCATCATCACCACCATTCCTACTTGCAATCCCATCATCATATTTTAAGGGATTTGAGGGGATTTTTGTTGATTTTCTCCTATTTTTCATCATCATCACCATATCTCACCAATTCACACAACTCTCTTTTCCTCTAAATCCCCCTCACAACACAGGCAAACACTCACAACTGTCCCTCTCTATCACTCTCTGCCCTTTCTCACGATTCACACACTACACATTCACACTCGCCTTCACAATTCACAGATACACTTCACCTCAATCAACTTTTCTCCCCCTTTGCCTCTCCTTCATCAGAAAACACACACTCACAACACACACCCTTCACAAGTCTCCCTTACCACAGCCACACCATCTACACAACACTCATCCACATTCATCAACACTCAAACACACACCTTACAAACTTGCACAAACACATCAGTCCACCTGCACAAAATCACACCACAATAAGCACGCACATCACACACTAGTTTCACATCATACACACACACAATCACATTTCAACACACACAAACATGCACAATTTCACATTTGCACACAATACGCACACAGAACTCACACACATACACAATCAGCCGCACACAAAACTGCCACCACCATTCTTTGCCAGTGTACACGACCACCGTAAACAACTAGCTTCAACCTACACCATTTTATTTCTTCATTATTCACTAGACACACACTGCAAAACCATAACATTCAAACAAACATCACACACACGCATTCAGTTAAGAGGCACTACCAGTCCACAGCCACAAGCAACAGCAAATAGCCCCAGAATTGTCCACAACCTATAGAAACCAAAAGGCCAAGCTTCAACCTCCACCTTCCATCACAAAACAGTCTTAGGCAACCATCCAACACCACTTAACAACCATTGTAACCACACACGCAATAAGCCACCGCACCACCCAATTACCAGTTACCACCGCCCCATCAACCTCAACTCAGACCCCTACCAAGCTGACCTAAGTCACCACCAATCAACCCAGTCATCAGCTAAACCACTGCCACTATCAAGGCTGTTAGGAAATCAACATGTCAATAAACAATTGACACAGTAGAATTTAAAATTGATTTCTAAGCAAAATCATTGATTATCTATACAAAATCGAAAACGTACCTTTTGACGATGTAATTAAACGAATTAAACTGAACAAAGATATGCCGACGTCAATCACAAGCTGCATAAGTGTTCGGCCTCTAAGGTATCCACATGAACACCTTCTTGGAATTCTCATCAGGATTAATCAACACCAAGTGAATATGCTAGATCCACTTGACACGTGAATATGCTAGATTCACTTGACACATCGCCAACATGAAGAAAATTGTATAAAAGAACAACTATTTTTTCTCTCTCTAATTTTCTAACATTTGTGTCGTTGTATTGAATCTCATGTCAGGTCTTAGTGTTTAAGACTTATTTATAGAGTAATAATTAAAACATCTTGTCCAACAAGAATTCAGAAATAAGTAACCCTTACCTATTAGGATATCTTACCAAATAAGATATTTAGTAGGTTTTAATTTCCTTCAAAAAGAAATTATTCCACTACGACAATTCTTCTATTTATTAATAAGTCCTTAGGATTAATTATTTCACAAATTAATCCCATAATTATCACATAATTATTTAAATCAATTTAACCCAAGAATTAGTTCTATTGTGTGTGACCCTTTAGGTTCTGAATCACTCGGCAATATATATAAATTATGATCTTACAATTAATTGGTTTTAGTACAAAACCAACAAAGACCAACACCACCACACAATCAAAACCCCCACCATTAGCTAGTGGCGCCATCAATTCGCGTCATCACAGATGCCTTGCCATCATATTCACGGATCACCACCGTGCAACAACTCCATTGCCAGGCCACCTGCAATCAATATTCAACTTCAAAAGTTCCACCCAAAATCACCACTGAACCACCGCTATAGCCACGTTTCCTTGGTCAAACCTCTCAACCCCTTTTTCAATTCTTTTATGTACAATTAATTGAATGGACGATTTAGGATTTCTCGGTGGAAGAGAGAGAGGAGAGAGAGAAAATAGAGAATAGAGAGAGATTAGAGAGGAGAGTGGAGAGATGGAAATTGAAAGAAAGAAGAAGAGGCGGAGGAAGAAAGAAACTGAGAGAGGAGAGAAAGAAAGCATCTAGAGAAAGAGAGGAAAAGAGAAAAAAAGAGAGATGACAGAGAAGAAAAAAGAAAGAGCAACACAGAGAAATAAGTAGGAAGAGAGCAAGAGAGGCAAGGAAAAGAGGAAAAAGGAAAAATAGAAAAAGGAAAAAGGAAACTAATAATTACATTCCTCTATAATTGTTGTAATTTGCATTTTTGTCCTCCATACTTGCTGAAATTTACAATTTTTACTCCCTAGGCTAGTTGAAATTACATTTTAACCCCCATACTTGCCACAATTTATAATTTTATCCTTTAACTTGCTGTACTTTTTAATTTTATCATTTAAATCCATTGAAATTTATAATTTTTGCCCCTAGATTTTCCAATATTTGCATTTTATTTTTGCCCAAAAAAATTTTCTTTTTTCAATTAAGTCATTAAAACTTTCAATTATTTCTTTTCATTTTTTAAATTTTCAATTAATGTCCTAAAATTTGGTCTTTTGTCTAATTAATGCTCAAATTAGTTTTTTCTCTTTTAATTATTTTGGGTGTTTTTTAGTTGTATGTTAAAAGCTTAATTATGTGTTATTGTTTTTTTGTTTAAATTAAATACTTTTCATTTTCTTCCTAAATGTTTAATTATTGCTTTTAAATTTTTGTTTATTATTGTCGTAATTGTTTTGAACTTTGTAGCATGGTTATAGTGATTAATATTGAATTATTTAATTAATGGTTTATTTATTTAAATAGTGGTACTTAACCAACCCAACTTGGTTGGGTTGGCCGCCACAAAACCTTTAAAGTCTAAGTGGGGTAGAAGGTTAGGGGAATCTTACCTCCTATAAAAAATCCAAATAGGTGCATAATGCACCCGTTTGGTCTGATGGTGGTTCAATCCCCATCAGTTCCCCCTAGGACTTAGTTGGGCCTCTTCCCTTAGTGTAGATTAGGAGCAGGATAGAATATAGTTGATTATTGACAAAAAAAAAAAATTAAATAGTTGTACCTTAATATGTTTGCTCATGTTGTTAGTATGTATATCAGTTATTTAGATGAGAGGTATTCGTATTATCCCTTAATTCTCCTTCTGTGCTCCTATGTGATTTTCTTATGTGTTGTTTTAATTTCCTTTTATGCTTGAATATTTATCTATTTTTGTGGTTGTTTATTTATTTAAATTTAATTTTAATTATTCAGAGGAATGTAATAGATATGTGATATTTTATTTAACAAAAAATTTGTATTTAGATAGTTAATGTAATAGATAGGTTATATTTTTAATTTTTTTAACAAAATTTTTGTATTTTAGATAGGAAATGTAATAGATAGGTTATTTTCTTACCTTTCTCTCCTTCTAGATTGGAATTAGACTTCCCCGGTGTAATAATTAGGGCTTTGGTGTGCTACGTGCTTGTGTGCTTTGGTGTTTTACTTGCTTTCCTTAGGACTTTGTATTTAGAATATTATGTTTGTGTGTTATGTGCTTATGTGCTAACATGTTTTACTTGCTTTCCTTAAGATTTGGCATTTAGATATTATGTTTATGTGCTCCTATGTAGTTTATATGCAGTTATGTGTTTTATTTAATTTTATTATACTTTAATTTTTGCTTATTTGTGAGGTTACCACACTAATCCAATGCTGGTTGTAGCTTTCCTCGTTTTCTCGCTAGTCCAACGCTGGTAAAGGAATTTGTAGAAAATAGGCTAGTTCAACGCTAGACCTTTATGCTCCTCATGTGTTAGTCTCATTCGTATGCTATCCATCACATTTTCATGCATTTTTATATTTTAGGATTTTTCTCCATTAGCTTGATTATGTCCCTTATATATTATCCCTTACCCCTTGTAAATATGGATCACGACATTTAGATTGCATTTCATAATTTTAGGATAAATAGATCATTTACTTGCCTAGGCTAGAAACAGTCAGCCCTTCGAACATGGGAATAACGAATATGGTTTTCGTAGCCTTAGCATGCTAGTCATCCCTTTGTAAGAAGGAATATTTTGTTACGAGTCTTTGTTCTCCGTACCCGTTATGTTGCATTCCCTTTCCTTAGTCACTTATAGCTATATAAACTCTACTTTATTTTTATTTTTTGAGTCTCATTTTGCATCACTTGTGAGCCCTTCGAGGTTTTCTTTTTGAGTTTTACAATTAATGTAATAATTTCAATTTCACTTCAAAGGGATATTTTACCCCACTCGATATCTCTTTTAGGTATAGGTTTGCATCTATATAGTTACAACCAAATGAGATAGAATTTAAGGTTATATTTGAAAATTTTTAATTAAATCTTGCAACTAGCCTTAACTTGGTTGAAAGACTGCCTCAGGTCTAAACCTTTGCCTTCTCTTTGTTCAACTGTGACTCCTGAACCCATTTTTCTCTTGTTTCCAAAGACCTGGAGTTATCTAAAAAGTTTTTTCTCATTTTTCTTATATTTTCCTCAAAAAAAATATTATCTAAAAAAGCATTCTTGTCATTCTTACCTTTTATAACAAAATATTTTTTGATGACTTACTACACCAAAACTCAATACCAAGTGGTGACTTCTTTCTTTTATAAAAATCCTTTTTCAAATTTTGTTTTTGGCCAAAACTGTCACAATTTTCAAAAGTTTTGACCTTTTTGTTGTTTTACTTTCAAAAAAGTAAAAATTGTTTTTTTAAAAGCCATGTTTTTGAAAAAAACTACACTTTTTTCCTCTTATTTATTTTCTCCCTTTTCAAAATGGGGCGAGACACGTACTTTTTTATAAAAAAATATATGCCCTTATTTCTTGCTCATCCTTTAATTGTAGATTTAAAAATATTAAAGTAGGCAGCAAATCCTCTAACAATAATTTGGTTTGTGAGAGAAGATTGTCAAAAATTTTGTAACAGAGCATTTGAGCGATCTCAAGGAAAAATGTCTGTTAATCTACGAAGAATTTGGAGATTTAAACATTTAAATCCTTAAGAAACACGACGAATGTGAAGATCTAATGAAATTCCGATGAATTGAGGGTCAAAGAATGTTGATCACTAATAGAACTGCAACGATTTTAGAGATACATTAACTTAAAAATCTTAAAGAAAGCGAAACATTTGAAGGATTTTGAGACTTAGTGACTTGAAATCAACAAGGAACTTTTGAGACTTGATGACGTGAATAACTTCGGAGACTTGATGATTTGAGATCTACAAAAAAACTTCCAAAACTTAATGATTTGAACAACTTGAGGAGACTTGAGGAGTTGATATCTACAAAGAATTTTCAGGATCTGATGATTTCAAGAACTTAAGAGATTTCACATTCCTCTACAGCTTATGAAGAATTCCTATCTATCTATCTCTATCTATAGTAATGGCACCCTATTTGTTGATAAATTTTAAGGTTAGGATTTTTAACCCCCTCAGTGATTTAGTATCTTCTATCTTAGTATTTTAACGAATATACAATATTGGGTTTTGCCCATTAGCATCATTCAAGATATTTTAATGGACTCGCATCTATATTTAGTGCATTTTTCCATTTTGCTTCAAAATTTAATGAAGCCAAAGTTCATGACTATTATAGAATTTTAATGTCTATACTGATATTCAAGACTACAGAACAACGTTAAACCCAAATCACGAAGTTGTGAAGGCGGATGACTCCACAGGATCCCAGGGGACTAATATCAACGCCGTCATTACTAGCCCATGCACAAACTTCTGCGGCATGATGGGCCAGAATAACCCGGACTAGCCTGAGATAAATGATAAAAAAGTATGGGTCTTCAACTAATTTTGGACAAATACAGTCTAAAGAAGATGGGTTGTGGAATTAAAGTGGCAGATGTCGAATTCCCCCACGTGGGAGATATTGACTAAAACCGTTTCGCTTTCGTGAAATGGAGGTAAAATGTTTAAAAACAATGAATAAAAGCAAAGGAATCTGGCCTTAGATACCAGTGTTCTTAAACTCCTACCAGTTAGAGAAGGGACTGATTTGGGCTAAGCTGTATTGAATCTGACTGTAAGGCCTAGGCCCGCCCTTAAAGTACCCACGCAGAGAACAAAATATTAAGCTAAGGTCTAGGCCCACCCTTAAAAGTGCCCAACCAAAGCATGTTTTTAGATTTCAAAGGCCTACAACCTTGGTCCCAAATAAGACTTCAAATCGGGAATTCTCTCAATAGCTTTAATCAATTGTGCATCCAAAGCTTTCTGGTCATCTTTCTTATCCTGCGGGAGCACAATCTTTGCCTCAAAGAATTCACCCTTTCTTTTATTCTTCTTCTTCTCTGCCTGCTTTGCAAAGTACATGTTATCGAACTTTTCCACGCTAACCCGAGATTTGAACCTTTGTTGAGGTTGCAATAACATAATAAGAATGATTGTCCGTTCTTAGAGGAACACCATTAATCTTAAATAGTCCACTAAAAAGCCGCAATCCAGAGGTAAGTTGCTTCAAGAAAACCTCTCTCTCTCTCTCTCTCTCTCTCTCTCTCTCTCATATATTCCAGCCAACATTATCAACACAGTCCCCAGTGTAATACTTGCCTTGAGCTTGGGGAGTTTAGGCTTGCGCTTGTTAGCCAGTGGCTTCTCGACATCATCAGCTGGGTAGAACAACTTGGCAGGCTTCTAGGCGGAGAAGGCTGATTTGAGTTCTTGAGTGGGTTTCTTGGGTGTGTGTGTGTGTGTGTGTGTGTGTGAAGTGTGAGACCAGAGAGACTGACATCCCTCTTCCCTAGACCCTCAAAAAAAAAAAAAAAAAAAAAATAGCCATACCCCGGATTTTTAAAACTGTCAATTTACGGTTTTAACGGTTATTTGTAGTTTGCACGGTTAGATCGATTTGTTACAGTTTTACGGTTTTCGATGTCTCCCGACTTTTATACTTTATACTAGGCCGGACTGGTGGTTACTTAGAGTAAGCATTTGAAGGTATCTTCAGCATATGCATCACCAGATCTAACAGAAAGACCATATACACAAGCGGTCCAAAACGCAGAAAACAATTAAACTAGAGCAAACATCCATCCATTACCAAGATCACGAGAATGATAAAACCCACCTTATTTGAATGGTGACACATTTGATTACAGCTTGGAAACAAATTTCATTAGAAGTTGGATGCAGGTAGTGAATATCATACCATAACATATCATATTCTACCCTTCCATGGCAGCTTTTAAGTCACTATGGATAAGTAATCCGTAATGCAGAAAACACATTAACTAAAGCAAACTTCCATCAACTACCAGGATCGCAAGTATAATAAACGCACCCCAAGCCACCCCAGTTTGTATGAACTTACACTACAATACGTGGGAGCAATCCTGGATGAGTAACTAGGTGATTCAAGTAGAAAGATACAATGCAAAGCCATGGCAATGAATGAATATAGTGAATGCAAAAGGGCAAAAACGTGAGTGCAAAAATGTAAAGGACACCCATATAATATTTATTTACACAGCAGATAAAAGGGCAAACTCTCTGCACAAACCCTGCAATTACGAGGCCTGGGAAGGCTAATTGTGCACAGCCTTCTCTCAGCAGAGATATCCACCTTTTTATCTATATTAGGAGCTGTAAGCTTCAATTGACACACGTTTGTGAAACAACAGCACAAAAAAAATATCAGTTCAACTGACATCACCTTAGCAATTGAGCTTGCCATTAAGGAAAACACATTAATTCATTTATGATCAAGCAAGTAGCGTCAATCTTTTCTTTCTAGGCAATAAGTTATACATCTCCCATGCCCCCAGAAACACAACAAGAAATAGAATAGTATGTATAAGGAATAGCAATGATACATAATACCCTAGAAACTCCTGCTCATTCCACGGAAAGAAATTGGAGAAGAGTACTTGTTCACCTATGCAGTAATTATTTCTGCTGTGTTTGCATATCTTATGCATTAAGGATTCTCCTTTTAACAGAAACTTGCCATAAACACCAAATCAGCTTTTATGACCTTCGCAAAAGAAAATAAAGTAAACATGCTTCTTCAAAACTGGAAAGATAAATAGTAAAACCACCTGCCAAACATAGGAGAGATTTTGCGAAAACTGGCTGTAGACAGCTTAGCCAGCTTAAGAAGTCATTTGACAGCATTCAACCCTTGCATAATCATGAGACATATAACTCCCATTATTTATCCAGATTCAGGAGAGTTTTTCAAGTGCAATCGAGGCTTACCACTAGAGGAATGAGTTTAGAAGGGTGGTTGGTCCTGTGGCATGAAATAAGCTATTGAAGGGAATCTTAACCTTCTTCGTTCTCTTCTAAAAACTCTTCTAACTTCTCAGGGAAAAAAAAAATAATAATCTGGGATTCGAAAAGCAAGGCCAAGGTCTAAACCATATTTAACCATTTTGCATCAGCAGCACCTTTTTTTAGTACATCAACAACAATAAAGTAATAGAAAATTCCAAATCAGGAATACTTCCAGTACATGACTCCATTTACCATAAACATGGCATGATGAACAAATTGCTAACTTGTAAAACATACAAAACCATCAAGCAAACTTGTTCCTATATGGAAACGTATCAAAAATGTCTGAATAATTAGTGGCTAAAACTTCACACACCGGGCACTCAAAGTTCTCAGAGCTGCAAAGGACAAAATACTACCTTAAAGCTTGTAAAACACATATACAACATCATTTCAATTCCTCAAAGGTAAGAGAAACAAACATAGGACAACATCCATATGTTACCACAATACTACTACAACAGCAAAGATATTTATACCAGTCACCTGTCAGAAAATTTAGTAAATTCACAAACAAATCAATGTCTCAGCATATAAGTCTTCTAACACTTCTCAAAGCTAAACCTTACGAAAGTCCAGAAAATATTATCTGCGATCAATGACTAATAACTGCAAATACGATCCTAGTGCAATATCTAACATGTGTCCCCCGAAAATTGTTTAAGACTATATATCACAACGAATAATAAAGTTTTTTGGGACACACTCCTATTGCACAATTCCTAGATGGTATTTCCCATCCAAAACTCCATATACTTCAGAAACAAAAAATGAAAGGGAAAAAAAAAAAAAGAAATCTTAAAACCAAGTTAGACGATAATCCTTTCATTGAGGACGATAATAATCTCATACAACACATTGTCGACGTGGAATTAACAGTGAAATCTCGAACATAGAGCATTTAATATGACAAAACATTAGTCTAATCATCATCATCATAACATCCGAAATCACTAACATTAGATAACATCGACCAAAGGGCTGCCATCTAAGATCCGAAAATTGATAATAATAGATAAAATCGACAAAAGGGCCTCCTTAAAATCGAAAACTAAGACAAACCCACCAATCAGAATCCTCAATCCTGGGCCTTGAGCTTCTCCATCCGCTTATTCAGCTGCTCAATACGAACAACGAGGCTAGTAACGGAGTAAAGCAGCCAGTAGAAGATGAGAGCGGAGGCGATGAGGAGGGCATTACGCTGGGACTTCATGATGGACTTCTGATGTCGGAGATGCTCAGATGGGGTGCAAGATTCAGCGGATTCACAATTGGGTCGGGTCTCGTACTTCCAGTAGATGTCCATTAACAGGAAAAGGCAAAAGGGGACGATGGAGAGAAAAGGTCGAAGAAGACTACGAGTTACGCTGAGGAGCCCCTTGCGAAGTGGGTCGAGGCCGGGGATTGTGAGCAGGAGAAGCATAATTGCTTCGGCTCCAGCTGCATAGCCTAGCACCACCCACTCTAACGCCATCGGATCTGGTATTCGGTGCGACTGGATTGGATCTCTCTGTGTGTTTTACCGTGTGTGTTCTGCGCGTGATTTGGGCGGAGAAGAAATGTGTCGCGTGATGAGAAAGAAGTACTATTGCTTTGCGGTTGCTTAATTGGGGATGCTTTTCTTTCCTTTTAGTTTTCCTTTTATTTATTTTTTATTTTTTAATTTACTACAGTTATTCTTTATTAGATTTTCTTTTTTTTTTTAGAGAAATTGGATTTTCTTTTTGACATCTCTTACTCTTTTTTGAAATTTTATTAATGTTCATATTATTGGAAAAATTTGTAACTTGGAGAATTTGTGTACAAACCAGTAGGAAAGACTATGAATGGATGAAGTAAAAATAATAGGCTTTGACATGTATATCACTTTTCTTAAGGAAATTTGCCCCCACTATTTTGCTACTTAGGTTTAATGGCAATCCAGGAATAACAAAGCCAAAACCTATATTTCCCTCTAGCAAAGAGAAATACCCCCAAGAATGAAAAGAGAATAATAATGCTTCAATCTAAGGAAGAATAATGCTTCATGATGATTTGAATATCTAAAACTCTAGTACTTATAGAGTTTTTCTCAGATCTCCTTTTTGAATATTCATGTCTTTTGAATACATTTATTCATGAAAGGATACCTTTTCATTTGAAGACATTCAAATGAAATGGTACCTTTACAATTCAAACTGAATGAAAACATGTCTTCTGAACATTAAAACTTCTTCCTAATTATTATATTGTGTTTGTTGGAAAAGTCTCTTGAAGAAAACTCTTCAAATTTGCAAACAAAAAATTTAAATGTCATTTTTCTGGGATCAGTCGCGGCTTGAGACTTGACCTTTCTGTCCGCGGCTCAAGCCGTGGATTAGAATCGTTTTTCTTCTATCCACGAGCCGCAGGCTAAGTCGTGGCCTCCTTCCCCGTGGCTCAGATCGTGGCTCGCAGACAGAATGTTTCTATCCATGGCCGCGATGTGAGCCGCGCTGCAGCTCACACTGCGGCTTGGAACAGAAATATTCTGTTCTTTTGATCAATGAGCCACGACCTGAGCCGCGGTCTCCCTACCCACGGCTAGCCATTGTGGCCATGATTCGTGGCCAGATTTTGGCTTAATCCAAGCCCAGATTGTAGCCTTATTTTATGTCCAATTTTCTAACATTTGTAGATGAATTAATTCATCATTAATTAACCAAATTCTTTCATCACTAACTATTACCAACAATCCCCCACTTAGTTAGTGATGAAATGTATCAGAATTTATTAAGATATATGCATACAATAGGTGTCTTTCGCATTAAACCTATTATTAGCATAAATAGTTCAAAATCATATTAAAATTAATGGTAAACTTGAGCTTTTAAACCATAATTCCTTAATAATATGATCAGAAAGATTTATGCACATAAATCTTATCTTTTTTTCTTAAACATTCACCATTAGCTTTAGCACCGTAATATGGCCTTGTGCTACTTTTTGAATTCATAAAAACTTACAAAGTTTATTATCCAACTTTGTTTGAAGCGGCACCACTTCTTGTGTTCATATAGGTGAAGTTACCTTTTTGAAGTCTTATAATATGACTTCCTTGTTCTATTTTCTTGAACACATGTTACTTCATTAAGAATAATTATTATTATTATTCAGCCTGCTTTTCATAAGTACTTATAAATTACCAGTACTTGCTACTAGTCAACTAATAACTCATTCTTACCTATTAAACCTTTAGTATTACTTTACAATAGTAAAGGTTAGGTTCCTATTATTATTTGACAAAATCAAAATGGTCTAAGTCCCATATCTATTGCTGTACTTTTGACCATGTCTCTTGAGAGTCCTTTTGTTAAAGGATCAGCAAGATTATTTATAAATCGTATGTAGACAACTGTTATTACTCCATCTGAGATTAATTGTCTTACATACTCGCGTCTTAAAGCAATATGTCTTGATTTGCCATTATATATTCGACTAAATGCTCTAGCCATAGTTGTTTCACTATCACAATGCAAAGAGATGGCTGGCATTGGTTGTGGCCACAACTCTATATCTAGTAACAAATTTCTTAGCCATTCTACCTCTTTGCCTACCGCAGCTAGTGTTAGTGTATGCCTAAAACCAAGTTAGTTTTTGAGATTTTTATTACGCTTATTTCGTGTTATACTTATATATGTGGCATTTTCTTTGTCATTTAATACTTGTTATCAATATTACTTGTTTATTTGATAAAGTCCATAGAATATTAACTGTGTATAAGAGATTGTAAGAGTTACAATGATGAGACTCTTATTACACATAAAGTTATATTTTTAAATATCCCTAATCATAGTATTAATGAGATTGGACATCATTAATATGGGAAGACTAGCACATACTTTGCCTCTACTTAGGGTAAGTAGTAGTTGATCTCGTCAACTATGGTGTGCAACACTTAAGCTGGTATGTGGATGCTTGTTAGAGAACAAGTTCATTGGATTGATCCGCCAAGAGTTAATATTCATAGTGCTAATGAATTATACTCTTAATGGCAATGGTGTAAGTGATCCTTAGACTTGAGATTACCATGGCATCCTGAGTGTAGATTGCTATGCTTTGACTCTATTGCTCGGTGCTCGTAAAAGAGTAGCCTATACGGTAGAGATTGGGTATAGTATGAAGCATGGAAGGATAGTGAGTAATCGATATAGGATTCACCACTCCTTATTATAGGAGAGTATATCCCGGATTGGCCACTTGTTGAAATATGACTTAAAGAATCTTTTGCGCAAAAGTGAAAGTATGACTTGAAAGAGTTTCAAGGTTATACTTTTATGGAAAGTTATATTTCGGGAACAAGAAATCATTAATTAGTCATTTAAAGAGTGCGCACTACACTCTTAGACTAATTGGGATATAGTGTGGTGAAAGGATATTAATTACACGGTAACATTGTCATTGATAGGTGTAGTCTACCATGGCTTTCCTATTCACTTGGGTGGTCATGATGCATTGCTAGACGCCACTCATGATCTATAAGTGCAAATTAATTAATTAGTGAATTAATGATAAATTAAAGTGTTAATTTATCTGGCTCTTAATTAATTAATTAATGAGTTATAATTTGTACTTATTGCCAACGTGAATGGAAACCTAATGGGTCACACACAATAAGAACATGGTCTTTGGGTTAAATTGTTATTAAGATAAGTATATGATACTTATGGGGTCAATTTATGTGATAAATTAACTTAAAGGACTTAATTATAAATATTCTAAGTCTTGATGGAAATTAGTTTCCTAAAAGGAATTAAGAAGCTATTTGGTTTCCTTTTGGAATAGGTTTCCTAAAGGAATAGGATTAGCTTAAGGTAAGCTTCCTAAACCTTCTTGGTTTCCAATTGCTCTTGTTTCCTTAAAGACTAGGATACTACATCTATAAATAAGTCCATGCCTTGACTCTTGATTGATTGATGAAACACAAGATAAAATTTAGAGAGAGAAAAATTGAGAGAGGCGTGTTTTCTCCCAAGAAAAACGCCACACCCTCTTCTCCCTAAGGGTTAGGGTTTTGTCTTCTTCCTCTTCTTGTTCTTGTGTTCTTCATGATATTCAAGGGAGCTAGCACTCAAAAGGCAAGGAAAGCTAAGCCCAAAGGTTCCTAAAGATCATGTTTGTGTGGATACTGTTGGAGGCTCGACACTTGGAGAGCTTTTCATGGTAGATCAACACCTTCATCGAATAGGATCTTGCCCTTTGAAGCATAGAAACCTTCTATGCTTGAGGTATTTGTGCTAAATACCCTTTAATCGTATAGATTACATCAAAGAGATCCATGGCTAAGGTAATAAATTTTTAAATTTTCCGCTGCGTTACTCCCCTTATTACCTTACAGCTAGTGCTAACTCTATTGTAGAGTGAGTAATACAAGTTTGTTTCTTTGAAACCTATGAGATAGCTCCACCATCCAGTTTAAATATCCAACCGGATGTTGATTTATTATCTTTCACACTAGTTATCCAACTAGCATCACTATACCCTTCTAGTACTGAAGGAAACTTGTTATAAAACAAACCAAAGGATTTTGTCCTTTTAAGGTATCCTAGTACTCTTCCAATGGCTTTCCAATGATCAGTACTAGAATTATGAGTGTATCAAGAAAGTTTGCAAACAGCATATGCAATATCTAGTCTAGTACAATACATAGCATACATCAAGCTACCTATAGCACTTGCATAGTCTAATTAACTAATTGACCTTCCGGAATTCTCTACTAATTTATTAGAAACATCAAATGGGGTATTTACTTCTTTTATTCCCAAATAATCAAATTTGGTTAATACTTTGTCAATATGATGTGATTGACATATACCATAACCCCTACTATGCTTCTTAACTTTGATCCCTAAAATAGTATCTACTTCTCTAAAATCCTTCATTTTGAATTTAGAAATTAGATACTCTTTAGTTTCATTGATCTCTTGCATATTAGTTCCTGTGATTAACATGTCATCTACATAGAGACATATTATCACTCCATAATCTTTGGTGAATTTAGAATAAATACACCTATCTGCCTCATTGTGTCTAAAGCCATTTGATAAAACTACTTTATCAAATTTCTCATGTCATTGTTTAGGTGCTTGCTTTAAATCATACAAGGACTTAATCAATTTACAAACTTTCTTCTCATTTCCTGGAAGTACATACCCTTCGGGTTGCTCCATATATACTTCCTCATTTAAATCACCATTTAAAAATACTGTTTTTACATCCAATTGATGTAAATGCAAATCATACATGGATGCTAAAGCAAATAGTATTCTTATAGAAGCAATTCTAGCAACTAGAGCATATGTATCAAAGTAATTAATACCTTTTTTTTGTTTAAAACCTTTAGCTACTAGTCTTGCCTTAAAGGTTTGTAGAAAACCATCTGTGTTATGTTTTTTTTTAAATATCCACTTACATCCTATTGGTTTACAGCTAGGAGGTAAGTCACATAACGTCCAAGTACCATTTGACATAAGAGAATCCATTTCATCTTCAATTGGCTCTTTCCAATAAGCAAAGTCTCTAGAAGCCAAAGCTTCTATATATGTCTTAGGATCCTCTTCCAAATATAGAATCATAGGTATTTTGTTAAATACCTTATCTCTACTTCCTTCAACTAGAAAGACTATAGATTGTGAAGAAATAAATTTTGGATCAAAATCCTTCTCTTTTCTGATTCTTTTACTTCTCCTAAGTTATTGAGGAGGTTCATCAATCTTACGTTTGTTCATCAAAGAAGAATTAGAATCCATCTTAGTATCTTGTGGTGATAAATTAACTGTAGGTTTCGTTGAATCATTTAGAAAACTAGTTTCTAAGAATTCAATGTCTCTAGACGCTACTATAACATTTGAGTCTATATCTAAAAGTCAATAGGCCTTAGAACTTTCAGCATATCCCACAAATATACTTTTAATGGCTCTTGGACCTAATTTCGTTCTTCTTGAATCAAGTACTCTATAATGGGCAATACAACCCCACACCCTCAAATAACTCAAATTAGGTCTTCTTCCTTTCCATAATTCATAAGGTGAAACCTTAAATTTTTTTGATGGTATTCTATTGCGCACATGACAAGCTGTCAGTAATGCCTCTCCCTAAAGATTAAATGGAAATTTTGCATGCATTAGCATTGCATTAACCATATCAATCAATGTCCTATTCTTTCTTTCAGCTAGTCCATTTTGTTGAGGAGTATAGGTGCACTTGTTTGATGAATAATGCCATTATCTTCAGAATAAATAGAAAATTCAGTTGGAAAATACTCTCCACCTCTATCACTTCATAGGATTTTGATCTTCTTTTCCAATTGATTTTCTACCGAAGTTTTAAACAATTTAAACATACTAAATACTTGATCTTTAGTTTTCATTAAATATACACATGTATATCTAGAGTAGTCATCGATAAATGTAATGAAATATCTATTTCCTCCTCTAGTTAAATGACCATTTAATTCACATATATCTGAATGTATGATTTCTAATAAACTAGATGTTCTATCATGCTTTGGAAATGGAATCTTAGTCTTTTTAGATTTTATGCAAGTTTCACATTTTCCAAAGTTTGAATTTGAACAATTAATCATACCTTGTCTTAACATGTATTTAATGGACTTAAAATTAACATGTGATAAACGATCATACCATAAACAAATTGATAACTCAACAACATAAGCTGAAATATTTATTTATTGATATTCAACTTATACATTCTATTTCATGAGTACCCTTGTCCAACAAATACATTATCTTTGGACAAGATCACTTTTCCTGCCTCTGTTACACTATTTTTATCAAGAGTACTTGCTGAAACTACATTTTTCCTAATGTCTGGTACATGATACGCATTGGTTAAAATCAAAGTTTTCCTAGAAGTGAACTCTATTTCAACAGTTCCTTTGCCTTCCAATTTTGACAAGTTGTTGTTTCCTATTACAACCATTTCTGGTTCTTGAACAACTTGGTATTGTTTGAGTCACTATTGTTCTTGTAAACATGAACCGAAGCACCTGAATCATACCACCAGTCCATTGATTGAGCGCTTTGTCAAGTTGCACTCGGTCACCATGTTGATTGATAGTCCTCCAACCATGGCAACTATTTCAGCAGTTTGTTGGGAAGTGTTTTCTACCACATTTGCTCCCTTTTGTCCAGCATTTGATTTTATCTTCAACTTCTTGAAGAATCTGCACTCTTTCTTAAAGTGCCCTTTTTTTTTCCACAGAAAAAACATGACTTGTCTTTCTTGTTAGTAGTAGCATTAGTAGACAAATTCTCATGTTTTCTCTTTTTGCCAGACTTGTTAGTGTTCTTTTCTTTTGTCATGGACTCTACATTATTCACTTTAGTACCATTTTCCAAAGTAAATTTGTTTTCTTGAACTCTAGTTTCTTCTTCAATTCGAATATGCTTTGTCAATTGGTCTATAGTGAAAATTTCAGAAGTGTGCAATAGTTTCTTTCTATAGTCATTCCAAGTGGATGATAATTTTGCAATCACAACACCCACTTGAAGTTGATCAAACACTTCTATACCTACATTTTTTAGTCTAGACACTAGTAAGAGCAATTCATCTATTTGACTCATAATGAATTTACTATCTATCATTCCAAACTCAAAAAACTTCATAGAAAGAAATCTATTCATATCTTGTTTTTCAAACATATACTTATTTTCCAAGGCCTTCTAGATTTCAGTGGGAGACTTGATGTCTTGGAATAGATCATACAAACGGTCTGAAAGAGCATTGAGTATGAAGCCTCTACAACGAACTTCATCTTCTTCTCTCTTCTTTCGTTGTGACTTTATTTCTTCAGATTCACCCTCCATTGGTTCAAGGATCTTTGGCAAGTTTTCTCCCAATATGTATGCCCTTCCTAACTCCATCACGAGAAACCACATTTTTTCCTTCCATCTTGTGAAGTTGGTGCCATCAAACCGGTCCAACTTGATCATTTTGGACTTGAAGAACTTGTTCATCATATTTTCTGCACTTGTGCCTTCCATGGTCTTCAAAATTTCCTCAAGATTGTTGGAGAATTTGTGTACAAACTAGTAGGAAAGACTATGAAAGGCTGAAGTAGAAATAATAGGTTTTGACGTGTATATCACTTTCCTTGAGGAAATTTGCTGCCACTATCTTACTACTGGGGTTTAATGGCAATCCCCTCCAGGAATAACAAAGCCAAAACCTGTATTTCCCTCTAGCAAAGAGAAATACCCCCAAGAATGAAAAGAGAATAATAATGCTTCAATCTAAGGAAGAATAATGCTTCATGATGATCTGAATATCTAAAACTCTAGTACTTATAGAGTTTTTCTCAGACCTCTGTTGCGCCTCGAAATGACACACGGCGGAGTCATTGACTGTCGCATCCCAAAAAGACGGTCTAGTCTGAGACCCTTTTTGAAAAGATAGGTTTTGGAAAAACCGTGCGTGTGTGAGAAAAAATCGAGTTTTAGCGAAAAAGTGCTATTTAGTAAAAAGAAATGGTATTTTAAAAGAAAATAAGGCCGGGACTAAAAGTGCGACAGTTTTGGCCAACCGATTTTTGAAAAAGGGTTTTATTTAAAAAAAAATGGAGTCGCCACTTGGTATTGAGTTCAGGTGTACCAAGTCACCCGAAAAAATTGTTTAAACAAAACAAAAGTAAAAATTTAAAAAAATTATTTAAAACCCTTTTCTGACTCCGGTTTACGAAAAATGAGAGCAAAAGGTCCGGGAGTTACATTTGAAGAAAGGGAAGGCAAAGGCTTGCACCTAAGGCACCTCTTTCTACCTAGCCGAAGCTAGTTGTGAAGTTTAATCAAAATTTCCTAAATTAACCCTTAAGTTCTATTGCGTTCGGATGTATCTAAATGAATGCAAATCCTAAGTCTAAATGTGAGTATCGGGAGGGTTGGTATGTTCCGTCAAGGCTTGGTCAAAATTATTGCATTAATTTCAAAACTCGAATCGAGACCTCGAGGGAGTCACGAGTGTCTATGCAAAATGAGATGCAAAAAGAAAAGAAAATAATAATATATAGTAAGTGAAGAAAGAAAGTGGGTATGCAACATGACGGGTACGGGAGACTAATAACTCGTAACTGAATGTTTCTATTCACGGAGGGAGGAACGGCATGTACGGCACCGCTTCCCACGTGAGTAGGTGACTATTTCTAGTCGGATAACACAAAAATGACCTAAATTCTAAGCGAGATATAACCTAGATATCATGTATTTGAAGATATGTCAAAAATAAACAAATAATAATAATAATAAAAATCATACAAAATGGAAGAAAAGCTAAAAATGTGCGAAGTGGGATGTAAAATGCACACGAGTGCACCTAACACTAAAATGCCCTAAGGGTCTAGTATTGGACTAGCCCGTTCTAAGAATATCCCACTAGCGTTGGACTAGCGGGGAAGTGAGAAAACCACAACTAGCGTTGAGCTAGTGTGGTGACGAAACAATAAAGTTGATAAAAGCATGCATTAAAATAATAAAATATGAATCAAAGCAAGTAAACATATAAAGACATACAAGATCACATAGGAGCACATAACACATAATCATGCTATTCTAGATGCAAAAATCCTAATTAAAAGCGGTAAAACAAGTAAGGACATCAATACACAAAAGCAAATAAGCCCTAACTATTACATCGGGGGATTTAATTTACAATTTAAAGGAAAAAAGGGTAAAAATGACCTATCTATTACACTTACTATCTAAAATACAAAATTTGCTAAAAATATGAGAAAAATAATCTAACTATTACATTGACTAACTAAATACAAAAATATGCCAAAATAAAAGAAATTGTGATCTATTCTATCACATTTTTGCCAAATAATAAAATTACAAACTAAATAGCATAAAGTAAACAAATATGTAAAAAGTAGATGAAAATAAGAAAAATCATTGAAGAAAATGCATAAAAATCACGTAGGAGCACATTGAAGCACATAAAAGAAAAATTAATGAAGGATAGCGATACATCGTTGAAGACCCGGTACCAATACTTAAGAAAATGAACACACAAGTCAAGGTATCTCAATATAAGTGAATTAAAGCGTAAAATGTGTAAGTGTTGACAAATTACGGTAACCATGTAAAATGTAGCAACTTAAGGGACTAAAAAATAAATTCTATAAAATTGGGGGCAAGACAATAAACTGCAACAAGTATGGGGTAAAATCGAAAATTATAGGATATAATTGTAAGAAAATAAAATCTAGGGGGTCAATCTATAAATTAGGACTTAATTGCATCAAGCAAAAGAAATTTAGAGAGGGTGATTAATAATACACAATAAAGCAAGGATTAAAGCACATAAAAAATGAAAAGAAGAGAAAATATTAAGTTGAAGTAAGCTGATTAGCTAAATTAATTTAATTAGCTAAAATAACTCATCTTTCTAAAACAAATCACCCAAATTACAAACTAAATAAAACATTAATAAACAAATCAATCAAAACTAAGAAAAAGAAAACAAGCAAACTAACACTAAACGATGAAAAACTCCCTCAATTGATTATCTTCAAATCTTTTCCCAATTAACAACTAAAACTACACAAAAATATAAAATGCCCAAAAATAAACCAAACCCCAGATGTCCATGGGTTCTTCTTATTTATTTATTTATTTTTTCTGAAGAGGGTTCTTCTTATTTTCAATTCACAAGTGCAAAATTTCCCCTAATATACAACTCCCTTTTCTTGTTCATCCCTCTCTCTCTTATTTTTCTCTCTATTCTTTCATCTATCTGTCTTCTCTTCTCTTTTCTTTTTATTTTCTCTCCTCTAGCTTTTTCTTTTTCTCAGAATCCCTCTGTTTCTCCGATTCCTCTGCTCTCTCTCTTTTTTATGATTCTTCTCACTCTCTCGCATCTCTCTCTCTCTCTCTCCCTAATTATTCTTCTTTCTTCCCCTCCGATTCTCTCTCTGTTTTCTCTTTGATTCCCCTCTGCTATCTGTCTCTACTGCTCCCACTCTCATCATCTTTGTTCTAGCTCTCTCCATTTCAAATTAGTTCTTCAAACGAAAGTAAAGAAATCAAAATTCCCTCAATTCTTTCCAACAACTTCGTTACAATTAACCATGTCTAAGCACCAATTTCATTAATTGAATGATAAACAAGAGAACATGAACAGAGAGGGCCAGAAGTGCTACCTATTTTGGGGAGGAAAGAAATTGATACTGGCAATTTTTTGGTGGTGGAGGGTCGTGATGGAGCCGCGAGTTTGCTGGTGGCAGCACTATCTTTTGGTGACTGGTCCGATGATGGTGTCATGCTGGTCAATTGGTGGAGTTCCTTGCTAGGCAGTGGCGAAAGTAGTGACAAAAATGGTCCAGGTGACAGCAGTGGTGATGGTTGAGCTGGGCTGTTGTTTGGCAGCTGATGGTGTGTTGGGCTTTTTGTTTGTTGTTTCTGCAGGTGACGGAGTAGATGGTTAGGGATGGTGGCATTGTAGTTGGTCACGGTGGCAGAGGGCAATCGGTGGTGGTGGCAGAAATTAATGGTTGATTGCTGTGGAGTTTTTGTTGACTGGAACAAGGGAGTTAACAATGACCATTTGAGGGGGGTTGTTTGGTGCGTTTGTAACAGCTGGTCTTGACTCGGTGTGCTTAGTATTGGTTTGTTTGTGAACCGAGTTTTGTGTGTGACTGGGAATGGTGACTCCGTGGACCGGATATGATGGGTATTTTGATGACTGATCTGGGTTATTTTGAGTGATGGCGGATTGGTTTTTTCGATGGAATTTGGGGCAGATTGGTTTGGGTTATTTGGGGCTATGACTTGGGTTTCTGGTTGCAGGGATGGAGAGTAGGTGAATTGGTTGTTGTTTTTGGTGGTACAATGGAGAAGCATTGAATGCCCTGCTGGAGTCTGGGTTTTGAGTGGAATTTGGGCTGTCTGTATTGGATTGCTTTTACAGGTTATGGGCAAGAAGGAAGGGGCGGTCTTGGGGCTGAAACTTGATGCTTCATGGTGGTGGATTTGTTTGTGAGTTTGTATGTGAATTGGGTGATTGGTGTGTGTGTATGTGAGTTGTAGGATTGTGTGTGAGTTTATTTGTGTGTCTGCCTGTGTGTGTATGTTGCTGATGGTGGCGCAAATAGAGTTTGTGATTGTGTGTGTTGTGAGATTGTGAGTCCAGGTGTGCCTCTGTGTGTGTATATTTGTGAGCTTTTTTTTTTTGGCTATGTGTGCTTGTTTACAACTGAGCATTTGTTAGTCTGTGACTGTGTGTTTTGAATGTGTGATCGTGTGTGTGTGAATGACTCTGTGTAGTGTGTGTGTGTATAAGGGCGTGAAATGGTCTGTGCGTTTGTAGCTATGTGCTTGTGTGATTGTGAATGTGTTTGAATGATTGTATTTGTGTTTGTGAGTGTTTGAATGACTGTGTTTGTGCATGTTTTAATGCGTGTATTTGTGTGTGTGAAGAGAACCTGTGATTGTGTGTGTGGTGTGTGTATGTGTACGTGTGTTGTGTGTTAGTGAATGTGTGGAATTGTGGAATATATTGTGTGAATTTGGGAGAAGTGTGTGAGGTAATAGTGGAGTGTGCGTGACTATGTGTGCTGGAAATTAAAATTGTGTGTGAAGTGGTGTGTGAAATAGTGTGTGAATTGTGTGTGAAGTATGCGTGAGTGAATGTGTGTTTATGTAATTGTTTTCTGTGTGTGAAAATGTATGACTGATGTGTGTGAATGTGAGTGTGTTTGTGTGTGCAAGTGTGTAAGATTGTGAGCTAGTGTGTGAGAGAGAAAATGCAAGAAGGGTATGGAAGTGTGTGTAGTGCGTGAGAGAGAAAATGCAAGAAGTGTATGGGAGTGTGTAGTACGTGAGAGAGAAAATGAATAGGAAGTGGAAGAGTGTGTGTACTGTGTAAGAGAGAAAGTGAATATGAAGTGTGTGTTCTTGGTGTTCTAGGTGTAGGTTGAAGATGTACTAGTGTGTGTTCTAGGTGTTCTAGGTGAAAACTTGAAGATACACTAGTGTGTGTTCTAGTTGTTATAGGTGAGAACTTGAAGATACACTAAGACCTAGTAGGTGTTCTTGGTGAAAACTTGAATATAAATGTAGGAAAAAGTGTGTGTTTTTTGTGTTCTTGGTGTAATCGAAAAACTAAAAACTCTCTCTAGGTTTTTTTTTTTTTCTCTTTCTCCCCTTTTTTTAATCCCCAAGTGGGGGTATTTGTAGTGCCCAAAAGACTTATCTTCCAAAAAATGACTAAAAGACCAAAACGCCTTTAACTACCAAAATTACAACTTTATCTTTACAAAAACATTAAAATCTATTTTCTCTCACAAAAATGAAAAAAATTAAGAAAAATATAAATAATAAATTTATTAATAGCAATTCACCCCGAAACAAGTTAGAAAAACTTAGAAACATGCTTAAGAACCTAAAAGTGAATTTGGGACAAAAAAAAATGGAGAAAAATGTTCAGGAGGCGAAATGATTATTTTGCCTTTGTACTGTCAAAATGTATGAAAAATATCAGTTAGCCTTGAAAAATTATCAAAATTAAAAATAAGCTTAAAATCCTAGAAAATACATTTATGACTCAAAAAATAACAAAAAATGGGTTAAAATGTGAAATGACGATTTTGTCCCTTAACACAGTATTTACAGAGGAAATAGCAATCGTCTCCAAAAAAATCAAGAAAATTTAGAAACATGCTTAAAGAATTAGAAAAATAAATTTGGAACCTAAAATGAGCTAAAATGGTGTTCGCGAGGCAAAGTTACCATTTTGCTCTTTTGCTGATAAAAATATAAAAAGAATACCAATTAAATCTGAAAAAATCATAAAAATTAACAAATTCGTATGAAAGTAAAAATATGAACTTAAAAACCCCCAAAGCTAATGAAAAAATATTTACAAAGAAAAATTACTATTTTACCCCCGAGACTATTGAAAAATTAAACTTTGACCCAAAAATATAAACATGCCTCCCAATTTTTGAAAATAAATGGTGTGTCAAAATTTGGTGTCTACAACATCCTTTTTGAATATTCATGTCTTTTGAATACATTCATTCATGAAATGATACATTTTCATTTGAAGACATTCAAATGAAATAGTACCTTTACACTTCAAACTGAATGAAAACATATCTTCTGAACATTAAAACTTCTTCCTAATTATTACATTGTGTCTGTTGGAAAAGTCTCTTGAAGAAAACTCTTCAAATTTGCAGACAAAAAATTTAAACGTCATTTTTCTGCGATCAGTCGTGGCTTGAGCCGCGACCTTTTTGTCCGCGGCAATTAGAGTCGTTTTTCTTCTGTCCACGAGCCGTGGGCTGAGCTGCAGCCTCTTCACCAACGGCTCAGGTCGCGGCTTGCGAACAGAATGTTTCTGTCTGCGAGCTTGAGCGACGGACTCCCTACCCATGGCTTGTGTTGTGGTTGGCCATTGTGGCCTTGATCCGTGGCCAGATTTTGGCTTAATCCAAGGCCAGATTGTAGCTTTATTTTATGTCTAATTTTTCAACATTTGTAGATGAATTAATTTATCATTAATTAACCAAATTCTTTTATCACTAACTATTACCAATAGGCGAATCGAAGTCAACCTCTTTGCTATAACTTGGAATTTCCTTCTAAAGTCTAAACTAATATTAGTAATTTATAATAAGTGGTAGCAGGGAGCCCGTCACCACCGCTCCCTAGATCCATTGATGCGTGCATAGATAGTTTAGTAATTGCAAACAAGCCTTTTATAACATACAAGGATATTTTGGTATTGCGACTGCAGCTCGTTTATTCAAATAAACATGATACAAAAATAAGTTAATGCCAAACACTTTTTTTTTCACGAAAAAAATGTTAACATTTACTGTCCATGAAACTTGACCAAATTACGAATCGAACTCTAAGATTTGGCCAAATTATATTTATCCATAACACCATTCAAGCCTAACTAATAAAAACCACAGAATGATAAAAGTACCCCTGTGCAGGAAAACAAAAACGAAATTTGAGACCGAGCCTTTTTTTTTTTTTAATCATATCATACACTAATAATGCCTAAAAATTTTATAAAAATAAAAAATCCAAGGATTTGAATAAGAAAGAAGAAAAAGAAAATTAAAAAAGAACAAAAAATGGAAAATATTGCTGAGAAAATGTAGTAAAAATCAATCGTCCTAGAAAGTGTTTCCCAAACAATACTGAGAGAGGCAAAAATAAATTTAAATAAATACCTATTTAAGCTGGCTATCATTGATGCTAAAGACCCATTTTCAATTTTTTTTTTCATTTGCTTTTGGCTTCTGATTTCGAAAAAAAATTTTTACAATGTTCTCAACCGTTTTTTAACCCTGTTTTTAGATTTTTATTGAATTAAAATAGAAACAATTGATTTTTAACTTTTTAAAAATCAATTTTTACAAAAATCATAATTAGTTGAGAACAATTTAAAAAAGATTTGCTGCATTTATTTAACAAAAACCCAAATAAAGTCACCAAGACCACCACTATCACCTTGTGCCATTCCGACTTCCAATTTTTCCTTCCCAAGCCACTTGCTCCAATTAGCTTCTCTTGGCCAGAAACACTACTTACTCAAGCCACTTTCTCTAAGAATGGCAATTTTTGACATGACCCGGAAACACAATATGAATCTAATACGAAAATAATGAGTTTGGTCAAGACTGAGCAGGTTTGGATCAGAATCGGGTCGACCTGACTGACCTGCCAAGCAAACGGGTTAGGTTGGGGTTGACATCAGATTAACCTGTTTGATTTGAAAAAAACAAAAAATAGGTCGAGTTCGGGTCGACCTGTTTGACCGAAAAAAACTTCACATTAAGGAAATTTTCAGGTCAAACGAGTTGGCCCGTTTGACTCAAAAACCTCCTCAATAATGACATGTGTGAAGTTTTTTTTTTCAAATTCGCAAGTCGACCCACCAATCCATGACGAGTCGTGTTCGAAATGACTCTTTTCGGATTGACGGGTTAGCGAGTCGAGTTTGGATTATTGGATTAACTGTTATACTTGAATTTCAACCCGACCCACCAACCCAAACATTGCGACCTCTTTCTCTACCACCACCCCATACCGCAGAACCCACCCTTCACTCAATAGCTATTTTTTCTAAAAAGCAACTCCCTTTTTTCGCTCCTTTAAGTTATATCCCATCTTTCTATCACTGCTTCATTCCTCCGCCTTCACGCTCTTTGCGTTACACACGCATATTCTGTGGAATAATTTAATAGCGAGGACGTGTGGCAGGCTTTTGTTGATGGGTCCCAATTGAATTTGCTTCATGGGCTCAGGACCAAAGGCCCATGATACAAACTATGGCCGACAAACAATTTGTGTTGGACAACCCTGAATCGAAGAAGCTGATGTCATTTGAAAAAAAAAAAAAAAATTGCAAATGGAATCATATTCGATTTTATTAAAAACTTTTTCTAGGTGGCAACAACAAAGCAGAGAAACATGTCCTATTCAAGTTACGAGATAATTCCATTTGATTCCACAATTTTCTTAGAGCTTGCTAGGGATGTTAATGTTCTTGACTTTGGCAGGCCTAGGAGTAGTATCCTTAGGCACAACCACAGTAAGCACACCTTCACATCCTCCGGCAACTCGATTTCCCTCAAAATCCAGCTTTTCCCGTCAGCCCTCCTCCTCCTCCTCCTCCTCCTCCTCCTCCTCCTCTTCTCTCTGCCACGTGCCACACCACATCTTTCTCTTTCCCCTGATCCCTATCCTCCTCTTTAGCTTCCGCCTTTATCACCAGTACATTCCCTTCTTCCACTTGTACCTTTATTTCATCCTTGTTATACCCTGTAAAAAAATCAAATAAATTGGAAAAAAAACCCATCAAAATTATGATCATAGCTAAAGAAGTTATAAGATTTTTAAGGAAGGAAAAAAAGAAAAGAAACCTGGGACGTTGACTTTGAAGATCTGGGCATGAGGGGATTCGAGCCAGTCTAGGAGGGCCGATGAACCTTGGGACGTACGATATGTGGTGGGACTCCAGAAAAATCGTCTGAAAGGGTCACCAAATAGAGCCATTTATTGGTGTTTTCTGCCTTCTTTGCTGGATATTTACGTGTGTAGAATTCGTTACAACAAAGCCGCGCCTGCGTATACACGTGCAATTTAGGGAAGGGTGTGCTTGTTTATATTACACTATTATATAAGGAGTTAAATCTACTAGAAAAACTGGTGGAAACTTCTCGTAATATTATCCTTCGATCCTTGTAGTACCTTGAGAAGATGACTGGGGCTAAATTTTTAGGCGGACCATGCCCACGATTTTTCTTATGAATTTTGTAATCTAAAATTCATGTTAATAAGAAAGTAATATAAAAAAATTTGTACGATTTTATTATAAATTAAAAGATTTACAAATAAAATCGTAAACTGAGTTTATTTAAGAATTTTTGGATAACGGGTAATTAAAAAAAGGTGCTCAAACACGTGAGGTCGCATGCGTTGAGATTTGGATTGTGAATTCAATTTTTTCATTTTTCTTAGATTATACACTATTCTTAAATATTTTAAAGACCTTATAGTATACAAAAAGGTCACAATTAGGGGTGTGAAAAATAAAATTTAAAATTAGAGTTGTGAAAGATAAAATTTAAAAAACCGAAAAACTCATAAAACCAAAATGGCTCAAAACGAAAAATAGAGTAACTAAACTAGAAATTAAAAATGATGGTTCAGGTATTTGAATATATATGAAAAGAATAAGATTAAGGTAAAATGTTTATTTTTTTATAAGATTAAGTTACCCAAACTCGTGTGGGTGTATGTGTGTGTAAGATTAATTAATTTTTTTTTTAACTTTTTGGTGTTAAATTATAGTATAAAATCTGTGGTGAAGAATAAGTTTTGATTGTTTTAAAAAATTGGACAATGTGAAAAAAATGTTGTGATTTAAAATTTTTTAAAAATAGTGATGATATACTTTGGTGGTAGATATTTGTTTTATTTGTATCGGTCTATTAAATACGATTTATTCTTTAATTGGACAAATATTGTCTGCTGTAAAATTGTAATATTAGAATCTTGATCTAATTCTCATGGACAAAGAACAAATTATGTTTATCTTTTTTGTCTAAGTACAACAGGGTTTGTCATTTTGTATACCAGAGCCTATTCAATCATATAATCGGTTAACCGGATGAATAGGATAATGTACATATACAAGTTTGTAATTTTTACATACAAATAGTTAGACTTAGTCAAATATACAATTTCTCATATCAGCATGTGTGTTTAGATTGGCCCTCCTAGACTTAACTGGTGATTAGTGCATACTAATGGATGCATTAAAGCCATACGTCTCAGGTTCGAGGCTGGTAATATTCAAAAGCATGTGTGTTTAGACTACAAATTCTCATATCAGCATACGTGTTTAGACTGCAAAATTTACAAACAAAACTGCACCACTAATATCAAACCTGACAATAGGTGTCACGAAAACACCTAACCTGTTCTTTCTGGAGGCTGCCTAGAAAGATTATATCGTCCCTTAACGGGTTTTGCTTTGTTGGATTGGGAAATCTACCATAACCACATCTCACTTTGGGCTCCCCAGAATGTTCGGCCCTCTGTTATGCGTTTGGAACCTCAGAGGACAATAGGCATTTGTGCCAAACAAGGCAAGTTAAAGGCCTGTGATCAAAATTCATTCAAGTTACTATCACCTTAGAAAAATGTTATAGTTAGGCTAGAGTTTTTTTTTTTTTTTTTTGATAAATCTACACTATTACATGAAGGAAAGAGATTTTGACATTTATAGGATTCGAACTCCCAACTTTTGGGGTGAAGTCATAGAGCTCTAGCCATTCGACCCTCTGTTCGTTTCTAGTAAGGCTAGAGTTATGTGATACTTCTTTTCTCTAAAACTTGATAAAATTTTTTCATAAGTTATCACATTTTTGAGAAAACTTGTCATTTTATTGTCAAGTCACTGTACCACATTCCTAATCTTTAGATTGTGACTAACTTTTAGAGGCAGCTATGTATCTATATCTTGACCACATGATTAGCAAGCTCCTTAAAGATCGAGCCTATGAACTTTTTAAGCTCCCAATTTTAAGCATTGCCTTCAAAACCAAAAGTTTGTCTATGTACTGCCAAAACGATTTGATTGGTTAATTGTACACTCTTATATCATAGTTTTCATATTCCTACAAAACTAAATCAAAACTACACATCGTCCGTGCAATACACCGTGTGAAGGCTTAGTATTTACTCGATTATATGATTTTTGGCATTGGATCGTGTGTGGTGATGGTAGTAATTTAATTAATAAAGCCCAAATATTGAAAGTGATAATCTTTAAAATCTCTAAACTTAGTTGTGGTGCTTTGTTTGGATTACTTATGAATTAGGTGCACATGACATACTATGACAAATAAGCTAACAAGATAACGTGAGGGCTTGCATGAAACATAGTTAAAATTTCAATGACATACTATGACAAATAAGCTAACAAGATAACGTGGGGGCTTGCATGAAACATTGTTAAAATTTCACTTGTTTATCTACTTTACTATTTGTTAATGCAATTATTAAGGTTAGGTTCATGGGATAATGTTAGTGATCAAACTAGATAAATCTAGTTGTTAAATTTGTTACACTTGCAAACTCTAGGATTAAATAGTGATATCAGAATTAAGTTACCAAATTTTAGTTGTTCATGTTAGCACCTAATACTAATACAATTTTTATTGTCCAATAACTTATTTACTTGTGAGGGAAAACATTTATTAGGTCAAGATGAATAGGAAAAATTAATAATCGCACTGGTTAACTCAAGTCAATAAACTTGTTGTATTTGGAAATCCTAAACTAGGTGGTGGTATTATATTTTATTAGTTATAAGGACACACATGCATGGTAACTGAAATAATAAAATTTAACACTTGCAAAGCATCTTAATTGATATATTATACATTAACAAAGCAAGAAAATAAAATGAAAGAAAGAAATGGCATGACAGATGGCTGGAGTTAGAAATGGACTAAGCAAGTAGGAGAATTTCCAAGTAGGAGGTGGCAAGAGTTTGGAAGTTGTGGGGTGAAGTTGAGAGGTGAAGCTGGTTGCTCAAACAAGTATTGGAATCTAGTCAAGCCAAGGAAACCGTGAGAGCAAACAAATGAAAAAAAAAGGGGTTAAGAAAGCTGGAGATGAGGCCGAGAGAAAGAATGAACAACAGGGTTGAATCAAAGCTAAAATTCTAGGTAAAATTTTGGGCTTGAAGAATTAATTCATGGGAAGGATTTAGAGCTTCAACTCGGCAGATTAGGCTGGCCATTTGGCATCCAAAAAATCAACAAAGAAAAAGATCTCAGTAGGCAAAGACTAGAAGATTAAAAGGAAAACAAGTGAAGATAAGCTGGAAGTTGGGAAACAACTTGAGAACTTGAAGCTTGGACTCCACCCTGGTTGACGGTAACATATTTCTGTAGACTTCCCGGTTGATTATATATGTTATTGACCTAAGTAAAGAACATTATTAATAATTAAAGGGCTATATTTTCTGATATGGAAAAGAAAACGTTAAAGAAATACATAGTATTATAGTTAGGAAACTTGAACACATGCAAACCGCACAGTCAGTATTGTACAGCGTTACAAAAACAGCTGTAACTTGGCATAGAAAACTTAAAATTAAATGATTCTTATTGATTTGGAAACTAGATTCATAGGGATTTAATATGGTGTAAAGCTTGCACTCTACTTATTTGTATATTAATGACAGAAATTGAGCAAATCGGGCTGGACATACAATTCTGCGTAAACAGGATCGGTAAACGGCCAATTTTAGCCATGATTTTGAACCTGTTATAGTGGGAATTTGGGCTGGAGATCTTCATGAAAGTGATAGTCTTTACAATTTAGTTTTCAACCATGTAAGCCACAGGTATTGATTCTAGATAGATTGCCACCAGAATTTGGGCCAAGTGGACTGGAAAACCAGCCCTGCATGAACAGGGTTGGTGATGAACCAGATTTGGAGTCGATTTTGGAATTATTCTTGTCATAATTTGACCTAGTGCCCTTCATGAAACTAGTAGTCATTGGAATGTAGTTTCTATCCATGTAATGATTTTTCTCATATGACTTGTCAATTGAGAGTTATGACCTGTTGAAAATGGGTACTCAATGAAATTGAAAACATGTTTTACAGGAGAAGGAACAGATTTGTGATGGCAATTTAATCGGCTTATGATTAGAACCATGATAAGTGCTAAAGTACATTACTTTTTAGTAGGTTTTTAGGGTAGGTTTTTAGGATTTTTCTATGAGTTTTCCTCTATTTCTTAGCTATTTCTTCTCATTTGTGATTTGAATGCCAAATTGTGTAAAGGTGTGATTTACATGTGATTTGTGTCATTTTCGTAGGATTTGCACATTGCATCACCAATTTGGATCAATTTGGATGGCAATTGGATGATATTTTGAGGTGATTTGAAGTTGGTGATGAGTTAAAGTCAAGAAACCCTCAAAGTGATGCAAAGAAGCAATAGGCGAAGAAGAATTGGAAAAGAAACGGTTTGGCAGCCTGGACATATTTCAGTGATTTCACAATAACTTGAGCTAGAGATATTGGATTAAGGTGATTCATGAAGCATTTTGAAGCTAAGACAATGATCTACAATTCATATGAAGACATCAAAGTCCAGTTCTTAAGTTTCGAAGGTCAAAATTCCAAGTTATTGAAGGATATTTGTACTGCAAGTACTGTTCCGAGCAGTTCTTAGTATTTCAGCTATATCTCAGTGTACAGAGCTTCAAATGATGTGATTCTTGTTGATTTGGAAAGCTTATTTAAAGGGCTAAAACTTTTATGTTTTGAGAAAAAGATAGTTCATCCGTTTTCAAGGTGAAATTTTGCATGGAAGAGAAGCTGAAATACTCTGACCAAGGCCGCGAGTAAGGCCTTGCCGCGGCCTTGGGTGCGGCCTTGGTCAGAAAGGGAGGACACAAGGCCGCGAGTAAGGCCGTGCCACGGCCTTAGCCACGGCCTAGTGACGGAATGTTGCGTTTTTAAGCACTTTTGGGCGAATCTTTTGAGGGGAGAACCCTACCTCCTTGGGGAAGGAAATAGGTGGTTTCTTTGGGGTTCTAAGGTACAAGAAACACACTTTTACACACATCTAGAGGGATGTAGAGAGAAGAAAGCAAGAGTGGAGGGGCAACTCAAGGGCTTCCATGGTACAAAGCAAGAAGGATTCATCAAGATGCAAGGGAGGAATCAAGAGAATTACATGAGAATGAGTTTTTCCAATTCTTTTCTTGTATTTTGTTGGATCTATTCTTGTACATAATGATTGAGTTGTGAATAATTTGGATGGAGATGAACCCTACCTTTCTATGACTATGATTTGAATCTTTAGTTAATGAATTCTCAATTTTTGTCTTAGATTTATTCTTGAGTTTATTGGTTATTGAATTGGGATTTGCATGCATCCTTAGATTCAATATTGATTTCATATAGGTAGATTGAGAAATCACCTATTTGATTAGATCATCTCTTGAATAAAGAGGCTTTCATGGGTTGCTAGAGATAGAATCACATAAGTCTCCCCAGTTAGATTCAAACCTAACCAAAACCATAGAATCCATAGAAACTTAATGCTTCTCTTTGGGGTTTTGATTGAGAAGAGATTCCAATCAATCAACCAAGGGGATAGAGGTTAATACTTGAGAAAGATTAAACCTAATTAAGGGATTCTAGGGTCTAAGTGATTGGATTATTCATTAATCAAGGTATAGTCTTAGCATACTTGGTTTAGGGTATTCTTCATCTAGATTCGCCTCTACTTTTGTCCATTCTCTCTACTGAATTCTAGATTGTGCTTTAATTAGGTAATTAGTTTAGTTAATTTGTATTTCCAATAAATTCATCATTCGCTTTGTGAGGTTAGATAATAAAAAGAAGGTTAGTACTAGTACTCACATAGTCCCTGTGGATCGACACTCGGTACTCCTATACACTATACTACTGGAAACGATAGGTGCACTTGCCTAAGTATCCGTAGCGTAGCTAAAGGATTATCAAGTTTTTGGCCGCCGTTGCCGGGGACTAGGATATTAGGAAAGCCATATTTTTATTACTCTAACCATTTTGTTTCTCTTTATGCTTATTCTAGTTATTTTGTTTAATTTTTGTTACTTAATTTTTATTTGATATTTCTTTGTAGTCGGCATTTTTTGGGGATCTCGTTTTGCGACTTTACTTGAAGATGGTTGAGTACTATTACAATTGGGCCAATGAACAAGGTAATACTGTGGAGTCTACAGGTATGGATAAATTAAGTGCTCTTGAGATGCTAATTGATGATATTGTCAATAAAAATAATAAGTGGTTTAAGTGTAGTTCCTCTTAGTCCCAGGGTAATGTTATTGTTTATACTTGTTGTGGTGGAAATCACAAGTCTTATGAGTGTTTCCATTCCTAGACAAGTACCTTACGATGATATTTACGCCCATCCCCCTCTTTATGACCCCTATCCTAATACTTATAACTCGGGGCGATGGGATCATTCGTCTTTTGGATGGGAGGAACAAGGGAACCCACAAAAGCATGCTTGGGAGTTAGCCAATGATAGAGTAGATGATTTTAGATTTCAATCTTATCCTCCCCCTGTGGAGTCTAATCCCGAGTTAGAATTGGCTATGGTGAATTTTATGAAAACATCAAATGATAAGATGGATAAAATAGAGGCTAAAATTGAGAAAACTGGGGAACAACTTGTTGCTATCACCAACGCTATTAAGAGTCTCATAGGACAAATCACTGAAGCTGTGAACACTAGGAATCAATATGACTTGACGAGTGACATGGAGGTAAACCCTAGTGAACTAGTGGAAGTGATTGATTTGTCTAATGGTGATCAATTGAGTGACCCTTTAATGGCGAAGTAAAGAGGAAGAACATGAGTGGATTAAAAAAGAACAAGAGAATGAAGTAGAAGCTGTAGGTGAGAAAGAGTTACCTATTGAACCAAAAGAATTAGGAGAATCCTCACTTCCAATCACTATTTCCTATTCCACAGGAGGCACCTCATGTGTATATTTTTAAGCCTTTATACATAAATCTTCCTTTGTGGTACTAACATTTTGCAGGTTCCTTCTTACTATGGAGTTCATGATAATAACATTGCATGTAATGAGGAGACTAGAGGAATTTGAGGGCTAAGGCCACAATGAAAGAATGCCATTCTATCATGGTGGTGCCACCGCCACAGCTAAGAAAGTGATGAGTTGCAGAGGGCTAACTATGATAGACATCCGACGATTGAGATCCAACGGCCCAAAAGGAGGAAGGAGTGGGCCGAAGAGGTTTTTCATCAAGGGGTCACACTGATACCACTTGATAGCGTCGAGCTAACGACGTTAAATAAGCGCTTGTTGGGAGGCAACCCAACTTTTACTTTAGTATTTTAGTACTTTCAGTTGTTTTCAAGTTTAGTAGGATTATTTTAATTAGTTTGTTTAATGTTTGTTTTGTAGACCTCAAGAAAAGGCGTGAAGCTTACAACCATAGCAATCGAAAATAACTTGAGCAAGAGGGAGTTTTTCTTTGATTTTTGTATTCCATTGCTTATCTTGTGTGATTTTCATGTAAAAATTTCCCTTTTGCTTAGTTTTGAAGTGCTTAGGTTGTTTGGGAGTTGATTTTTTGTATTTGAAGCATCATTCTTCCCCCAACCCTTACATCCCCACCTCTTATTCGTATACTTTATTGATTGCTCCTTTGTTAGTGGTAATTCATGTTTTAATAGTTGTCATAGTAGACATTAATGACACCTAATTTATATTTGTTAAGTTGCTATTTGAGGAAGAATTGCTATTATTAAGTGAATTGCATTATGTTTGAGCATCATTGTTCATTTGCTTAGTAATTAGCAATATGCTTTTATGGTTTCAATAGCAACTTGCGTGTATATTTAGTGGTCTTTTTGACTTATGCTACTACATGGTTTATGGGATTACAACTAATTAAGTGTGGGGGTGTACTTTGAGCTTTACATGGGTGTTGTGAGCTTCTTATGTACTTTCATTGGTTAAGGAAATGACTTCCATTGCACCTTGGTTTGATATTTCATTTTCCTTTGAGTGTAGGTACAATGGAAAATGTACGAAGTAAATCATCCAATGGTGCTAAGACAAGAGTGGAGACGATGCATAGGCACCGATGGTTTTTAAATGCTTTATGTCATTCTCCTTTCTTTTTCTTTATTTAGTTCTTTCTGGGTCTGTGGGTATTATTTTTATTTTCAGGACTTTTATTACATTTTGGCATGCATCTAATGAGCTAATGAGTGTAGTTATCTTTCTTTTGATGAGCTGCAGTGATTTCTACATTTTGGATTCATTTCTTGTAGCTGAATCGTAATTAGAGTGGCCACTACTACGACAAGGGGAGTATTGGTTCTAACTTTTCTTTTCCTTCTTTTCCTTGCTTTTTCACACATTGGGGACAATGTGTGATTTAAGTGTGGGGGGGAGTTTAATTTTGTCGTGGTGTGTGTGCCACTTGTTGGTCAATTTGTTGGAAATTGATTGTTTGATGTGGTTGTTGATTTTCTATCAATTTTTTTTCTTTTTTTCCAGAAATTTTCCAACTTAGGTGCTTTAATGTTTTTATTTTGAGTTCTATGAAAGTAATTATCTATTTAACTCGTTAGTTGTCAATTTTCCCTTCCCAAGTAGAGTAATTATGTGCATTTTTGAGAAGCTTCTTCTTAATTGACTAGGGAGATGTGATTGTGTGATTTTGAAGTTTATTTTGAAGAAAGTATATTAGATAAAGTAGATTGAATTATGCTGAATTTTTTTTGAGTTTAGTGAAGTTTCTCCGCTTCATTTGTTTTTCGTCATGAGTTAAGTAGTGAATTAGCTTTTTGGTATGACTTATGCCTATGATTGGTAATGTGTTAGGGAAAAGGGACTAAATGAGCTTATTTGAAAAAAAAATTTGAAAAAAATTTTGTTGAAAAGAAAAAAAAGAGTAATTAAGCTTAGGTTCTACTCCGCTAGTTTTAGTACTGAGTAACCGGGGGTCTTCATCTGGTCAATGTCGACTTTCGCGTAAAAAGGTGCTAGAATTATGAGTATGCATAGCAGCTTAGACAGATGAAGTGCTGAGTAACCGGGGATCTTCATCTGACCAATGTCGATATTCGCGTAAAAAGGCAACTTCATGTTCTAAGTAAAGGCTAAGCTTAAGAAGAAAAAGTCCCTAGTTGTGAAAAATGAATGGATCATGGGTGTATAGTTGTACTTGTTAGCTTACGATCTGCTTACTTATGAGTTTCGAATGCAGTAGAGAAATGGAACCGAACTTGTTTAATTGACGTATAATTCTTTCTCCTTTGCTTGATATGATGAGTATTTAAAATAAGATGGATGATTGCATAATTGTGTTTCATGGTTGTTAAGAAGTTGTTCTTGGAGATGTATGTTTTGCTTTTACTTTGGTTATGTCATTGTTTTGAGTTTTGTATGGTTCATTGCTTGAGGACAAGCAATGGCTTAAGTGTAGGGGAATTGATAAGTGCTAAAGTACATTAGTTTTTAGTAGGTTTTTAGGGTAGGTTTTTAGGATTTTTCTATGAGTTTTCCTCTATTTCTTAGCTATTTCTTCTCATTTGTGATTTGAATGCCAAATTGTGTAAAGGTGTGATTTACATGTGATTTGTGTCATTTTCGTAGGATTTGCACATTGCATCACCAATTTGGATCAATTTGGATGGCAATTGGATGATATTTTGAGGTGATTTGAAGTTGGTGATGAGTTAAAGTCAAGAAACCCTCAAAGTGATGCAAAGAAGCAATAGGCGAAGAAGAATTGGAAAAGAAACGGTTTGGCAGCCTGGACATATTTCAGTGATTTCGCAATAACTTGAGCTAGAGATATTGGATTAAGGTGATTCATGAAGCATTTTGAAGCTAAGACAATGATCTACAATTCATATGAAGACATCAAAGTCCAGTTCTTAAGTTTCGAAGGTCAAAATTCCAAGTTATTGAAGGATATTTGTACTGCAAGTACTGTTCCGAGCAGTTCTTAGTATTTCAGCTATATCTCAGTGTACAGAGCTTCAAATGATGTGATTCTTGTTGATTTGGAAAGCTTATTCAAAGGGCTAAAACTTTTATGTTTTAAGAAAAAGCTAGTTCGGCCGTTTTCAAGGTGAAATTTTGCATGGAAGAGAAGTGAAACACTCTGACCAAGGCCGCGGGTAAGGCCTTGCCGCGGCCTTGGGTGCGGCCTTGGTTAGAAAGGGAGGACACAAGGCCGCGGGTAAGGCCGTGCCACGGCCTAGTGACGGAATGTTGCGTTTTTAAGCACTTTTGGGCGAATCTTTTGAGGGGAGAACCCTACCTCCTTGGGAAGGAAATAGGTGGTTTCTTTGGGGTTCTAAGGTACAAGAAACACACTTTTACACACATCTAGAGGGATGTAGAGAGAAGAAAGCAAGAGTGGAGGGGCAACTCAAGGGCTTCCATGGTACAAAGCAAGAAGGATTCATCAAGATGCAAGGGAGGAATCAAGAGAATTACATGAGAATGAGTTTTTCCATTCTTTTCTTGTATTTTGTTGGATTTATTCTTGTACATACGATTGAGTTGTGAATAATTTGGATGGGATGAACCCTACCTTTCTATGACTATGATTTGAATCTTTAGTTAATGAATTCTCAATTTTTGTCTTAGATTTATTCTTGAGTTTATTGGTTATTGAATTGGGATTTGCATGCATCCTTAGATTCAATATTGATTTCATATAGGTAGATTGAGAAATCACCTATTTGATTAGATCATCTCTTGAATAAAGAGGCTTTCATGGGTTGCTAGAGATAGAATCACATAAGTCTCCCCGGTTAGATTCAAACCTAACCAAAACCATAGAATCCATAGAAACTTAATGCTTCTCTTTGGGGTTTTGATTGAGAAGAGATTCCAATCAATCAACCAAGGGGATAGAGGTTAATACTTGAGAAAGATTAAACCTAATTAAGGGATTCTAGGGTCTAAGTGATTGGATTATTCATTAATCAAGGTATAGTCTTAGCATACTTGGTTTAGGGTATTCTTCATCTAGATTCGCCTCTACTTTTGTCCATTCTCTCTACTGAATTCTAGATTGTGCTTTAATTAGGTAATTAGTTTAGTTAATTTCGTATTTCAATAAATTCATCATTCGCTTTGTGAGGTTAGATAATAAAAAGAATGTTAGTACTAGTACTCACATAGTCCCTGTGGGATCGACACTCGGTACTCCTATACACTATACTACTGGAAACGATAGGTGCACTTGCCTAAGTATCCGTAGCGTAGCTAAAGGATTATCAAACCAGAATTTGGTGTCGTCAAGAAAAATGTAATAAATGAGTCTAGTTTCTAAGGGTATAAAGATTGTGGGAATTGGTTGTGTAGGGACTGAGTAAGGCCTGTTTGAACAAGCTCAGGCCAGGTGGTATTGAGGTCGCAGTTAGGGCCTTGACCTCCCATTTGAAGGAAAAATATATATAGGTGATAGAAATAATAAAAATAAATAAATTAAAACAAAACAAAACTATTAAGTACCAATAGTTATTCATTCACTTGGACTTAGCTTTAATCAATGCACTTCTTACTTATTGGTGCTTCGGACCCTCAAGGAACATAGGTGAACAGAATTTGAGGAAACCTAAAGATTACCTGTGAGTGTCCATTAACTTATTATGTTTTCAAAATTGAAGAATTCTCTGTTTGACCATATTTCATTTGATGAACATATTTATATGACTTTATATTATCTATGGATCTGAGATCTAAAATTTGATTGTTTTCAAACATGCATAACATGTCATTATTGTGTAACTTGTATGAATTTGATCAATATTGTCGTATATGTGTTATGAACCCGGGGTGTACTTTATCGTACCGGGAAAATTTGCTATATCTTGGAATGTACTTGTGCATGTTGTGAACCCGGTTGTCATACTGGGGAGGCTGGGGCCCTGCCTTGAGCACGTCCAGCTTTGGTTCGAGCTGGCAAAGGGCCTGGTCATCCAAATTCTGGTTGCCTTGGCTTCTCGGCACTTTCTAACCTGCGAGGAGGTTTTGTAGGCTTTGGAGTGTTTGAGAGAAATATGTAGGTAACACTCGAGTTTATCAACTGGTGTGATGTGGCCACAGAAATAATGGGTCAATGATGCAAAGGAGGAATCATATATGCAAAGGCCATGGCATTTGATATGATATGATAAGTTTATGAATAAGGTGACATGATTTTGAACAATACTTGACTGGACTTTGAGTGGTATATTTTGGGCTCGATCTTAAACGGTATTGGACATGATCTTGAGCTTGGCTCAATCCTGAACAGTATTTGGTATGATCTTGAGTGGTACTTGACTTGATCCTGAAAGGTACTTGATAAGATCATTTGGTATCCTTTTGATTATATGTTTACTTAATTTAATATCTATTGCTATGTACTGTTTATTTGAGTAAATCCACTTTTCAAACAAATATGTTTTAAAGAATTTTTTGACTAGATTTCCATTACAGGACCTCACTGGACTTTAAGCTCACCCTTGTTTAAATTTATTTTCCTTATAGGTGTCTAACCATGGGAAGGGGGATGAGAGTGTGTAGGAAAAGAGATTCCTAGAATAGTACTGGTAAATAGGTGGATGTATTTTGAAGCCTAAGTGGCTCAAACGATGTAATGATTTGAAGATATATGTAAATTTTAGTATTTAATTATGTTTTCGGCATATGACTGCTTGTGTTTGAGACCTAGCGGGAGGCAGGCAGGCGTCTCGATCAGGGTATCGAGGTAGGCCCTGGTTGGGGGTGTCACACATCGGGTTGCATTTTATTGTTATGATGGTAATTATTGAAAATAACCTTAATAAAAATCAATTTTTTTTAAAAAATTAACCAAACTTCTACCCTTCCCAACTCATTTCTTATTTTCTTTAACACATCCCCCTAACGTTTTGTACAATTAATTTAATTTAATTTAAAAGAATAATGTATTGGTATGTAATAAGGGGGGGAGAGAGAGAGAGAGGGAGGGAGAGAGAGAGAGAGAGAGAGACTTATGTTGTCAAAAAATATGTTAGAATAATAGCAATAACAATGATAAGAAATGAAAATTCATAAAAAATGATAAGAAAAATAATTTAAGAAGAGAGTAATTATACAGATATATAAAGGCTACTAACATACAAATTTCTAAAATTAATAACATGAATATGAAATGCAATAAGGTATTTACATAACAAAGAAATGTTAATTAGGAAATTTTAGCAAAAATACTTAAATGATCATAATAATAACATATTAAAACAAAAAATTAAAAAAAGTAAAAGGAGGATCAACTGTCCAAGTCAAAACCATATGGCTTAAGACATTTTGTAACCTTGTCTACAATTATCTTAATTTTTTTAAAAAAACATTATAATGGATTAATATTTAACTAGAGAGGGAAGAGGGAGAGAGGGAAGGAATATGTTACAATGATAATAACAATGATACAAAAAAGAAATTTATAAAAATGATAAGAAACAAAATTAAGAAGAAATTGATTCTACAAGTATATGAATGATATTAAAATATTGATTTCTAAAAATAATAAGATGAATATGGCAGGTGGTCATGTATTAAAATAAAGAAGAAATGGTAATTGGGAGATTTAGCAAAATACTTAAATTATCGTAATAACATAATATTTAAAATAAAAAATTTAAAATGTAAAAGGAGGTGAAGCTATTCAAATCAATATTGCATAGACAATGTCTTGAACAGTGTTTTGATGTATACATGTAATAAATTTGGAACCTTAGACTTACATAAAAGAAAATAAAAGAAAACAAAAGAAAAATAAAATGCTAGAATTTCATTATGAAATTATGCAATCAATCGATATCAATTGGCAATTAATTGGTTAATTGATAACATTATAAAAACTATCATTAACACCGTAATAGTGTCACATAAATGTTTTTGTGATGGTTTTATGATGGTTTTTTTGTGCATTGGATCAAATGGCGTAACAAAAGTTTTGCGAAGGGATGTTAACTGTTAGAAATAGTATTTATGATGATGATGTATACGACCTTTTGAGGTACTTTTAGAAGTGAAATAAAAATAGCATTTACGACTATTTATCGGACTTTTTAAGACACTTTTGAAAGTGTAATAAAAACTAGTATTTATGATGGCTTGTAAGACTTTTTGGGACACTTTTGAAAGTGTAATAAAAATATGCTTAATCAAACGCTATATATTTTTGTGATGATTTTAAAATCATAATAAAAACTTTTCTTTCTTACAATATTTTATACGGCACTAGTGTTTTTTGTTGAAAATCCTCACAAAAGGATTCAAACTTTTAATGACATATTATGGTTCACTTGCGTGCCACCAGTGTGCTTTGGAAATGTTATTCTTGTAGTTCCATCCCATTGCAATATATACACACACCTAGATAAAACTGGCAGAAAAAAACTTTGTTGAACTAGAATAAATCTAAAACATGAGTTAGAGTAAAAAAAACATTCAAATTACATGGTTAGATCATAAATAGAGGTGGGAAATTCTTAGGTGGATTGGGTCCACTATCCTACCTGTGGATCTTATAGTCTAAAAGAGTGTCACATAAACATAGTGATGCATGCTGACATAAAAAAGTAACGTAAGTATACTTATGTGACTTTATTTTAGATCACATGGTACAAGTAGGGTCGTGAACTTAGTCCATGTAAAAATTTTCCAAGTAATCAAATGGGTGGTTCATATAAATACATCAAATATTCAAAAAGCAAAATTGTTTATCAAATAGCAACGTAAAATAATGAAAAAAGCATAATTCTTTACCCAATACCAACATAAAGTACTGAGACAAAATTTATTAATTATATGAAATGAATCTAAATCTTGTAAATAATAATATAATAGTCTCCTAATTTACTACTCCATAACCTGCAAAAGAAATGATAGCAAATCAATTTAAATTCAAAAAAATAGTAAAGGATCTAATTATTTTAAAATCAATAAAGGTCAATTATAGAGTATCATTTGATGAATTTCTAAAGAGATCAATACTAGAAGTGCATATATTTAAGTATTCGAAAATATAAGGAAGCAAAAAAGAAGAAATAGGGAAATGTATCACCATTCATGAATCAGAAAAAAATTGTTCGTTGATGAATTGCTCCATTTCTTCACAATACAAGGAAAAAGAATCAGAAAAATATTCATCTCCTCTTTCACTACGAAGAACCTTAATAATTTTTCTCAACAGTTTCCTTAAACTTTTGAAAAGATTCATACATTGTTCTCCTTAAATATGCATACGTGTAACATGTGTAACATGAAGGAAAATAACACTGTCAAAGATTATAACTAGATTTTTAGTTACAAACAAATCTTGACCATTCAAGAGTCATCATTAATTACAAAATCTAATCTTTATTCTGCCTATAATTTGAAATACTAGTTTCTTACCTAAGTATCAATTTTTTTTTATTATTATTGCAACATAAACCCTAGGAAAAAAAACTTTTGCTGACATTTTCATTACTAGATTTTATATTTACTTTTAAATTAAAATTTAAGATTTAGGGTTCAAGTTTCAGAGTGTAGGGTTTAAGCTTTTAGAATTTAGGGTTTTAATTAATTATGGCTTTCTTTTTATTAAGAAAAATTACGGTTAATTTTTTACTTATTAAAAATAATTTTAGATTTTTTTTAGTAAGTTAGGATAATATGAGATTCTTTTAAAATTCAATTAAATTAGTATTAATTTAGAGAAATACTTTTTTAGTAAGTTGCAATAATATAGGACTCTTTTGAAATTAGGTTAGATTAGTATTAATCCAAAAGTAACATATTACGTTAAGTGTCTGTTGTAACATCCTAGAAATTCATGCAAATCCATTTATTTTGTATTATGTCCATTAGTAGACAAAAAAAAGAGGGCCAAAAATTAGTGAAAAGAAATAAGGAAATGATTTCTATTTATTAGTAGCATGTTATACCATTTCCTTTAGGAGTTGTACCTAGAAGTCTTGCAAGATTAATGGTAAGATAAATGTTAAAAATCTCTTCTAATTATACTTGGCCAAGTGGAGATTAATTTGCAAGAAAGTCAACTTCTACTTTTAGTTTTGTCTTGCTTTGATTGGTCACCACTTTTTCCAATTTTTCTTCAATTCTTTTCCATTTTACTTAGCCATTTTTTTCTCTTTTCCTCTTCATCTTGGTCGGCCCTTCTTCTCTCTTTTTCCTCTCATTTGCTTTCATTTTCTTAGAGCTTTTCTCTTCCATTTGATCACTTTTCATCCTATTGAAAGTGAATCAACCTTCTTCCTAAGCAAAGATCTTGCCTTATTAAAGGTATTCACCAAGAACTTTTCTTATTATTTCAAGTATAAGTTGTAGTTTTTATAGCTTTTACCCATGTCTTTAAAGTTAAGCATGATTCATTTGAGCCATGAAAATGAAGTTTTATTTCATGAATATGAGGTTTATAGGCTTGTATGACTTGTAGATAGTGATTGAATCTTAAAATGACATGATTTAAGTATGATTTGGTTGAAGAACCTTGGAGAGGTTCAAGTGTTTTTATGACAAATTTGGGTGAAATTGAATTGATTTTGGTATGGAAATGATAGAACTACTTGAGATTGGGTTGTTTGGCTGTTTTCTTTGCAGGTTAAAAATTTTGGGTTAGTCCGATTATAGGGGAAATGTTGCCGAAATTTCAGTAAAACCTAAGAAATAAAGTGATTAGGCTGTGATTTAAAGCTTTATAAGCTGTAATTTAGTGATGTGAGCGTGCAGAAATTTCTGCAGACGAGCCATTAGTGAATTGAACCTTTCCGAGCAAAACCCTAAAAGTTAAAAAACCATAATTTTGAAAACCCTAAACCTTAGGATAAAACCCTAAACTCCAAAACCCTAGAAATTAAACCCTAAAAAGACTTGGGGTATTTCTCAAATTTTCTTATGAAATTGCTTAGATTTTAGTCGGGTTTTTATACGACTATTTTCTCTTGAATTTCAAGATTCGGAAGTGAGACCCGACCATAGTACGAAATCTTTTCTTAGGCACTTCAGGTGAGTGTTTTATGTGTGCATGATGCATGAAATGCCATGTTATACTTGACATTATTATTTAATGAAATGTGTTACTTGAGGAAAGATGTGTACTTTATCGCATCTATTCCGCAATGTGTTACATGCTTTCACTATTAAATGTGTTATTTGTGTTTGTGACTTCCGTGACTAACTTCACCGTTACTTCACGGTTAGTCAACTCAGTCAGTAATTGGGAGGTCATAAGGTGTTGGGTGTTTTAGGGCATGTTGTTCTTTCCCAATTGAGTTGAATTCCTCAAAGAGGCCAACTCCGGATTGAACTTTCTTGCATGTTGGCCCTCCAAGGTTGAGATTACTCCCTGGATGTGGTAGCCTGTACGGAGGTTACAAGGTGAACGATGGTTAGGGTTCTTGCTTGTTAATACTGGCATGACCTTTGGCGAGAACCTGAGCTATTATCTCGGTCCTTAACGTCATGGTTACATGATCAGTACTTGCTCCTCCTGCGGTTGAGCTTTCTCCCGTAGTTGAGCCCTGTATCCGCCATTGACTACTTGTTAATTAAATTGTTCATATATTGTTTATTTAACTTGTCAAATATTTTCTTGAATAAAATCATATTTTACTGGTATGGTTGCATGACTTGAGCACTCACTGGGCTATTATAGCTCATCCCATTTATTTGTTTTCTTTAACCAGGTTTTCCAAAAATACTAAAGCTAGAAAAGCTGATTTTGGACGTTGTACATGTTCTGTTTCATGTATTTTGATAGCCACTTGTTTAGGCTATTCTTGTAAATACTATGTGAATTTTAGTGTGTAATATATATTATTGATATTTGTACTTTCAAGTAAATTATATAAATGTGTTTTATTTTGTATTAAGTATGTTTGTACGTATTTCGCGAGTTCGTGTTTGAGTCCTGACGAGAGCTAGGCAGGCAGTCCGCTAAACCCTTTGGTGCGCCTCTGGGTAAGGTGGGGCTGTCACATCTGTCACATTGAGTATCACAGTGTCTTTAACGCTACTATTGTTCTAACATGAATGATGATTTATAAAAGTGATAATATCTTCAACCATACCTCTTAGTAAGACAAATCATTCAACTAACAAATGTTAGAATACAATATCTAATAAATCGCTATTTTGTTTATCTTGAGAAAAAGGTTCCAAGTCATATTATCATAAGACTCTTTATAACCAAAAATATAACTAGGTTTAGACATTCATGTCATAAACAAAAATATTAATATCTTAATCTACGATTCAAATGGGAAGCTTATAGGTGGATTTTCCTGCTATTTGGGTAAGGGAACCAGCCTTCAAGCTGAGGTGAAAGCGACTTTAAATGGAATGCAAATTTGCATTGCTCATGGATTTGATCAATTCCTGATTGAATCAGATTCAACGGTATTAGTAGGTATCTTGCAGAGGAAATTTTCATGTCCATGGACTATGAGGAGATAGGTTCATCAAATTTGGCATTTATCCTATGGAGCAATTAATTTGTTACACTACCTTCGCCAAGCAAACAAAGTAGCCAATCAATTAGCAAATGTGGGAGCTTCTCAGACAAACAATTCTCAAATTGTCTATGTTCAAGAATCAGAAATGCCGACTTTAGCTCGTGGAGAGATGCATTTGGATAGACTAGGTTTTCCTTCTTTTAGGATATGTCTAGTTTAGTTTTAAAATTTATTTTCTCAATAATAGCTTTGTAAGGGAATAGTTCTTCTTATTTATTTTGCTAAAGTTAAATAACATGTAAAGGTAAGGTCTTTCTGACCCAAGCTGCCAGGAGGGGCGGGGGGGCCATGGCGTGGCTTACCCCACGGCCAACTTTAGAAACTGATCCATCTTAAGGATGGGTGCTTCTGATCCTAACTGCGGGTGAGGCCGTGGTGCGGCTCACCTTGTGGTCGGGGTCAGAATGTTGCTCACTTCTTGCTTTTATTTTAAATTAGATGTAAAAGGAGTAGTACTCCTCATTTTATGCTTTAAACTTGTATAAGTTTGATGTAAGGTGCTATGTCCCCTCAATTTTGTTATATTAATAAAATCTAGAAGTGGCGTCCTCCTGTATATGGGGTTAACCAACAAGAACAAAAATGTTAGACTTAAATCTTATACAATAGACTAGTAGACACAAAATTTTTCTTAAAATTAACAATATTATTTTCACTATTTGTTTCCACAACTCTAGCGGTATTATAATTTTCCATAAGCACTTCTTCTAATCTTTCAAATGTTCATCAAATTTGAAATTTGACTTGTTGTAACATGCATAATTTGGTTTTGCTAGAATTAAACGATCATCTTTTAGATTTTCTTAAAATAGCAATATGTAATTCCATGACCATATCAATTTCTATCTCAGTCACTATAGCAACAAATTCGTTTAAAATTCTCAATCATATTAGAATTTTCTAATTTTCGGCTTCGAAAGTGCCTTTTTTAGTTTTTTCTTAAATTTGTGCTATTAGATATATGGACCGTATTTATAATGAATGCACATTCTATTTTTTCTTGATGTTCTTTAAATTCTTTTCATTTTTCTAAACTTTCAAATTAATTTGAGTTTTTTCCTCATAATTAGAGGTCTTTTTCGTTTACAAAGTGCACATTCTAAATCACAAACACTTTTGCACTAATTGGTTGATTTGATTTGCCCATGAGTAGTAAACTGTTGTAGAATACATAATTTTCATTTTGTAATCATGCCAAGGAGACAACTTTGATTAAATTACTCCCACTTATATAATTAAGGAAAAATAATTTGCAAATCACTCAATCGAGAAAATAAAATATCCAATTCATGTACTTAATGCACAATTGGCATATCATTAAATCTTTAAATTCAAATCACTTTATTTGAAGAATTTATTCACACCTTTCATTTCATGTATTTACTTTACTTAATGCACCCAAATTTCTTTAGGAATCTTTAGATTTCTGTAACGATTATTATACCACCAATTAGTAAGTGAATTAAGAATATATCCTTGACACTTCAATTTTTCAGCATTTCTTTTTTCTTTGTCCCCTATCAAATTTGCCTTGATTTTTGGAGAGTCTATTTTCTGGAGGAGCAACCATGACTTGTTTTCCAGACAACCGCCCACGGCTTCTTGATGAGCAAGGCCATAGTTGCTTAACGACAAGTTACGAATTTTAAATTTTTAGGGTTTTTTTTTGCTTGTTTTAATTTATAATTAGTTTCAACTTTCCATACAGGTTTCCTATTATCTTTAAGCCATATAAAAGTCCATCTTTATACTACTTTTCATATCTTATCTTTGAATTATGATGATTAATAAAATTTGGAATTTCTCTATATGAGAGTTTTCTTTATATAGTTTCTGGGGAGAACTAGTTAAATCTTATCAAGGTTATACTTGTGGCAATCTAATTACTTAGCTTAAGTTCCTAATATGTTGTTTAATTTGGGTCTAGGTTGCCAATTAGTTAATTTAGTTTCAATCAATTGGATTAGATTAGGGTTAAATTACACCCTGATTTATCAAAATTGTCCTACGAATCTTGTATAAAGAATCATGTGTTCTAGGTGAATTGTCATCCTAGGTCCTCATTATTCTATCAATAGTTCTTAATGGACACTTTGTTTGTCCGATCTCTATATCTGTCAATGAGCGCCATGGAACAATTTTGAAGGTCTAGCGGGATATTTGTGTTAATATTACAAAATTAAAAGCCAGAGGCTACCTGTTGAAGGAATTGAATAGTTAGGGAGGCAACTAGATAATTATGCTATTAACGATGGAGGAAATTTGAATTAATCCTATATGATAAAGAAAATAAAAGGGTTTAATATTTGATCTCTCTCTTGTTATAATTTCATACAACTCAATGACTAGTAAAAAACTTTTTTTTTTTAAACTAAATAATTTACATGAACGTCCAAGCTAATTCAATAATAACAAGTGATTTGACATACTCTATATATATGCCCATTATAAAAATATTTTAACATTAAACCATTATTTTTAAGTGGAAGTGACTTGTAAGACTTTTTTCATGTGAAGAAAATGTGATGAGATGAATATGAAACTACGGAACAGGTTTATGAAAGTTTAATGGTAATATTTTTAGATAAAATTATACAATTTGTCCTTTACTAAAGGGTAGTATTGGAACCTTAAAATGTAATATAATGGAAAGCACTATCATTTGATTGGTGAAGAAAGTAAATTGATTTAGATTTTTTTTTGGAATATAATTACATAGAAAGACATTTCTTTATTATATTTGGAAACTCTTAAAAAATTTTGACGGAAAAGTAGCATAGATTCTAATTTCAATATTTAATTTAAAATAACATGACATGTAATATAATATGCATTGTCATTTGATTTCTCAAAATACCCCTACAAGTGAAAAATACATGTATACCATATATTATTTTTTAATGTAAGTCTAAATAAAGATATCAATTAGCAAACACTATATTTTTTTTTCTTTTCTCTACCTACAATTTTAACTATATTTAATAGAATAAGTAATAAGCTACAATGTAATTGTTCTAAGAAAAATATTGAACAATTTTAGAAATTAATAAATCTAAAAAAAATAATATAATTAGTTGTGAGTTCAAATACATCATTTAGATTTTTAATGTAAAAATAAGTGAATGTTCGTAATTAAGACAACTATTCATGCAATAACAATAAAAATATAATAGATAAGAGTTCTTTTTCTATAATAAATGGTAGCAAATAAGAGTTGAGAAGATAGAGTGTTGTTATAAAGATAAGTATTTATTTTTTCAGAAGTTTAAAATATTTTGAGTTTTTTTCGCCTAACCAGATGCCCTTTCATTTACAAAGTGTACATTATTTCTAAAACAAGAGTTCAAAATCATAAACTCTTTTGCATGATTGGTTGGTTTAATTTTCATATAAGTAGTAAACTGCTCAATAATTCAATTATAGAATTCATAATATTCTTTTTGTAATAATTCCAAGAAGGAGAAACTTCGACAAAATTACTCCCTCTTGTATAGTATAAGGAATAGTAATTTTGCAACTCACTCAATTGAGAAAACAAAACATCCATTATTGGCATATCATTAGAGATTTTAAATTCAAATAACTTCAGTTACAAGGAATTATTCATACATTTCATTTCATGTATATACTTAGTGTCGCATCCTAAAAATCGTGGGCAAACGGTGCTAGTGGGGTCGTTGACTGTCGCGTCCCGAAAAGACTGTCTAGTCTGATGACCCTTTTTGAAAAGCAAGTTTTGGGAAAAATCGTGCGCGTGTGTGAGAAATCGGTTTTTATTGAAAAAAGTGTATTTTAAGAAAAAATGGTATTTTAAAAGAAAACAAGGCCGGAACTAAAAGTGTGACAAGTTTGGCCAACTAATTTTTGAAAAAGGGTTTTATTTTAAAAAAAATGGAGTCGTCACTTGGTACTGAGTTAGGGTGTACCAAGTCACCTGAAAAATCGTTTAACAAAACAAAAATAAAATTTTAGAAAATCATTTAAAACCTTTTTTCGACTTTGGTCTACGAAAAACGAGAGAAAAAGGTCCGGGAGTCACATTTGAAGAAAGGGAAGGCAAAGGCTTGCGCCTAAAGGACCCTTTCAACCTAACCGAGGCTAGTTGCGAGATTTAATCAAAATTTCCTAAATTAATCCTAAATTCTATCGCATTTTGGATGTTTCTAAATGAATGCAAAATCCTAAGTCTAAATGTGAGTATTGAGAGGGTCAAAATGTTTCGTCGAGGCTTGGTCGAAATTATCGCATTAATTGCGAAATTCGAGTGGAGACCTCAAGGGAGTTACGAGTGTCTATGCAAAATGAAATGCAAAAAGAAAAGAAAATAATAATATATAGTAAGTGAAGAAAGAAAGTGGGTATGCAACATGACAGGTACGGGGAACTAATAACTCGTGACTGAATGTTTCTACTCACGGAGGTGGGGAACGGCCTGTACGCCACCGCTTCCCACGTGAGTAGACGACTATTTCTAGTCGAATCACACAAATGTCCTAATTTCTAAGTGAGATGCAACCTAAATGTCATTCATTTTAAAAATGTGTCAAAATAATAATAATAATAATAATAATAATAATAATAATAATAATAATAATAATAATAATAATAATAATAATAATAATAATAAAATTAATAAAATCATATCAAACGAAAAGAAAACTAGAAGTGTGTGAAATACGAAATGCACATGGATGCACCTAATATTAAAATGTCTTAAGGGTCTAGTATTGGACTAATCCGTTCTAAAACGAATCCCACTAGCATTGGACTAGCAGGAAAAGAATGAAGCCACAACTAGCGTTGGACTAGTGTAGTGACGGAATACCATAAATCATGAATTAAATATTAAAGCATGAATTAAAAGCAAATTAAACATATAAAGACATATAAAGTCAAATAGGAGCCATAACACATAGGCATAATATCTAGATGCAAAATCCTAATGAAAGCGGTAAAATAAATAAGCACGTAAGCACGCCAAAAGCAAATAAACCCTAACTATTACACCGGGGGCTTAATTTACAATTTAAAGGGGGAAATTAAAAATGACCTATTTATTACACTTTCTATTTAATTACACAAATTTTGCTAAAATATGAGAAAAATAATCTAACTATTACATTGACTAGCTAAATACAAAAAATTACATTTTTATCAAAATAATAATAAAGAAATAATAAGATTTAAAATGAAATCACATGAAAGAAATAAATACACGAAGAGCATGCCAAATAGGAAATATGTGAATAAAATGCATAAAAATCACGTAAGGCATATTGGAGCACATAAAAGAGAGATTAATGAGGAATAGGGATACCTCTTGAAGACCCAGTACTAATGCTAAAATCATGAGCAAACACGTTAAGGTACCATCATTTTAGGAATAAATCATGAAATAAGAGAATATTGACAAATTGGGGATAAACATACAAATTCTATCAAAATAAGGGCTTAAAAGCAAATCCAAACAAACCTAAGGGCCAAATGCTAATTTAAAGCATTGTTCTTAAGCTAAAATTGTAAAATTCTACCAAATTGGGAAGCAAAACATAAATTTCAGCAAGTAAGGGGGCACAAAAATGCAAATTTGAGCAACTTAAATGGCCTAATTGCAGGCTACATGACTTAATTGAAAGAATCTAAAACTAAAAGTGGGTCAGTTTGTAATTATTAGGGCCTCAATTGCATAAAGAATAAATCTCCAAGGGCATGCCAACACTTGGTAAAGAAAAATGAGGATTATTACATAAATATACATATTATTAAAATCATTAAAAATGAAAATGCAAGCTCAGAAATAAAACTAAATTATTTAACTTACTTAACTTAACTAACCAAATCAATCATTCAAACAACAATCAAATTAAATTCTATTGTAAACACTAAAGAATGGTCAAATAAATAAAACCAAACTAAATTCAATCGTAAAACAAAATAAGGTACTAAAAGAAACACAATCCTGAGAGAAACACAATCCTTAATTGATTAAAAAAAAATTCCTTTAAAGAGACCAAAAATTAAAAAAAAAACGCAAACAATTAAAATGAAAAATCAACACCTCATTCCAATGCCCAAATCGGTTTTTAACCAAAAATACAAAATCACCCAATTTATTCCCACAAAGCTATCGATTTTCCCCAAGTATCTTCTTCTTCAAATTTTTTGTGTGCTCCAGTCAATTTCTCTACCTCACTCTCCTTCTCTGTTTCTATTCTTTTCTTTTTCATTTCTCTCATGTCTTCAGTTTCTCTCTGTCTCCCTCCCCTGTTTCTCCATTTTTCTTCTAGTTCTCTCACCCTCACCGTCCCTCTTTATCTCGCTATTCTCTGTTTCCCCTTCTTCCCTGATTATTTTCCTTCTTTTTTTTTTTATTTCTTTCGATTCTCTCTACCTTCTCTTTATTCTGCTCTATGTAACTCACTGATTTACTCCTTCTCTTTCTTTTCTCTGCTGCTCCTCCCTCTCTCTATTCTTCCACCAAAATCTTTTCCTTTTCTCTCTCAATTTTTCTGTTTTCTCTTCTCTCTGTGTCTGGTCTCTCTTCCCCTCCTTTTTCTTTTTCCATTTCTTTCATTCTCTCTGTTAATCTCTCATCTTTTTTTTTGTTTTGTTCTCTTTGCAGGGGCTTTGCCGAAAGAGAGGTAGAATGAGGAGAGGGTTGATGGTTGTTTCTTTGGTGGTGATGAAATCGGTAGAAATAGGGGAGGGATTTGCAGTGGTGATTTGTCAAACGGAGGTGGAGGGCGGCGTAGCTTAGGTGATAGTGGCGGGGGAGATGTTTCTTGGGGCTGTGTTCTTGCAGTTGTTTGGTGTTTGGGGGTGGATTGCTGTCAGCAGCTTGGTGATGACTGCTATTGTGTGTGGGGTTAGTTGATTGTGGCTCTGGAATTGCTTGGTTGTTCTCTCTCTCTCTTTTTTTTTTTTTTGGTGTAGGTCGAGATGACAGTAGCTGGGGGTGGTGGAGATTAAATTAAATTTGGTGTTTGGGTGGTTTCGGATGAAGGATAGGCGGTGGTGGTTCTGGGGGTCCTAGCCGGAAGTTTTGTGTGTCGTTTGGAGGGCTGACCAGTGGTAATTAACGATTGTTAGGGAGGTCTTTTGGTGAATTGGGATTTTGGGCATTGGACAGTGGATTTAGGGAGTGATGGAGATGGGTGCGGAGGCCATTGAAAGGGCTGTGGGACTAATTTTGTTGTGTAATTGCAGGTTGGAAGCTGGTGGTGCCTGGGATTTGCTTTGCAGGTGGTGGTGAATTGGGTTGCAGTCATGGTTTAGTGGCAATGGTGGATTGGGTTGGTTGGAGGTAGATTTGGGGCTTCTGTCGTTAGGTGTTCTTGGCTATTATAGATGGATTTAACTGGGTATTGCTCGGTTGAATGATGGTGTGTTGGTTTGTGGGTTACTGATGACTAGAATGGGCTTGAATTGGGTGGTTTGAGGATCGAGTTATGTCAATTTAACTGTTTTTCTACAGGGGGTGAAGCTGAGTGAGGTGTTGAATGGCCTAATGGTGGTGTCGGTGGTGAGTCTGAGGTGTTGCGGTGAGGGGCAAGTTGTGCGAAACTGATGGGGAATTGCTGGCTTGGTTCTGCTATTGTGTTTTGCAGGTGGTGGAGAAGGGAGGAGGGAAAAAGAAGAGAGACAGTAAAGAAAAACAAACCCAGAAGGGCAGAATATAACCCCAGAACGTTGAGAATCAGAAAAAGAAACCAACCAGAGAGAAAGAAAACCAAAAAAGGATAAACGGCAAAAACTAAAAAAAACAAAACTCAGAAGAAAATATCAATAAAACATAAACTTAAAAATCAAATTATTCATAATGAAAATGGAATCATGACAATGAAAGATAAAAGAGAAGAATTACCTTTTGGATCTTGAAAATGATCTGGTAGTGAACGGTAGTGGAGATGAGCAGTAACGTGCTGATGAATATGAACAGTAACCAGAAAAAGAAAAACAGCGTGCTTGTGTGTGTTTTTGAGTGTGAAATGTGTGTGTTTGATTCTTAAAGTACAAAACCCAAAGTGTTTGTAGGGTTTTCTATTTTTCTTCTCTTTTTTCTGCTGATGAAAGAGAGTATTTATAGGTCACTTGTCTTGTTGGCCAAGGATGCTGTAAAATAACGAAAATACCACCGGTATTAAAAAATGCTAATTTATTAAAAAATGTTTTTTAACTCTAAAATTAAAAATTAATACAAAAAATATGACAGCGATTTCTAAATTTTCAAAAAGAATTCACAGTAGATTTCAAAAATAAAAACTATAGCTCAAACTGATAGAAAGGCGCTCAGGGTGTAAAATGACGATTTTGCCCCTAGGCAACGAAAATACACAAAAAATAGCTATTAACCTCAAAAAATAAAAATTACCAAAAATTACAAATAAGCTTAAAACATTAGAAAATGCATTTTTGACTCAAAATTTGTGAAAAATGAATTTAGTTTGTAAAATGACGATTTTGCCTTCGAACAATGAAAATTCACAGAAAAATAGTTACCGTCCTCAAAAAATTATCAAAAATGACAAATAAGATTAAAACACTAGAAAATGCATTTTTGATTGAAAATTTGTGAAAAATGAATTTAATTTGTAAAATAACGGTTTTGCCTTCGGTAATGAAAATTCCCAAAAAAAATAGTAATCGTCTTTGAAAAAATCAAGAAAATTCAGAAACATGCTTAAAGAATTAAAAAAATGAATTTGGAACTAAAAATGAGCTAAAATGGTATTTACGAGGTGAAATGGTTGTGCTGGTAAAAATATAAAGAATACCAATTAAATCCAGAAAAATCATAAAAAAAATTAACAAATTCACATAAAAATAAAAATATGAATTTAAAACCTCCAAAAACTAATAGAAAAATATTTACAGATAAAATTACTATTTTACCCCCCGAATTATTAAAAAATTAAAATTTATCTCAAAAAGTACAAAGATGCCCCTCCAATGTTTTGAAAAATAAATGGTGTGTCAAAATTTGGTGTCTACAGTTTGCCCCTCTTTGTCGGGAATCTCGTAGAGATTTCAGACAAAGACGTAGACAACACCAAATTTTGACTCACCTAATTGTGAAAACAGACGTTACTGTAAACAAGACATCTAATCATGCATAGTGCAGAAATATGATGAGATATAACTAATGATCTGAGAACACATATAAACATGCGACCGAGCTCTCTAGGAGCTGCCTACGTATCCCGATAAAGGGAATCAAGTCAAACGTAGTTCAGATGCAAGTGAACGATAGATGCAAAACACAACTGCAAATAGTGAATCAAGAATTCAAAATTTTCAAAACTTATGATCGAAATAAAGAAAGAACTGCGACACTTGAACTACTAAACAAGGATAACATAAAGCGGTAAAGACTACAAAATCTAATAAAGTGCTTAAACTAAAAGACAAAAAGAATGAGTCCAGGTTGCTAAATAAAATAAATATCGATAAGCTAAATACAATGTCTGGGCTGCCAGACTTATTGGAAGCGTAAATAAACAGATGCTGACCAGTGCTGCTGGGCGGATGCATGACCTTGGGCTACCAAGGTTGATGAATGCAAAGTTTGGATTGCCAAACTTGAAAGAATAAATAAATGATCCTGGGCTGTCAGAAATCATAAAATGCAACGCAAAGTCTGAGTTGCCAGACTTAAAAAATGTAAATGAAAATGCAAGTCCATGTTGTTAAACAAAATAAACACAATAAAGATTTTAAGACAGAGGAAAAACAAGTGTCGAGCCTAAAATGCAATTCAATTTAAAATCAAAAATTTGCTTCTCTTTTTTTTTTTTTTGAGAAAACATAAAAAGAAATGGACTAATGCCATGGCTAATGTATGATGACACAAGAAGAAATAGAATGTTGAAATAAGATGGCTGAAAATGCAATCAGACCAATATGATATCCAATGTTGCAAAACATAATTAATTAAAATTAAAAATCAAAACGGTACCCAATGCTGACGATTGAGGCTATCGCAACTGAAAATGAAAAAAAATCGGCACCCAATGTTGACGATTGAGCTTACCGCGAATAGAAAATGAAAATCGGTACTCAATGCAAAGATTGAGTTTATCGAGAACTGAAAATAAAGACGGTACCCAATGCTGACGATTGAGCCTACCGCGAATTGAAAATGAAAATCGGTATTGAGCTTACCGAGAACTGAAAATAAAGACAGTACCCAATGCTGACGATTGAGCCTACCGCAACTGAAAATGAAAATCGGTACCTAATGCAATGATTGAGCTTACCGAGAACTGAAAATAAAGACGGTACCCAATGCTGACGATTGAGTCTACCGCGAACTGAAAATGAAAATCGGTATCCAATGCAAAAATTGAGCCTACCGAAAACTGAAAATAAAGACGGTATCCAATGCTGACGATTGAGCCTATCGCAAACTGAAAATGAAAATCGGTACCCAATGCAAAGATTGAGCCTATCGAGAACTGAAAATAAAGACGGTACCCAATACTGACGATTGAGCCTATCGTAAACTGAAAATGAAAATCGGTACCCAATGCAAAGATTGAGCCTACCGCAAACTGAAAATGAAAATCGGTACCCAATGTTACGATTGAGCCTACCGAGAACTGAAAATAAAAACGGTATCCAATGCTGACGATTGAGCCTATCGCAAACTGAAAATGAAAATCGGTACCCAATGCAAAGATTGAGCCTACCGAGAGCTGAAAATAAAGACGAAAAAGTGCGAACACAATATGCAAACAACTAAACACATTAAAACACCGTGCAGTATGTCAGACAAATATGAAACAATTACTAAATGGATGCAAATTTAGAAAAATAAAATTAATGGGGTTCGGGCTGCCAAACGAATGCATAAATGCATGAATAAAAATAATAAATTTGAGTTGTCAGACAGAAATTAATACCCAATGGACAAATTGGGATTTAAACAGAAAAGTAAAAAATGCGTAACGCTGGACAAAATAAAAAATACATCCAACATGCCAAACAAATCATGAACAAATGTTGGCTCGAAAAATTAAGACAATATGACATAGCACAGGCTGTCTGACAAAATGCATGAATTCATGATTCTAAACTGATGAACAAAATGCACCAGACTAGAACGATCAACATGAGATCCAGACTGTCGAAAAAAATGCATAAAGAAATTTGAAACACATGAAAATTTAGAACAATTGTCAATTATCTTCAAAAACAAAATTTTCAAAAAATTTTGCCCCAGTGTACGACATCAAATCCATTTGAAGTCAAAATTCATTTCAAATCAATTACTCTAAAAAGTTTGACCCAGTGTGAATCAGTCTTTTACAAGTTTTGTTTCAAATATAAAGTATCAAAGCTATTTTTTGCAATCAAATTTTTCTCAAAAAATTTGCTCTAGTGTCAATTTTTGAAATCGATTTTTGAAATGAATTGCACTCTTGATCAAATCATCATTATCTTAAAAAATTGCCCTAGTTTTCCTTCTTGATGAAGGCCTCAATTGATGACGATGTGGTTGTATCTGCGAAAAGAAGAAGTAACTACAATTGCAAAAATGATGCCACCATCTGGCGGTCTCTCGACTCTGCTAGCGCATATAAAACATGAGTGTTACCATTCTGAGTCTCTGACCAATCTCTTGCTTTACTCTCTGCAAGTTTCCCGATTCAGTGAATTCTGATTCACGACTCAAATCCAAATCTTTCAAAACAGTCTTTCAATTCATGCATGCCTTTGACTTCTGATAAACTTAAGATTGCCTTAGCTTTTATTTAAATTTGAACAAAGCAAATGTCAAAATTTTCAAAACATGAATTGGTCAGAAAAATGCTTCACATGCAATAATGTAAAAGAAATTATGTACAGTAAACAACACACAAAGATAAATGAAATATAATTAAATGAAACATTTTTCAAAAAAGTCAATTTTGGAATAATGGTTTAAAAGATACTTTTTGATCTTTGAATGTCATTCCCATTTGATTTCTAACATTGCCACAACTGAAAAACCTCAATCAACTGTTCTCATCAACTTCCCAGTGATTTCCATGTCGGCATACTAGCTTTCTCATCCATGAGCCTTCAACTTGTTACATTCTCGTAACCATAGGGTTTTTCCAGATTACTGACTTTAGGAGGAGAAATAGAATGAATGACAGTATCCAAAATTAGAGGATCTTTCCTTTTTCATTAAAACAGAACAGTGCTCAAAGAATATTTGGCATCAGTAAGGCAATCTTCTCTTGTTAATTTGGAATAGATATATTAACATCATCTGCCAATGTATTAGAATGCATCATTCTGATACTTGTCAATTCTCCCATACTTGAATCATCACTTGTCCTCAAATTGTTTGGAAAATATGAGATCAATTAATAATTCAAGTATTGAATTCACATATGTGCATTCTAAAATGTATTTCCTCAAAATTGAGTAAATAACCATTATGCAATTTACCATCTTGTCTTTAATACTCATAATATCAAGTAAAGGAGAAGGAATTATATCACAATTAAGCAAGTTCAACTTAATTTCTTTGCCTTACTAAATTTCACAAGTAAACGAATCATACGATTAATCAGAAAACATCACATGTCTATGATCAATTTCATTTTTTTCACTTGAGGGATATTTGTAGTATAAAACTAATCACTCAAACTATGAGAATGTCTTTTGACGCGAAAACCGACATTGGTTATGAAGGTCCCGGTTACTCAACATCTCAACCTTAAGTCAATAGCAGAAACTGTATTCGATAAGTAAAATTGCCTTTTACGCAAGAATCGACATTGGTTGGATGAAGATCCCTGATTACTCAACAACTTACTTACACAAATTTACGATGCATTATTCATAATTCAAATACCGTTTGACGTGAAAGTCGCATTTTTGGATGAAGACTCTCGGTTACTAAGCACGAGAACCATTGGAGTAGAAAAAAGTTATGTCATACTTTTCTTTCTTTTCCTTTTGCTTCTTTTCTCTCTTTTTTTTTTCTTTTTCTTCTTCATTTTTTTTTTGCAGTATAAAAATCCCTCATAATAGATGTCACATCACATATTACATGAATGCACTAATTGACCATAATCAATATTTAACGTGTGAAATCGAGTAAAGAAAAGAAACTTTTATCAAACATGCAAAATTTTGGACATAATTTCAACCACTTTACATGATATATTTTCTATAAGAACAAAACTCCAAACCATATAATAATCATTTCTCAGTACTTGAGAAAAGCATTTGTCAAAGTACATAAAGTAATTTCAACAAGTAGGGGAATTAGACAAAAATCACGATTGTGAGCAATAATTTACAAGCACGTGACATCACCTTATTTTAATTTTATAACAAATTATACAACACATTCCAAAGGTAGCTAAGAAAGTGTGGACATGAAACAATAAAACTCCCCTTGTGAATTGGTTAAAGTGGCATCCCCTACATGTTTATTCTTTTATTGTGCTTGGATCGTCCAAACATACATTCAAATTGGCTTGACATTTTGCAGATCTTCGGAGCAAAAGTGCATTTTGATTTAACTCCCTGACCGATGTCTTGGTGTCAATGTTCGTGTTTTCTATCTCTTCCAAGTTAAGCTTGAATTTTCCTTTTGTACCATTCGGAATCCTTAACACAAAGTCCAAATTCCTTTTCGGTGTCACTCGAACTCCTCATTAACAGCTTGTGTTATTTTGGAATTCGAAGAGAGATCAAAGTGGCAATTATCAGTTTCAAATAAAATGACATCCGAAGAATATGAGCATTTATTTTCACCCTCAAAAGATACAAGAAAAATATTTTTCTTTCCATTCAATTTGAACTCATTAACTTATCAAAAGAGAAAACCTTATAATTACATAAACCCAGCATCAGGTTTTGAGAAAAAATGTGATTTATTTTGAGGCCTCATCAAAGAATTATTTGCTCAATATAACAAAAAGATTTGAAACAAAATCATTTTCAAAAACTAAATACAAAAAATATGAAGGAAAAATCAAATGTCACAAACCAATTTCAAAAAGCAATTTATTTAACACCTCATCTGAGAAAAATTTTGGACACAAGGCGATCTTAAATTTACAGAAGGAGTGCAATTATTAGCATCCAAATTATTTCTATTCTTGTTACAATTGTCCAGTTATGAAATATAATTTCATTTATCACATTGCTTATTCTAACCAAACTCACCTATCTAGTTTCTAGGCACTATCAATTCTAAAAATCGGTCGTCCATGACCCTTTGAATAATTCAAAAGAACACTCATATTTTTGATATTCTTACGAGTCTCGAACATGTGACGGTTTATTTAGAATTGGACCATAATTTAAAATACTCAAATGTAAGACAAAATATGTATCAGATGTTTTTCTTATTTTACCGCCTCCGTTAGAGGACCTGTAAAAATGAAAAAAATAAAAATTAGTATAAATAAAAACAAAAACGGATGCATGTCCTTTGGGAGCCCTTATTATGCCAAGGGTAGGCCTAGCATGAAATGAAATCTTTTAGGGTGAGACCCCCCTTTTTAATCGTAGATGGGCCAGATCCGTAGGGAAGAGATAACTCCATTTTACTCGTATTACCTTACCTAGGGTCTCACCCTAAAGGATTTATCGAAAATATAAACGTGTATGTCTTTTAGGGTTACGTACCCAAGAAAAAAGGACGACTTTCCTATTATGGGATTCCCGAAATGACATTTCCTCTAGGGTTTATGCATGATGTCAATTATTAAAATTGATTAAAATATGCAAAAATGCAATATTTGAGAATATTGCAGAATTTCTTTGAGAAAGATGGAACATGAACTGTACAAAAGATTATTGACTTCAAATTTATTTGATTGAAAAATTGAGCTTCTATAAAACTACAGGACACAACATTGAAAGAAAATAAAAATCATGACTTTATCTAGAAATAAACAACTCAAAATGCCAGTTTATTAAAGTCAAATGAAATATGTGCTAAAATGACTTTTTGTGTAATGTGGGATGGGAGGGTGGGGGATAAGGCAAAAATGATGCATAATATTTATAAAATAAATGCAGATTGTGCAAAAGTTTGACCACTTGGGTACATTTATTGGCTCTGAGAAAATTTTAGTTTGAATAAAACTGTCAGGTACAATAAAAGTACAACAACAAGGAGGAATAAACCTTGAAAAGAATTTTAAAACTACAATTTTTATTCAAGAATATATAGGACGAAAAATCAAATTTTTCAAATTTTTAAGAAATTCACAATGATTGATCCCTTGGGTATTTATAACAAAATGTAATTTGTAAAAAATTTATGAAATTCTATTTCCATCTTTCTTGAATAAATTAATTATGAAAATGAAATTTAAACATGCCAAAAGAGGGTTGGCTTCCTACGAGAGCACCATGCCAGGGCTCTTTATTTTATGGTTGTGAAATGCAATCAAAAAATAAGAGAGAGCACGTTAGTTTATTCAACAAATAGCACATAACACATTGACAAAAACAAATAACACACATAGATAATAGTAAATGGCATAACAAGGAAAATAAATGAGGTTGGTTCTCTCCTCTCGTGCCTTAGTGTACCTGACAGGGTAAGGCTGACTCTACCCTAGGTTATTCTACATGGATGCATGAGTTTAGGCTCACTAATGCATCTAGGACTCAATTAAGGCTTCGGTTCTCGAACCTTCAGATTGAGGGATCCAAAAGTAACAAGTTTGTCAATTCCAAGGATCCCATGGTCGGTGGTTCGAATGATTCCCTGGACACTACTACGTGCACGTCGGGTGGGCCACGGCCACATGTCCAAGTGAATCAATTTTTAAAGCCCAAATCTCTAGACTTGTGGACTCAAGCCAAGAGTTTGGGTGATCTCCTAGACAATGTTACGTGCACGTCGTGCCACGGTCACACGTCTAAGTAGATCGATCCTAATTCCTAAAGGGACGGGTGCGTGACAATCACCAAAAAGAGAAAAAGGGCAAAAATATTGAATGCACGTATAGAGTGCTGTTTGTGAGAGGAGGGAATATAATATTAACACGCGCGGGCTCTAAGGGTGACTGACCCCCTCCCAAATGCAAACGCGGTCGGATAAAGCAAATGTAAATAAATCATACATCACATAAGCAACGGAGAGACGGGAAGTGTGTGAGATGCAAAAGAAAAACCTAAAAATCCAAAAAAAATACAATCCTAACATCTAAACGTGATAGAATAAAAGGGTTAGAAAAGGAAAATGTGATTAAATCTAGTGCTCGGACTCACTAGTGATCTCCAGTGGAGTCGCTAAAATCCTATCGCGTCCTAAAAATCGGGCACAAAGGGTGCTAGTGGGGTCGTTGACTGTCACGTCCCGAAAAGACTGTTTAGTCTGACGACCCTTTTTGAAAAGCAAGTTTTGGGAAAAATCATGCACGTGTGTGAGAAATTGAATTTTATTGAAAAAAGTATATTTTAAGAAAAAAATGGTATTTTAAAAGAAAACAAGGTCAGGACTAAAAGTGCGACAGGTTTGGCCAACTAATTTTTGAAAAAGGGTTTTATTTTAAAAAAAATGGAGTCGCCACTTGGTACTGAGTTAGGGTGTACCAAGTCACCCGAAAAATCGTTTAACAAAACCAAAATAAAATTTTAGAAAATCATTTCAAACCCTTTTTCGACTTTGGTCTACAAAAAATGAGAGAAAAAGGTCCGGGAGTCACATTTGAAGAAAGGGAAGGCAAAGGCTTGCGCCTAAAGGACCCTTTCAACCTAACCGAGGCTAGTTGCGAGATTTAATCAAAATTTCCTAAATTAATCCTAAATTCTATCGCATTTTGAATGTTTCTAAATGAATGCAAAATCCTAAGTCTAAATGTGAGTATTGAGAGGGTCAAAATGTTCCGTCGAGGCTTGGTCGAAATTATCGCATTAATTGCGAAATTCGAGTGGAGACCTCAAGGGAGTTACGAGTGTCTATGCAAAATGAAATGCAAAAAGAAAAGAAAATGATAATATATAGTAATTGAAGAAAGAAAGCGGGTATGCAACATGACAGGTACGGGGAACTAATAACTCGTGACTGAATGTTTCTACTCACGGAGGGGGGGAACGGCCTGTACGCCACCGCTTCCCACGTGAGTAGACGACTATTTCTAGTCGAATCACACAAATGTCCTAATTTCTAAGTGAGATGCAACCTAAATGTCATGCATTTTAAAAATGTGTCAAAATAATAATAATAATAATAATAATAATAATAATAATAATAATAATAATAATAATAATAAAATCATATCAAACGAAAAGAAAACTAGCAGTGTGTGAAATACGAAATGCACATGGATGCACCTAATATTAAAATGTCTTAAGGGTCTAGTATTGGACTAGTCCGTTCTAAAAAGAATCCCACTAGCATTAGACTAGCAGGAAAAGAATGAAGCCACAACTAGCGTTGGACTAGTGTGGTGACGGAATACCATAAATCATGAATTAAATATTAAAGCATGAATTAAAAGCAAATTAAACATATAAAGACATATAAAGTCAAATAGAAGCACATAACACATAGGCATAATATCTAGATGCAAAATCCTAATGAAAGTGGTAAAATAAATAAGCACGTAAGCACGCCAAAAGCAAATAAACCCTAACTATTACACCGGGGGCTTAATTTACAATTTAAAGGGGGAAATTAAAAATGACCTATTTATTACACTTTCTATCTAATTACACAATTTTTGCTAAAATATGAGAAAAATAATCTAACTATTACATTGATTAGCTAATTACAAAATATTACATTTTTATCAAAATAATAATAAAGAAATAATAAGATTTAAAATGAAATCACATGAAAGAAATAAATACACAAAGAGCATGCCAAATAGAAAATATGTGAATAAAATGCATTAAAAATCACGTAAGGCATATTGGACCACATAAAAAGAGATTAATGAGGAGTAGGGATACCTCTTGAAGATTCAGTACTAATGCTTAAAATCATGAGCAAACGCGTTAAGGTACCATCATTTAGGAACAAATCATGAAATAAGAGAATATTGACAAATTGGGGATATACATACAAATTCTATCAAAATAAGGGCTTAAAAGCAAATCCAAACAAACCTAAGGGCCAAATGCTAATTTAAAAGCATTGTTCCTAAGGTAAAATTGCAAAATTCTACCAAATTGGGAAGCAAAACATAAATTTCAGCAAGTAAGGGGGCACAAAAATGCAAATTTGAGCAACTTAAATGGCCTAATTGCAGGCTACATGACTTAATTGAAAGAATCTAAAAGCTAAAAGGGGGTCAGTTTGTAATTATTAGGGCCTCAATTGCATAAAGATTAAATCTCCAAGGGCATGCCAACACTTGGTAAAGAAAAATGAGGATTATTACTATAAATATACATATTATTAAAATCATTAAAAATGAAAATGCAAGCTCAGAAATAAAACTAAATTATTTAACTTTACTTAACTTAACTAACCAAATCAATCATTCAAACAAAAATCAAATTAAATTCTATTGTAAACACTAAAGAATGGTCAAATAAATAAAACTAAACTAAATTCAATCGTAAAACAAAATAAGGATACTAAAAGAAACACAATCCTGAGAGAAACACAATCCTTAATTGATTAAAAAAATTCCCTTTAAAGAGACCAAAATTAAAAAAAAACTGCAAACAATTAAAATGAAAAATCAACACCTCATTCCAATGCCCAAATCGGTCTTTAACCAAAAATACAAAATCACCCAATTTATTCCCACAAAGCTATCGATTTTCCCCAAGTATCTTCTTCTTCAATTTTTGTTGTGTGCTCCAGTCAATTTCTCCGCCTCACTCTCCTTCTCTGTTTCTATTCTTTTCTTTTTCATTTCTCTCATGTCTTCAGTTTCTCTCTGTCTCCCTCCCCTGTTTCTCCATTTTTCTTCTAGTTCTCTCACCCTCACCAGTCCCTCTTTATCTCGCTATTCTCTAGTTTCCCCTTCTTCCCCGATTATTTTCCTTCTTTATTTTCTTTATTTCTTTCGATTCTCTCTACCTTCTCTTTGTTCTGCTCTATGTAACTCACTTGATTTACTCCTTCTCTTTCTTTTCTCTGCTGCTCCTCCCTCTCTCTATTCTTCCACCAAAATCTCTTCCTTTTCTCTCTCGAATTTTTTAGTTTTCTCTTCTCTCTGTGTCTAGGTCTCTCTTCCACTTCTTTTTCTTTTTCCATTTCTTTCATTCTCTCTGTTAATCTATCATCTTTTTTTTTGTTTTTATTCTCTTTGCTGGGGCTTTGGCGAAAGAGAGGTGGAATGAGGAGAGGGTTGATGGTTGTTTCTTTGGTGGTGATGAAATCGGTAGAAATAGGGGAGGGAATTGCAATGGTAATTTGTCAAACGGAGGTGGAGGGCGGCGTAGCTTAGGTGATAGTGGCGGGGGAGATGTTTCTTGGGGCTGTGTTCTTGCAGTTGTTTGGTGTTTGGGGGTGGATTGCTGTCAGCAGCTTGGTGATGACTCCTATTGTGTGTGGGGTTAGCTGATTGTGGCTCTGGAATTGCTTGGTTGTTCTCTCTTTTTTTTTTTTTTTTGGTGCTGGTCGAGATGACAGTAGCTGGGGGTGGTGGAGATTAAATTAAATTTGGTGTTTGGGTGGTTTCAGATGAAGGATAGGCGGTGGTGGTTCTGGGGGTCCTAGCCGGAAGTTTTGTGTGTCGTTTGGAGGGCTGACCAGTGGTAATTAACGATTGTTAGGGAGGTCTTTTGGTGAATTGGGATTTTGGGCATTGGACAGTGGATTTAGGGAGTGATGGAGATGGGTGCGGAGGCCATTGAAAGGGCTGTGGGACTAATTTTGTTGTGTAATTGCAGGTTGGAAGCTGGTGGTGCCTGGGATTTGCTTTGCAGGTGGTGGTGAATTGGGTTGCAGTCATGGTTTAGTGGCAATGGTGGATTGGGTTGGTTGGAGGTAGATTTGGGGCTTCTGTCGTTAGGTGTTCTTGGCTATTGTAGATGGATTTAACTGGGTATTGCTCGGTTGAATGATGGTGTGTTGGTTTGTGGGTTACTGATGACTAGAATGGGCTTGAATTGGGTGGTTTGAGGATCGAGTTATGTCAATTTAGCTGTTTTTCTACAGGGGGTGAAGCTAAGTGAGGTGTTGAATGGCCTAATGGTGGTGTCGGTAGTGAGTCTGAGGTGTTGCGGTGAGGGGCAAGTTGTGCGAAACTGATGGGGAATTGCTGGCTTGGTTCTGCTATTGTGTTTTGCAGGTGGTGGAGAAGGGAGGAGGGAAAGAGAAGAGAGACAGTAAAGAAAAACAAACCCAGAAGGGCAGAATATAACCCCTAGAACGTTGAGAATCAGAAAAAGAAACCAACCAGAGAGAAAGAAAACCAAAAAAGGATAAACAGGCAAAAACTAAAAAACACTAAACTCAGAAGAAAACATCAATAAAACATAAACTTAAAAATCAGATTATTCATAATGAAAATGGAATCATGATAATGAAAGATAAAAGAGAAGAATTACCTTTTGGATCTTGAAAATGATCTGGTAGTGTAACGGTAGTGGAGATGAGCAGTAACGTGCTGATGAAGATTAATAATAACCAGGAAAAGAAAAATGGCATGCTTGTGTATGTTTTTGAGTGTGAAATGTGTGTGTTTGATTCTTAAAGTACAAAACCCAAAGTGTTTGTAGGGTTTTCTATTTTACTTCTCTTTTTTCTGCTAATTAAAGAGGGTATTTATAGGTCACTTGTCTTGTTGGGCAAGGATGCTGTAAAATAACGAAAATACCACCGGTATTAAAAAAATGCTAATTTATTAAAAAAATGTTTTTTAACTCTAAAACTAAAAATTATTACAAGAAATATGACTGCGATCTCTAAATTTTCAAAAAGAATTCACAGTAGATTTCAAAAATAAAAACTACAGCTCAAACTGATAGAAAGGCGCTCGGGGTGTAAAATGACGATTTTGCCCCTAGACAACGAAAATACACAAAAAATAGCTATTAACCTCAAAAAATAAAAATTACCAAAAATTACAAATAAGCTTAAAACACTAGAAAATGCATTTTTGACTCAAAATTTGTGAAAAATGAATTTAGTTTGTAAAATGACGATTTTGCCTTCGAACAATGAAAATTCACAGAAAAATAGTTATTGTCCTGAAAAAATTATCAAAAATGACAAATAAGCTTAAAACACTAGAAAATGCATTTTTGATTGAAAATTTGTGAAAAATGAATTTAATTTGTAAAATAACGATTTTGCCCTTGGGCATTGAAAATTCACAGAAAAAATAGTAATCGTCTCAGAAAAAATCAAGAAAATTCAGAAACATGCTTAAAGAATTTAAAAAAATGAATTTGGAACTAAAGATGAGCTAAAATGGTATTTGCGAGGCGAAATGGTTGTGCTGGTAAAAATATAACGAATATCAATTAAATCCAGAAAAATCATAAAAAAAATTAACAAATTCACATAAAAATAAAAATATGAATTTAAAACCTCCAAAAGCTAATAGAAAAATATTTACAGATAAAATTACTATTTTGCCTCCCGAATTATTGAAAAATTAAAATTTATCCCAAAAAATACAAACATGCCCCTCCAATGTTTTGAAAAATAAATGGTATGTCAAAATTTGGTATCTACACTTAGCTTTCAATGCAGCTCAAATTTTTAGAAATCTTTAGATTTTTGTAAAGATTATAACCAATTGATGAGTGAACAATATTCATCAGCATTTCATTTTTCCTTGTGTGCTATAAATTTTGCCTTTTTTATTAGAGAGCCATTATGTTAGAGTATGGATAGAGATAAACGGTCCTACATTGGTTTGAGAAAGAATGAAAATACACTTAATATATAAATCTGGGCCTAGGATCTAATAGTTTAGGCTTTTGGGTCAAGATTAGATTTCAACTTATATACTAAGCTTCTTTGGTGGACTTTCTGTCCCTAATAAACTAATATCAGAGCCCGTGGTTAATGTCTTGGGCTAGTAGAACTACGCGTTGGCAAATGGTTTCTTCGCAGTGTTGGGCTAGTGAATTGTTCTCTTCTTGGGTTATGGCCAGATTATAATAAATACTTTTAATGTTAGTACAAAATAGAATAAATAGTTTTATATAATAGCTTTGAGACATTCTCATATAAAAAATATGCTTGCCGAGGGAGTTGTTGAGGAAGACAATATTGATGGCATGGAGCTGCGCACAGACCTTCCAAAAGTGGCGGGAAACTTATCGCCAAGACCATTCATTTCTTCAAAAACAACTTCGCCACAAGATAATCAGGCTGGTGACTTACATGGTGGAGAATTTTTGAAATCGAAAAGAACCCAAAAATCTGTTCGCATTGCAGCTCCCTCTGATAGAGAGCTGCGGTCTAATTTTAAGGTTTCTCATAATCCTTTTATT